>VDFB02000017.1:116256060-116595123 GCA_007258455.2 Sequoia sempervirens | reverse complement strand
TATGTCCACATTTTGTCTAGGTATTTTGACAATGTGGTATTTTAATATATTGATTGCTCTTGTCATCCATTTATTGAATTCGGTACATGTGATCTCACCCTTTGTATTTCTTGGTATCCCATACTTCCATGCAGGGTCTTTTCTAGATTGCCTTGAGTTTGAAGCTAACATTGCTGTTCCAACATGAAAAAAAAACAGCAAGGTTTTTGTAAAAAGTTAGTAGGGTTTGGTAAAAAATCAGCAAATAAATGATAATCAATCATTTGAAAAAAATAAGAATTCAAAACCAAGCTAAAAATACTAGGAAATAGGCTATAAAGGGAAATAGAAATTTTTTGCTAGCATTTCCCCTTGTTTTTCATGATTTTTCTGATTTTCAATCAAAGAAAACAAAAGAAAAGAGAATAAAAATCACTTACTTGGCTCTAATTTGATCTCGTACGCTTGTCTTCTCCGCTTCTTCCAACCCTATTTCGACTTGCAAACCTGTTTTGGGCAAATAGGAGCAGAAAAATGAAAGAAAAAATTAAAAAAAATGATGTTTTAAAGCCTCACTATCCACCTCCAGCTGCGACGCGAGTCTAGGCACGAGACTTGGGAGTTCGTGCCTAGGACTTACACGAGTCTCACGCCAAGACTTGAGAGTCCGAGCCTAGGACTCACTAGGTATCGGCTCACGAGTCAATGGCGAGTCGACTTAGGCGAGCCTAGGACTCGCGAGTTTGCTGAGTCCTTGTAGGGACTCGCCGAGTCTTCAAACTATGGTATTAGATGCTAAATGGGAGAATAATTTGGAAAACATGGATATTGTACCAAGTGAATATCCACGATGACCAAGAGTGGGACCACTGGGTTGATACTTATGCCTATGCAAAAGGTTTTTTGCATTCTTTATTCTTTTTGTCTTTTCACGAATTAACATCTCAAAGAGCAGATTCAGTTAGGTGAGAAGTTTTGTGTAGTTGTGTTTTGCAAGTTTTACTGCATGGTTGGCTTCTCCTACTCTCCCATGAAGTATAAGGTGGGAATTTCTCTGTTGCAA
This sequence comes from Sequoia sempervirens, assembly GCA_007258455.2. NCBI lineage: Eukaryota > Viridiplantae > Streptophyta > Pinopsida > Cupressales > Cupressaceae > Sequoia > Sequoia sempervirens. The sequence continues at coordinate 116,594,081 of VDFB02000017.1, read as the reverse complement.
CTGTTTTAGTTTTGTTCTAGGATATATTTTGTGTATAGTTCCATTCTATCTTCTTTCATGATTGTAAGGCAAGTTGGACAAGTGTTAATCATCCAAGTGAGATGAGCATTGCCCTTCTGCTATATATATCATTTATCTCTTATGTAATAGTGATCAATACTTAGTACAGTATCCATTAATAAGTCCCTGGCAAGTCTAGAGTAGTGTTCTAGTATAATTGCATTCTATCTTCTTTCATGATTGTAAGGCAAGTTGGACAAGTGTTAATCATCCGAGTGAGATGAGCATTACCCTTCTACTATATATATCATTTATCTCTTATGTAATAGTGATCAATACTTAGTACAATATCCATTAATAAACCCTTGGCGAGTCTAGAGTAGTGTTGTAATTTGGATTATTTTCTAATAGAGTTATACTGTCAACTTTTACAAAATCAATTAAAAAACGTACCTTTGTTTCAAGTTACATATTGTCTCCATTGTTTGCTCAATATTTTTAGGCAATTTGACAAGTGTCTAGTATTCCATCAAGGTGATTATGATAACTTTCTTTCTTAATATGTGGAGTATTATGATAAACAGTTATATTACTAAGAATGGTTTTTAAGAGTTACTTAGTAACCTCTTTGAGGGTTCAAGTTTTGCAAGACAAAACAATTGTTTAGCCCATCTGAAACTAACGCCTTAAACGTTCTATGTACAAATTATAATTCATTTTGTTGATTCTGTTTCCAAAGAATTAGGCACCACTATTAGATAGTTATTGATCAAACCTTTTAATCAATGAAGAATCTCTTGTTTATCAATTATATGATTCAAGATCTACCATGAATATAAGGAAATAGTAAACAAATGAATCTCTTATTTTTTGTACTCATACGTTGATTTTTAATTTTATCTATTTAAAAGATCTTTTCTTGCAAATCACAAAGCTAACATAGAAAGTAGTTAGTGATAGAATAAAATAGGACTCAATCTATATCTTAAGGTTTAACTTTGTTTGCAACAAGTTTTATAATATTTCTCTTTAATTGGCCTGAGAGATTCCTAGTGGATTACTCTCATTAGCATTGCAGAGCTCTACCTGCTCTTGTTAATTGGCCCAACTTGCCATTATTTTTAACTTTAAGTATCACTTGATTATTTTAGCTCAACTTTATAACCTGGGGCTAAAGGATCTTATAAGTGAATATTTTAGAAATATGATAAATTGATTGCATCACCTACAAGATGAAGAGTCCAGAAGGAGGGTCATGGGTGAAGAAAACCAAAGTATTTAATGAAGGAATTTACATTTTTCATCATACCATCGGTTCATGGGGTAGGATCAATAGGGGCAAGGTGAGTTGGAGTAATGTGTAGTTTGGGGTCAAGAGTCCAAGGCATCATCCCAAAGGGCTTGGGGTAAGAACTCATACAAGGAATTGATGGTGGGAAGAGGGAGGGAGTAGAACTTAGACAAAAGAGAGGAAGGATGGATAGCATAGTTAATGGTAGAATCATCATCAAAGTGGAGTGTGGTGTCTAATGATTTGGAGGGGTAGGGGAGGGTGTGGGTGAAAGGGGTAATAATCAGTGAGGAGGTTGAACTTCAAGGTAACATAGTTAGCAAGTGGGAGCTGAGGGGAAATAAGGAAATCAGAAATGTGGAGGACAAGGGATTTGCTAGTGAGAACATAATACACGAAGCTCATACCACTCCCATTTGGGAAACAAGTGAACCTATTAGAGTCAGGGAAGCAAGGGAGCCCATTGAGAATGTGGAGGCTCTAAGATTCCCCCAACTGAGGACAGTGCCTCGTATAGGCTGTGACTACATTATTCCCATCAGTAGATACTCACTGTAAACCAAACTCTTCAAGGTCCTTCTCATGAAGGCATAACTCATCCTGCAGAAGATCATAAATGGGTATTTAATGTGTTCTCATATGACCATTAAAGTCACCCAAAAGAATGATATTACCAACAGTGGAGTACTGGGAGATCTCTAGATAGATATTCAGCAAGATTTGGAAACAAGCTTTCAATTGTAATAGTGATTGATAGACATTAAAGAAATGGTGTTCCTTGATATTCAAATAAAGTAACATGAATCTGATATAAGGGTACACTTTCAGAGACATCAATTAATAGTGCCTCTTAAATAATATCACAATTATTTAATATTAATTTATGTGAGATTACTATTGATGTTTTGCCTTACATGCTAGAAATTTCAGCAAGATTTTGGAAACAAACTTTCAACTGTAATGGTGATCGATAGACATAATAAATAACTTTCCTTGATGATCAAACAAAGCAACATAAATCTGACACAAAGGGTGCACTTTCAGTGACATCCAATAATTGACAATGCCTCTTAAACAACATCACAAGAATTTGATATTAATTTTTGTGAGATTTTTATTATGCAACCTTTAGGAACTTAAGGGAAGTGATTCATACATTGCCATTTAGATAAATTTTTGCTACGTATAAATATGTAGCAAATTCTGACTTTGGCAAACATATGGATGTAAGTAAACAAACTGATAATAGAGCAGTAAGAACATGAGGGTTTAAGCTATATCTTCAGACTAGAAATAAATTCTGGATGGGTGGAACCAAGTAGCTATTTGTTTCTAAATCTATGCACATATTTCTCTGTTTCCAATATTAAACTATTTTTTGTTTCTTACAGATGAGGTGTTTTCAGCGGTGGATGGAAATGCAGTTGATGTTCATCAAAGGTATTGATCTATTTGATTCTCATGTTTTCTGTAAGGATGATAGGGAACACACAAGTTGTTACATGTAAAGTTTGACTGTTGCCAAGCAATACAAAATCCCGTGTTTCCTGACATTTGAATGTGACTTTAACTGAGCTTCTTTAAGATTTTCTATCTTTCTTCTGGTATTGTTTTTGGAATCTGTTTTTATGATACTTGACGTCATGACATCCCCTATAGCTCACCTATATCATTGCAAGCTACAAATTGATTGTGAGGTAGCTCTTTTGTGGATACACTTGCTCCATGGATGTATTTATGTCTTAGTTTACAATAAAACTTAAAATTCTCACTGTTTAGTTCTCTAGTTAAACATATATTCCTACAATTGCTCTACCAGCCATTCAGAAATCTCTTCAGTTTCCTTATCCATCTATTGATCTTAAAATCATGTTGTCAGATCTGCAATCCACAAATCTTCCCTCTGTTGAGGAGGCCATGGCCTTCTCATCGGTTTTCTCCATTCGAACCAATCCAAACTATAGAAAGATAATAGTCAACTTGTCAATGACTTATAAATGCATTTAGGTAAACAGCATAACCCTCATGTTGGAAAATATTTGAGCTCAAACCAAAATTTCGTAAAGGATCTGATCTTAGATAAGCTTTTGTAGTAGCAACACTTTGAATCAGGATCCATCCATTGAATATCATCTTTAAGTGACATTAAATGAAATCATAATTTGATATTCACATTCTAGTGACTATAGTACAATTGATTTGAAGTTCATATATATCTCCTGTAATTGCAGCTAAGGTCATTAGAACTTGACATCAGAGTTAAGCACCTTCATGATATTGAGGGTGTTTATATGCTGCAGATTTAGATTTAGTTTATCTATAATACTTCATGTTCTTAACTTTCTTAACATAATCGAGCTTTGATGCAGTTTGAAATGCATTTGCATCTTAAATCTTATTAATATGCCTGCTTGATGCAGGTTGAAAATTATCACCATTTAACATGTCTTTAGTTTGAACACTTTTCCCAAATTGGCTTTAACATAAGTTTGATGTTTAATGTTTGATAAAGATTGAAAAATTCAGATTTTCTTATCCTATTAGATGTGAACAATATTATTGGAGGTTTCTATCATGGGCATCCAAGTACCCATTCCAAGGGCTCATTGCCAGATTATAGAAAAGAAGAATGAAGAATGTTACAGTGAGAAATCCATCTCAATGCAACAAGAAAGATCCACCACAACATCACCAACACATTCACAACCTTTCTGAAGATTGTAGACACCTTTTGCTCATTGCTTCCAGTGGTTTAACTCATTGAGCCCACACTGCACTTCACAACTTTGCAATTCGCATCACACACATTTCTACATAATTCTCCATCAACTCAACACTTATTTATACCTTCTTCAACCTTGAAAACATTCTCCAAGGTCGGCTATGCACCTCAATCGTGCAAATTCAAATTATGTCGGCACTAAGCATTCCCGCAGTGGAAAGGAATGAAAGTGGACCACACCACATCTTAACTCAGACCCAAATCATACATGTACATCACGCCACGCTTCCACAATCATCGAAGCAAATCCACATTTAGTGTAAACACCCAAGGTTGGCCAAACCAGTGAAAACACCATTAACATTTAATTACACGCTTCCTCAAATCCAAAGACGACTCGCAAACCACACACAACATTCAAACACAATCTGGAAAATTCCAAAAACACCCTAAAATCCAACAAATTTCTTCGCAACAACTTTCATCTAAAGAATGCACACACCCAGTATACTCAAACAACCTTCCATACACTGTAACTCAAGAAATCACTTTGTGGAGCACCAGACCACAAACAACTTCGACTGAAGGTAGATATGAACCTTATCAACACACTTCCAAAACCACAAGAATAGAAACCAAACTGCGAAGAAATGCGGGGAAAAACCATTTCTCCCAGACACCATTGCAACACAGTTCACACACTGGTGAACACAACTTCTTTTGCACAACGATCCAAACCAAGAAATTTTGGATATAGAACATCTAAACACCTTTGACCAACATATCCGAACTGCATAAGTAGATCTTCAACCATGAAGAAATGCGGAGCAAAACTAGAACACCACACTGTACACTAGAACACCTCTGCAACACATTGTTTTCTCTTTTATTCAAATTTTCTCAAAAGCACTTGTAAACCAAGCACCAGAGACATATACTCATCATCTTCAACACTTCCTCATCATCACTAAACCAACAGCATCCACCAAGAGAGGCTTATCAAATCAACACTAGAGGTTAAAACCAGTAGCACTTACTAATGATAACATAATGAAACTAATCAAAGCACCAACACGACTTCTCAACCATTACCAATTGACATTAATGACAACACAAACATAAGCCTGTTGACATCAATGACAATACCAAATACTCATATTTGCAACAAATTGATCCAATAAGCATGCCTCCTTTTCCCTTTTGTCACATGCTTTTTAAAAGTCACTTAAAGTACATAAAAAGGGGACAACTTAAACCTTTTGGCTAGGAGTCACCGAAGTTGCCTAAAAAGGCATGCCCTCAACTTAAAATAACTTAAGTTCACTTAAGTTGCATAAAAGGATGTGCACATAACTTAAGAATAGAATTGAGAACAAGCCGAGGACTTCAATACTTACCCAATGATGCTCCAAGTCCTCTTCCTCTTAGGTAATCCAAGGAAAGGACAACCAATACATTGTTAATCCTCATGGTTTGAGTTGGGGATATTACAGTCCTCATTCAAAGAATGCTTGCCCTCAAGCATTTGTAGACTAGGATGTTTAAGAATCTCCTATCCTTCCCATGTTGCATCCTCCAAAGGCAAGTTTTTCCATTTGATAAGATATTCAAAGATTACCTTATTCCTCAACCTTTTCTCTCTCACTTGCAAAATTGTTTCTGGAATGAGTATCAATTTACCTTCTTCATCCATGGGAGGCAATTCTGTAGGAGTCACATGCTGTCCAAGAGCCTTTTTGAGGCATGACACATGGAAAACATCGTGAATTTTGCTTGTAGATGGCAGCTCCAATTCATATGCTACTTCAACAATTCATTTAATTGTTGATGTATAGTAGTGACGGGAGATTTCTTTCTCCTATAAATTCGAAATATATTAAATAATTCAATGAGGCCTACTTTGGTGAAGTGGCGCATCTCTTCAAATAATATTTTTTATACAAATAAGGTTGACTAAAGGGACACATTGATTGGTGAAAGAGGCTGACCATTCAACAACAAAAAGACGTCTTGTTTGAAGAAAGAAGCCGATCCAAGATGAATTGCCATCTCACCGTATATATTGAAGGCATTGCTCATTCATTAGATCATCAATTATAATTCTCAAGACATTCGCATGACATCAGGAGTTCGTACTTCTACAACAGAGTATAATATTGCTTAGTGCAGATCAATATCAAGGAGAGATTATTATCATTGTGTATTTTGCATCTAAGAGAGGTGAGATTTATTATTGCTTCATATTGGCCTTGAGTTTGGCCTAAGATTGTAAGCAGATTTTTGCTCATTCAATTCAATATATAGGAGATAAATTTGGTTGGGTTTTTCTCCCTCGAGGAGGGTTTTCCCAGGGTATATGCTGTGTTCTATTGTTCATATTTGTTTTATTTCTGCTTAATTCATTTCTGGTCCTAAAACTAACATGGTATCAGAGCGGGTCTAAGAAAAGATATGATTAGATTTGTTAAGCAGTTAAGTCAACTTTTCATCTAGGGACATCTTAGAAGGAACCAAGTTCTAAAGTCAATTCAGAAGGGTTCTTATTCTAAAGTCAATCAATTTGTTTGAAGAGGAGGAAATAACATTCAGAGGGAGTCTGACATACCAATGGAGGCAACCTTGGACGAGGAGGTCAGGAGGTTGATGCTAGCTTCAGAGGGAGTCACATCATCATGAAGACTTGTTGTAATGTATATTCCTCTGTGATGGAGAAGTATGAGGTGAAAGCCCTTGTAGTGTATATTTCTTTGTGATGGAGAAGTATGAGGTGAAAGCGCTTGTAGTGTATATTTCTCTGAGACGAAGAAATATGAGGTGAAAGCCCTTGTAGTGTATATTTCTCTGAGACAGAGAAATATGAGGTGCGAGCCCTTGTTCATCTCTGAGATTGAGATGAGACGTCATGTTGAGAGACTCCATGACGACATCATGTTGAGAGACTCCGTAATGAATCCTTTGTATTTGTGTTTTTCCACACATGGGAGTAGCCATGGTGGACGTCATGTTGAGAGACTCCATGATGGGAACTTGTGCACATGTTCCTTTCCACACATGGGAGTAGCCATGGTGGACGTCATGTTGAGTGACTCCATGACGATTCACGTTCAGTGACTCTGTGATGAACTTTTTTCCACAAATGGGTGTAGCTATTGTGGGTGTCATGTTGAGAGACTCCATGACATAGATATTTGGAAAGACATCTCCCTAGCTAAGAGGGAGTGTTGATGTGTAGTAGCGGCGGGAGATTTCTTTCTCCTATAATTTCGAAATATATTAAATAATTCAATGAGGCCGACTTTGGTGAAGTGGCGCCTCTCTTCAAATAATATTTTTTTATTCAAATAAGGCCGACTAAAGGGACACATTGATTGGTGAAAGAGGTCGACCATTCAACAACAAAAAGACTTCTTGTTTGTGTTGATGTTGTAGCTGTGGGCTACATACTTCCGCCATGTTGTGAACAATAAATTCATATAGCCTAACAACTATTCATTTATTGCATTAATCAAAGTGAATAGGCGCTTCACTTGGCAACTATATTTATTTTAATTGGGCCGAGCCTCCTTGTAATTCGCACCATTTATTTGTAATTATATTTTCCATATGTGGCCGACCTTGTTCATGAAAAGGTGCGACCTCTTGCTCACATTGTATATATACAAGTTCATTTCATTCATTCAAGGCATCAAGTCAAGTCCGTCTATCACTCCATTTGCAAGTGCGAATCACTTCTACAGTAGTGCGAATTTACTCAAGGAGTGCGAATTATTCAGTTCGTGTGGTGCTGGATATTGGCCTTGTGATTGGCCTCATTGTAAAGAGAATTGTTTCCATTATATATATATATATATATATATATATATATATATAAGAGATCTTTGTTGATGGGTTTTTCCCTCAAGTGGAGGGTTTTCCCAGGGTATATGCTGTCTATGTGTTTGAATTTGAATTAAAATCTGCTTATTCACATTTGATCATAAAAACTAACATGGTATCAGAGTGGGTTTAAGAAGATCGTGATCACATTTCTATAAGCAACGCTTTCATCCATTCTTGTTCTCATCTTCTTGCATCTATCTTATCGTCAAAGATGGTGAACGGGCTCAAGATCGAAGATAGACTTGAGGGTACTTCCAACTTCACCTCTTGGAAGTTTAGAGTAATGCTTGCATTGGAAGAAAATGAGATTGCTGAGTTCGTGGAGGGCGAAGTTCCCGAACCTTCCGATGAGAATGAGAAAGGTCAATGGAGAAAAAATTGCACTAAGGCAAAAAAGATTTTGGTAGACTCCATGAAGGACCACCTTGTGTTGGTTATCTCCAAGTTAAAGACAACAAGGGAAATGTTCAAGACCTTGGAGGAAATGTATGAGATCAACAATACAAGCCGAGCTCTTGCATTAAAGCAACAACATTATATCGAGATGGCGAAAGGAGACTCCGTCATCTCATTCTTCATGGAGATCACCGAATTGAGAGATCAACTCTCTACCATTGGGCATATGGTTGATGATAAGGATTTGGCTATGTTGGAGCTTAATGGTCTTCCTCAATCTTGGGAGCCATTTATCCAAGGTATCAGTGGAAGATCAAAACTACCTAAGTTTGATTGCTTGAGGGCAGATTGCATTCAAGAAGAATCAAGATTGGCTGTGAGAGGCAATGGGCAAAGTTCTACAAATGAAGACATTCATGTACTTGCCGCTCAATCTTCAAAGAAGAAAGGAAGAGAAGGGAAGAAAGGCAACTTCAAAAGGAATAGAGATAAAGGATCAGATGGTGCCCTTGCATCTAAGAAGAAGAAGGACCTCTCCCGCATACAATGCTTGAGAGATGTGACAAGCTTGGTCACTATGCAAAAGATTGTCCAACCAGACCTAAGCAACAGGCTTCAATTGCAGATGTGGGTGAGATCTCTCCTTAGAAGGATTCAAGTGGTTTTCTATTCTATTCTGCCTTATCAAGCAATGTTCCAACGGATAACAACACTTGGTTAATTGATAGTGGTGCCTCGAGCCACATCACGGGTTTTAGAGAACATCTATTTGATTTGGTGGAAAGAGATTCAAGTTTTCAAGTCATAATTGGAGATGATGCATGTTATTTTGTTAAAGGTGTTAGGACCTCCACTCTTCACTTAGATTCCGACATCTCCTTGCAATTGAGTGATGTACTATTTGTACCAGGCATCAAGCAGAACCTTTTCTCTATTTAAGCCTTGGAGGACAAGGGATATCAAGTTGCATTCTCCGAAGGAAAAGTTCTTGCATGGCCAAAGAACTTAAGTATCAAGACTGCCTGAGTGATTTGAGTTCGTCATGAGATTCTCTACAGACTTTCCACTTGTCTATTTTAGGATTTGTTGCATGATTCATCAAGTTCGTGTGAGCTTTGGCATAGAAGACTTGCTCACCTTCACTTTAGAGCACTTCCATCCATGGAGAAGATGGTCACGAGCCTTCCTAAACTCAACCAGGAGCATGAAGGCACTTGTTGAGGATGCGCTTTGGGTAAGAATACTAAAGGTCCATTTCATAGTAGTGAGAGTAGATCTAAATGTATTATAGATCTTGTTCATATTGATTTGTGTGGTCCAATGTCTGTTGCTTCTTTGTGGTTTCTTGTATTATGTAAGTTTCATTGATGACTACTCTAGAAAGACTTGGATTTATTTCTTAAAGACTAAAGAATCTAAGGAAGTACTTGAGAGATTCAAGGAATTTAAAGCTCAAGTAGAGAACTTGTCCGGGAAAAGGATCAAAGTTCTGAGATCTGACAATGGAGGAGAATACATCTCTGGAAGCTTTCGTAACTTTTGTGTTGAGGCAGGAATTAAGAGGGAGTTTTGTGTCCCCTACAATCCACAACAAAACGGTGTAGCAGAAAGGAAGAACAGATCTATATTAGAAGCAACTAAAGCCATGATCCATGATCAAAATCTGCAAACCTTCCTTTGGGCCGAGTCATCTAGGACAGCTGTGTATGTTCAGAATCGGAGCCCTCATCGTATCTTGGAGAACATGACTCCTGAAGAAGCTTTCACGGGTGTGAAATCTGAAGTAAGTCATTTGAGAATCTTTGGTTGTCCTGTGTATGTTCATGTGCCTAAAGATAAAAGGACAAAATTGGAACCATTTGGCAAGAAGGGAATATGTGTGGGCTACAGTGAGTCTTCAAAAGCCTACAGAGTTTACATTCTAGGTCAGAAATTGATAGAGATCAGCAGGGATGTTACATTTGAAGAAGATGTTGCATTCAAGAGATCTAAGGGCACTCACATGGAGATAGACAGTGAAGACCAAGAGTCTCCTCAGGACATGGAAGTTGACCATTCTCCTGAGATTCAGGGGGAGGCTACTGATCCTAAAGAAGATGATGATCCAGTTGAGCCTTTGGAACCTACTGATGGGCCTACAAACATTGTTATTGGTCGAAAGAGACCTGTTTGGGCTAGGCAAACAATGCAAGAGGCAGAAAAGTTTGCAGCCCTGAGAGGAACATTCAGAGAGAGCAAAAGACCTCACAAGTTTTCAAGCTATGTTGCATTGATGAGCCAAATGATTGAATCTTAGCCTTCCAACGTTGAGGAAGCTTCAAGTCAGCAAGTATGGAGAGATGCTATGGCTGAAGAGTATCAATCTATTCTCAAGAACGATGTTTGGGATATAGTACCTAGACCAAAAGGAAAATCTGTTGTATCCTTCAAGTGGTTCTTCAAGATGAAGCATGTGGCTGATGGGAGCATCGAGAAGTACAAGGCTAGGTTTGTGGCTAGAGGATTCTCTCAGAAAGAGGGAATAGACTATGAGGAAACATTTGCTCCAGTTGCTCGTTATACCTCCATCAGGACTATCATTGCTACTGCAACAACTAAAGGATGGAAGTTACACCAGATGGACGTGAAGACAACATTTCTAAATGGTGTAATCGAAGAAGAGGTATACATTGAGCAACCTGATGGATTTGAGGTTCATGGGAAGGAGTCTCATGTTTGTAGATTGAAGAAGGCTTTGTATGGCCTTAAGCAGGCTCCTCGTTCTTGGTATGAGAGGATTGATCGTTATCTATTGAGCTTGGGTTTCTCCAAGAATGATGCTGATTCAAACCTGTACTTCAAGGTGATTAATGGTGAGGCATTGATCTTGGTTCTCTATGTTGACGATCTATTTCTTACTAGAGAAGAACACCTCATTATCAAATGCAAGAACGGGTTGACTCTGAATTTGAAATGAAGGACCTTAAGTACATGCATTACTTCCTTGGTTTAGAAGTATGGTAGAGGCCTAATAAGATCATTCCGAGTCAAGGGAAGTATACAATAGACATCTTTAAGAGGTTTGGTATGATGGATTGCAAATCCATGTCTACACCGATGGAGACCAATCTATAGAAGCTAAAAGAGTCTGTAGCTAATTCAGATCTGGTGGATCCTACTTTGTACAGGGAGTTGATTGGATCATTGATGTATCTAGTCAATACTAGACCAAATATTTGCTGTGTTGGCGTAAAAACTAACACCTCTGAAGTGCAGATTTGTACGGATAGCTATGCACACTGCATAATGAGTGCTCTTCAAATTAGGAGGGGAAGCTCCCTCGGAGTGCTGGAATGCGTGGAAAAGAAAAGTAATCTAAGTCCTATCTTTTTGTTCTCAGCTGGAAGAGGCACAAGGTTAAGAAAACCAAGAACGTTGCAGCTAAGGATTTTCTGGTTTCGCAGATCATTAACTACAACTAAGCTAACTACTTTAAATCTATCCAGTTTCCTCAAGAAAATAGAGCATGAGGAAATGGAGCAGGAATGATTATCTGACGATAAGCCAGATTCACTACGTGAAGGCAAGGTGGCACAACTATTTGCTTGTCCGAATAGGCTTATTGGAATCAACAATATACGATAAACTAAGTACAAATTCTCAACTTGAAGGCAAGGTGGCACATCTATCAGCTCAATCTAGACAAGTTTATTGGAAACAACATCACATGATAAACTAAGTACGGATTCTCAACTTGAAGGCAAGGTGGCACGACTATCAGCTCAATCCGAATAAGTTTATTGTTCACAACAACACACGATAACCAAGTGCAGATTCTCTACTTGAAGGTAAGGTGGCACAACTATCATCTCAATCTGAACAAGTTTATTGAACACAAAACAGATTTATCTAACTAAGGAAAGAATTCACCATTATAATTGCATGAAACCCTATGTGGCATAACAATTCATTATAACAGCAAAAACGCATGAACAGATACAAAAAGAGCAATATTGAGGGCAAGGTAGGCACAACATATATTTCTCTCTCGTGCAAAAGTTATGTATAGACATCGAAAGGTGTAGGGAACCCTAAAATCACCTTGAGTCAACTCAGTCTTGCAATGCATGCAAGATTTATTGCTAAGCCCTAATAAAGCAAACTATACAGTTAACTGGAAAACTACCATCAGTTAACCGAAACATCTAATCTAAAAATGGACAATTGTGCAAGCATGCATGTCCTTATTGAAAGCATGTTAACTGGAACACTACCATCAGTTAATGAAAAACCCTAAAAGAAACTCCAAGTGTGTAAAGCTGATCTCAAAATAGATATGCATGAGATAGGACAGCGAGTTAATTTGAAAAGATAACGTCAAGTTAACTCCTGTGTATAATGTCTATCCTGAGAGGTGGGAACTGAAGTCGACTGGCCCTGATCTCGAGCAACCAATCCCTCAACAAGATTGTTAATTGCATCAGCATCTGAATGTCAACAACTTGAGCAATCTTGGCAATCTTTGCATACTCAAACTAGCATTTCACTGACTGGTAACTTTGGCGGCTCCGTAACTGAAGTGATGGCCATTATCTCTGAAAAACTCGCCTGTTGACTGTGAACACGGCTATATTCTGACAACTTTTCTGGAAAGCTAAAAATAGCCTATCGGAGAGCAATTTTCACGAAAAATTTTGAGATATGGGTTTTGTCCAGAAAAAGACTCTAAGACAACCCAGAACGTCAGAAATGCGAAAATTTGACTTTTACTCGACCATGCAAGGAATTTTCAGTTGAGAAAATTAGAAACTCGAGAATTGATGCTCTGGAGTAAATTTTCCTGAAAAATTCTGGCACATGGGTTTTCCCGAGGAAGCTATTTTGAATCAACCCAGATGATTTGTTTTGTCAAAATTTGCCAATTCTTCAAACATGCGAAAGAATTTAAGATGAGAAATAGAAGACTTTAAGAGAGAAGAAAGAAGTTTTTAGTGCTTTGCTTTTGCTAAAAATCGCCATCTTGTCTTGAAATTCACTAATAATTCTGACTTGTACCTGCAAAGAAAGTGTTTGATGAAATCGCCTTTGACTGTTGATGAAGAATTCGCCTTTGCTCTGAAAATTCGCCTTTGTCTTGAGAAACTACGAATTTCCTTGAAGTTGTGAGAATGAATAATGATGGCGCCATGTTTAAATAAGGCAAATTCGCACCATCTTGTTTACTGCAAGATTTAAAACCTTAACCAAAATAGAAGGCTTTTGATTGGACCCCCTCCAGTTACATTGACACTATCTTGAAGTTCGAAATAATAAAATATTCATTATGCAATTTGCAAAAGGCGCCAATTATAGAAATTCGCCATTTTAATGCCAAAATATGCAAAATAAATATTAAAAATTATTTAACTTCAATTGACAAACCAAATGAAGCTTTAGGATTCATCGGCAAACTTCACTGATTTCAAAAAGTTATCATTTGAGCTCATAGGCGTCCATTTGCTCAAGATATTGCACTTTTTATTAACTTCCTACTTTGTAGCTGACTACAAAGTTGCAACTGGCCATCTTCGACACTGATTTCTGAGTGACCGGGTGATGCTGAGACTGAACTGGTAAATTCATTGCGAAGCCTGCTGAACAAGGAAGAAATGTCTGTTGGGAGTCATTACTGTAAAATCCATCATTTAACACCTCAAAAAAATAGGCGCCCTTGATTAAATTCATTTACAGGTGCCAGACAACCATTTTCCTAAACTGTCGTCTGACACTTCAAACAGCTGTTGACGGCAAACGGCGAACCCTGCTGACAGGCAACCGAGCTCATTGCATGACTAGAAGCATTCTGCATCCAATGGATATACACACGGCATCTGAAAAGTACATTAAGGGCCTGAAAAGTAAAAGCGCCCGTGAGCTACAGTTGCACTGACACCATTTTGACCAAAGTTGAACTTTCATCCAGATGCCCTACTTTGATCTCTGATATCTGGAGCTGGGATGACCCAATTGGAGCACTACCTGTTTCGATGAGTAGCTAAGAGCATTGAGAAGAGATGTCTCTGGAGGTGACGAAGCGAGAAAACTGCTTCTAAGACCTCAAAAATACAGGTGCGTATTTTATTTAAAATATACGCTCCATACTTGGCCATTTTCCGTATGTCTTCACTTTTCAGCTTTTTACAAAGACCTCGCACGTATGAGCATTTGCCAAATCCCGAAGGTTGACGGCTAGGCTCGTTAGATAGATAAAGTAAATACGCTCAAGTCCCGTGAAGACTTCGATGACGAACAACCTCATCTGATAAGCCTAAAAGCTGGGCACCACTGACCTATGGAAATACAATGAATATTTTATGCCAGTCCGCTCGTGAAATTACGTGCTTGGTAGAAACGCTGTCACGACCACTCAGAATGTCCTATCGACAAGCAACTTGGTGCAACGTGAAGCTGGACTAGAGTAGTACTGATGTCAGGAAGACCTCATCAACAAACTGGATCATCTTAAGGGTCATTTTGAAAAGCGCCCCTGAGCTATAGTTGCATTGGAAAAACAATGAAGAAGCTCAAGGATGTGAAAACTCTATTATAAGCTCATCTTCAGACGTCGACTGCCAGAGCTCTGGGACTCGGATGACTACGTTTGATAACTCGTCGGATAAGCAGACTAATTCTGAAGAGATTGATTGCATCAATCATCAAAAATACCAAGATCCAACACCCCTTTAAGAAGGGCGCCCTCAAGCTACAGGCGCGCTTTTGCTGGAAAAGGACAAGTTTCTGCAATGTGGAACTTTGGAAATTTCAACTTCTGCCGCCAGCTGCCGGAGTTACAGGTCTCGGAAAGCTTCGCAGGATAGCTCATTGGATAGGTAGACCAATTATGAAGAGTTTGACTATATTTATGAGCATTTTCAACAAAATCTTGACCTTCAAAAAGAAGGGCGCCCCTGGGCTACAGGTGCGCTATTTTGCTTTTCCTCGAAATATCTTCAAAAACTGACCATTGAAATCATCATTTTAGCCATTGAAATGACCATATAAAAGTATAAGTATCGCCGTGAAATGCTCCTCCATTGTGAAATGCTTCGTTCTGAGTCTTTGATTCAGGTTCTGATCAATGAAACTGCCTTTGACTGACAAAACATTAACAAAACTCCATGCTTGATATTGCCCAAAAGCTGTATTTGACATCATTTTAGCAAGGTTAAAACTACTTTAAGCAAAATGCCTTGATGAAGCAAAAAATTTGGTTTGGGTACAACACTATGCAGTGAGTGCACTTTGTTACATCCCGATTTTATAGCTACTATTGTATAGGGCAATTGATTGTAATGTTTGAATCTTGATGATGAATAAAACATGGTTGATCTCGATATTAAATGAATGAGTCCTGTTTAAATGATGGTTTCATTTGATTGTTACTTCTAAATGATTTATTCTTGATTAAATGTTGCATACAATTATGGAATAATGTTATTCTAACTTGTGAGATGTTTTTACCTTGTTATGAGCATATGACTGCCGATGTCATGTCATGATGTGCAGGTATGAAGACTGTTCCTATGGACAGAGGAGAGACATCATTCGGGGAGGAACTTGGTCGGGTAAACAGTAACAATTACCAAATGAGCATACACACACGTCAGTATAGGTTCTGAGAAACTAAGTCAGTTATGTTGGTCTAGATAAGTCATCCTTAGGCTTGGAGTTATGTTTACTTCTTTATGCTTTGAAAAGTAATGATTACTTATTTGTTTGACTTACTGTGTTTTGACCATGATTTGGAAAACGTGAATGGATATACGTTAAAAGGTCAAGTGAGTATGTGTATACGTGTACGCGTATCCATATGAATATACATGTCAAATACATACATATGCTCGGCAGATGGATATGCCCATATGAACGTAACGACATGATATACATACATTTATGTGTACACTGCGTACAGTGAAATACATACTAATAATAATATTATATTATTATTCCCTGTTGACTTTACGTAAATATATATATATATATATATCGGGTTGCTGACTGGCTCACGATATATTTATATATTTGTTAAATATATATTTAGGTAATTAAATATTAACGATTATATATAAAATTATTATAGTTATATTAAATATAAATATTTAAAATACTCGGGTATTTAAATATTTATGTGTTAATATATTTAAAGACTATAATAGTATTTTATAATAAAATAAATAAGGGAACTATATTTTGTCTAAGGGATTTACATATATATTTATGTATAAATATATAAGGTGATTATTTAAATACATAAAGAATGTATAAATAATAATATTTTTGTATATTTTATTAATTAAATGTATTAATATTAAAATTAATATTTATTTATATATAAATACGTTTATATATAAATAAATAATAATGTTTAAAATAATACATTAATAAATAAAATATGCAATTAGAAATTATTAAAACAGTTTCAATGTTTAGAGAATAAATATTATTGTTTGAAAGAGGAAATTCGTAATTTGTAAAATGTGGAAGTTTAAATATTTAAAAGTTGCCATATGAAGTATTTAACTTATAAACAAAATACATTTGAAATGAATCGAACTTCATTTAAGGAAATATTTGAAAAGTCGAACTTTAGAGAAACAAATGGAAAATGAAAAAGAAACTTTCCCGTGAAATGGCGGAAGTTCCTGCGCAGCTGGAAATAAAGGAAGACATTTTCAAAACTCCAAACCAGAAAAATAGCATTATACCTCTGTGTTGTATCGATTTGGAACTTGACCTAAGACGCAGCAATAATATCATGAAGGATTTATACGCCTGGCAGCAAAACGTGGCTGTAGGTGGCGTTTTTATTGCAAAGTTGAAGTATTCTTCGAAATGCTGGCTTATAGGAAGTCGAATCAGCTTGGAAAACATGACAAAGGGGTTTGAAAGAATGACAAGTGACATTTCGACTTAGTAAACAAGGTAATCTGTCAATTCGCATGCCCAAAAATGGGGAAACTGTTTTTAATCCGGCCTATAAATAGTTCACAGTTCTTCATTCGAATAACAATTCTTTTGCTTTCTGATTTGTGGCAATTTTAGAGAACTTATACACTGCAATTTGAGAGTTTAGGCTGTGAGTTATAGTTAATATTCTGTGCAAAGAATTCCAATTAAGGATTAGAGTATTTTCAGCTGTTCTTCTTAGACTATTGTAAAATTTTATAGCAATCTTTCTGTGGAGGATTTCTGGCTGAGGAATTTGGTTGTTGTGATCAACATTAGAAGGCTGCTATTAAAGGAACATTGGAAAAGAGCTTATACAGGCATGTTTTTCTTATTTAAAGATTATAGTTTAAACTGTTTTCTTTTACTGTCTTTAGATTTGCTGATTGTATTGAGGTGAAATAAATGAATTATTCCTAGCATATATCTGTTGGTTGATAATCTATTTTTGCATAATGATTTAAGGGACTTCATTTTATGCAAGGGTAGATGATAGGGAATAACAAGGTAGCTAAAGGAGATAGCTTAATGCATTTCAAATATATTCAATTTGGTTAAAGAAGATTTAGTAGGAATTTGGGGATTTTGAATGAAAGGGATTTAATGTGGTTAAGAAGGATTTAGTAAGAAATTGGTTTTTATAAAAAGAAAAGATTCAATTTGATTATATGCATTGCACTACAAGACTGTCTTTTGTGTGTGATAATTGAATGGTAGTATTAAATGATTTTGCAATTGTTTGGAGTTTCAAACTTGTATGATCTCCGTATATGGAGAATACGTAGAATATGTATTAATTTCTAAGAACGAAATGATGTCAATAAAAAGTGTATTCCTAGCTTGTGTTATTAGATTAACATTAGGAAGCTTCTCTCCTAGGATAAAGATTTCCGGAAACAGGAGATAGGATAGTAAACACTTGCTTAAAGACTCATTTACAGTAAACTGTTTGAGGTAGGAAGTCTGGGGTAAACTGAACCCACTGAAGGACATGGCCTACGCATAGAGTAAGTTAGCCCTAAGTCAAATCGGCCCTGAGTAGTGTTTATGATAGATGACCTTCATTCGAAGTACTGAATGAGAATACTTTGGCCAAAGTAGTGAAAGGTACGACATCCACCTAGGTGTGTGATAGTTGAGACTACACTGTCAGTTCATTGTGATCCGAGTACTAGATCGAGATTGTGAAATAGCAAGGTTCTAGTTGAATAGGACACAGCACTATGCTCAGTTGGTAATCGTTAAAGGATACCCTACCAATCTCTTCTTCGAAGGGAGGGCCGTTCATTGCAAAATGATTGTGCGGGGGACCGCATTATAAGTCCGTGGTTGGCAGAAAAGCGCCCGAGTGATGTTTCTCCTCCACAGCAAAGCGGCCGATGTACCAAGATTTGAAAGGACGGACTCCTGGACCTTCTTACTTCTATTTGTGCAAAAGCTTACGAGCTATGTAACTGTATTTCTTTTTAACTTTGATTTGTATTTGCAATGAAAATGAAATTCATGAGGAAACATATTGTAACTTGTACGTGTTTATCAATAAAGAAAGGAAGAAATTTTATTGTATTATCTTTGTTATATGTTACTTTTACATGTTTTAAGTGAGAATTGGAAAGTTTTTAATTTACGCAGAATTGGGTCGTAACACACTTAGTCAGTTCATGTGTGAAGCAAGGCAAATACATCTAGTTGCAGCAAAGCATATCTTGAGATACTTGCGTGGCACAATTGGGTATGGCTTAAGATATTCTTTTGGTGTGGACTTGGAGTTGCAGGGATATTTTGATTTGATTGGGCAGAGTGTGTTGCTGATCGGAAGAGCATCTCTGGATCTTGTTTCAGTTTGGGGTTTGCTACTCCTGGTGCAGCAGGAAGCAGTCTTCAGTGGCATTGAGCACCGCAGAGGCCGAGTATATTGCAGCTCTTGTGGTAGCTCGAGAAGTAGTGTGGCTTTGAAAGCTCCTTGCAGGATTTTGTTCGGGCAATCATTGGAGTCAACTGTCATTCATTGTGATAATCAAAGTTGTGTGAAGCTTTCTGTCAATCTTGTGTTTCATGATAGAACAAAACATGTTGAGATCAAATATCACTACATCCAAGATATGGTATTGAGGAAAGCAATCCAGTTGAGATACATTAGCACTGATGAGCAGACGACCAATATTCTCACCAAGCCTCTCTCCAGAATAAAGTTTGTGTACTTTCAAGACAAGCTTAGAGTTATGGAGAGTGAAGCCCTAGCTGAGAGGGAGACTCAGCTTCAGTGATCTTCTATGATTTGCTTTAATGCATTTCTCTCTGTGAGAGAGATTTGAGGTGCAAGCCCTTGTTAATGCATTTCTCTATGTGAGAAATTTGAGGTGCAAGCCCTTGTTAATGCATCTTTCTCTGTGAGAGAAATTTGAGGTGAAAGCCCTTGTTCCATGAAATGAACTGGACCAATTTTTTTTTTTGTTTTTTGCAATGAGATTACAATTCAACACGCACCCGTTAAGGTTAGCACTAAACCCAAACGATGCGGAAAGTAACTCTAACCAGAATGTACACCAGGATCCCGATGTGGGCAAGGCGTGAGCATTGGTCAGAGGATCTAATGCAAATGCAACTGAAGGGAACTCTAACCAAGAATGCGCCTGTGCAGACGAGCATATGGTCAGAGGATCAATGCAAGATGAACAGAATGTAACCCTAACCAAGAATGGCGCCGAGTGATGGCGAGCATATGGTCAGAGGGTCCCTAAACTACTCAACTGAAAGCAAATAGGCGGCAAGCCAACCTCTTCCACTTGTTCAGTGGGGATGTACAATAGATTAAATGCGAGATAAGAGAAGTATGGCTGATAGTACTACTAACAGCTTACAATATGTCAAAATGATCATTAAAATCTAGAGTTTCCAAGCCTTCATTGCTGCAACTGTATAGAATGTCTTCCGAAGACCAAATGCAACTTTCAATGCTGTAATGAACCGAACCAATTCTGACCCAAATTTTTTCAAACTTCGAAGATGATCACAACAGCACCAAAGTACCCGTTAGGGTTAGCTCAAATCAAACCAGCAACTAAAGGAAAGAGCCTCAACGCCAAGAATGTGCTTTCCGACCCAAGCTGGGTAAGAAGCCACCATATGGCGGAGTATCAATAGTAAATGATGCAATACTAGAAAGTAACTCAACACCAAGCATGTGCACTCCTAACCCAAGGTGGGAAAGGCGCTACCATATGGTGGAGATTCTATTAACAAAGATGCTATGCAAGTAAAATAATCTCAACCCCAAGCATGTGCATTCCTAACCCGAAGTGGGAAAGGCGCTATCATATGGCGGAGAAATAGAAAGCAAATACAATGTAGACTGAGCAAGGGCTAGTCTCATCCACAACCGTGGGAATGAAAGTGATTAAACTGAAAGTAAACTAGGTGGCATAGCTATCCTCTTCCACTAAAGTGGGGATACAAAATGTAAAGTGCAGAAAGTAAAAGAGTTGATCAGTACTACTGATTCAGCGTTACAATATGATGAACAATCTGCAAATACAATGAGATATAGATAACCAATGATCTCCAAAATGTTAGGAAATGAACTCCAAACAAGTACAAGCTATCCAACATGTGAAATATAGCAAAAGGGACTAAAATATCAGGTCTGATATAAAATTGCAGCAATCAGAAAATTCATACCAGCAAGCCCTAGAATCACCAAAATGCTCATAACTTCGTCAAAACACCTCCGAATGATGTGGAACTGAATGCAAATGAGAGTTAGGAGTTGAACAACCAAGACCAAGCCAAGAAACTCCTCCAAATAGCAGTGATTTATTTATGCACGCTTTCCAATGCAACCTCAAAGAAGGTATGACCTCCATAAATTTTCTACTAGCAAGATAAAATCCAAGACAACTCTAAAAAATCTAAAAACTTGCAAGGAGGGGCGCCCAAGGTAGACTAAAGCATAGGGCCAATACCCAGAACCACCAAAAAATCGTGCATGGACTTATGAACAGATTTCTATTTCAGCAAAACCTTAATCAGCAAATGCAAAAACTCGCAAATCTCTAAAATATTCAACCTTGATGCTTTGTCTGCTAGTCTGGATGAGAAGCAGTCTCTGGAAACTCAGCTAGGTGCTATCTTTCAAGCACGAAACCAAGAGAAAGAACTAGGAGGTATGCATTCCTTGAAGCAAGCTCTGAAAGTATTTCAGCAGCATAACAATATGATAAGCAACAATAGATAAGAAATGAAGAGCAACTGCCTCCTTATATAGACTTGAGAAGGCTCTCCAAAAACTTCTAGAAGATGCGCCCTAAAAGCACATGAAAATAATTTTAATTTATTTCCCCTTCCTCCATGATAGGCGTCCATGTCAAGGAGAATTAATTCCCTATTTAATAAAATAAAACTCTTCATCAAAGTTGGCGTCCCCCTTAAGCATATCATAATTTTGGCCTTGGAATTATTTAAATTATCTCCTGATGAGATAATCACCCTTGAAGTCCCCTTTTTAAAACAACTTAAAGTTGCAATGGTAAGCCAAGGGGTTATAATATTAAAATATAACATTATAATATGAAAATAACTTATCTCTCCATAAAAAATGCACCAAAATGCCAGAAACATCAATAACAACTGAACCGCCAGAAGGAGAGAATCAACTGAACTGAAACCAGCTTGTCCATTGCCAAGAATAGAATTTACTAAAAATAGTAAATTTTGAAAGTTACTCGGATCGAAGCGCATGCGCCACCATTGCGAAGCTTTCTGAAAACCCAAAAAGAATCCGCAATCCAAAGTCCCAAACTCTAGGATGTAGCCGTCATAACTTACTAAAAATAGTAAGTCCGGAAAGGTTGCCTGACACAGTTGCAAGTCATACCTCTACGAAGCTCTCTGAAAACCCAGAAGGAATCCATAATCCAAACACCCAAACTCCAACAAGCAAAACCCTGAATCTTCAAGAGAACCCACCAAACAGTCGGAAACCCTAATTCTGCCTCTGACTAGCCGACAGCACCTCGGGGATAGGCCATCAATCACTGAGAAGTGCAGTGCTAAAAATGTGGACATTACAAATGCTCAATCCCAACCAAAGAGACAACCTTCATAATTCTGATATATTAGACTTGCAACATAGAATGGAGAAATCTGCAATACAATGCTCACTAGAATACTCCTATCTTGCTCAAATCTCACTCTATTGACTTGAAATCAAATGCAGATTGCCCTAAGTATGATGGCGCCCCAAATGAAACCCTAAAACCTCACCAAATACCCTTCATTCTTTTTGCACAAATTTCAAGACTAAATCAGAATGGTACGACCCTCTTAAAGGGGCGATTTTGCTAGATAAAATCAGAAACTGCAAATAAAAATCCACAAATTTGCAAGATGGGTCGCCCCAAGTAGACAATATGATATGATGAACACCCAGAACAATATCTTTTTGTATTTTTGATTTATGAATGAAAACTGCCTACAGCTATGCAACATCAACAACTCTGAAACATGACAAAATGCTTGAATAACATCTACCAAATGCAAAGAAACTCAGCTACAATGCAAAACAACCCAACTACAAGCTGACCTCTCAACTAGTTGTTATCTTTCAAGCAAGAAGATAAGCCAATGCTAGGAGGTGTGCTTTCCTCGAAGCGAGTGCCTGAAGATAATTCAACAGCATAACGGTGTAGTAGACAAAAGATCCCAAGTGAAGAGCTGAGGCCAGAATAAATAGATGTGAGAAGAGCCTTCTAGAACCTTCAAGAAGGGCGCACAAACCCTAATTTGAATTCAAACATATTCCCTCCAAAAATGACGTCCTTTTTCTTTAATGAAATATTTCACTTTTTTCATAAAGTCAATCATCTCAAATAGGCGTCCATTTCACTAAGCTTAATATTTGACATTAAAAACATAATTTATCTTCATGACGCCTTGACCCTTTAAGTCCCCCTTTTTAAAAACAACATAAAGTTGTACTGCTAGGCAAAGGGGTGTTATAATATTAAAATATAATATTATAATGAAAAATACTTATCTCTCCAAGAAAAATGCACCCAAGGCCACAAACTGAAGTGCTAGCTGAACCAACTGAAGAAGAAGACCAACTGAACTGAACCCAACCTGTCCACTGCTAAAAATAGAATTTACTAAAAATAGTAAATTCATGAAGTTGCTCGGAATGCCAAACTGAACATACCACTGCGAAGCTCTCTGAAAACCCAGAAAGAATCCGCAAATCAGAATTCCAAACTTCAAGCAACAACCTCCTCAAAATTAGGAAACCTTAATTTCACCATCCGCGTAGCCTACAGGTCTCCGGAATAGGCCAAAGGTCAACAGAAACGATCACATCTGAGAAGGGGACATTACATTCCACCCTCTGGGAGTAGCCATGGTGGATGTCATGTTGAGTGAATCCATGACAACATCACTTGTGTTTATCCACCCTATGGGAGTAGCCATGGTGGACGTCATGATGAGGTGATGACATCACGTTGAGTGATTCCGTGATGGGAACTTGTGCACATATACCATACATGGGAGTAGCCATGGTGGTTGATATCACATTGAGGTGATATGTTCCTCTCCACATATGGGTGTAGCCATTGTGGATGTCATGTTGAGAGAGTCCATGACATTGTGTATCGGAAGTATTTGTTGGTTGAAAATTATGTAATCAGCTATTCGATAGATTACACAACTTAGACTTCAGCCACAGCTATGTGAGATGTAAATCTCTCCTCTCGGAAAGGGGAGGCACCCTTCTTACTGCTAACAGAAGCGATAGTAAAACAAACAAGTAATTACAAAATGTACACAAAACTTACGAAGTGGGGGGGGGTGTGTTACATTCATCCTTCTCTCTTTTTTCAGAGAAGATGTTTACAATGCTTCACCGTTGGAAGTTCACAATTCTTAATAACTTTAAACAATCAACTAGCAGTAATACCAATACCTCTATCTTGTCAAAGCAAAGCGTAGAGATACCAGAAGTAATTAACAATAAACAAATAAAGTAAAAGGTAAAGCTCACGAAGGCACAAAGTCGTTCCGTAGCTTTATCAATGGTGGATCTATGAAAATGTATTATTTGTCACGTTAGAAGCACAAAGTCTTCTTACACGCAGCAATTCCTCGAATAGCATGAACAATTACAAGCGCAAAGTCTTGTAGATCATCCAACCAAATTATCAGAAAGCATGAACAATTACAAGCACAAAGTCTTGTAGATCATTCAACAATAGTATCCAAAGAGCGTGAATAATGACAAGCACAAAGTCTTGTAGATTATTCAACCGAAAGATAAACAAAAAACACAAATGCAAATCTAAATAATAGATGCAACACAAAGTTTACATAAATTACTTAGAGTCCTTCAAATTCCATCACCTAATCACCACCAAATAAGATCAATTTGTAAGATTATCGAATCCAACACAAAGTCTGGCTTGCAATCTTCTTCTTTATTGATCGAATTTCATTCACAAAGCATGAACGCAAAGTTTCACAATTCTGCTTCAAAAAGGGCAGCACTTTGTTGCAAAATACTAAAGGATCAATTTACAATAGAAATCCCTCACATTATATAGAAAGAGGGATGAGCAAAAATAGCAATCTAATTGAGAAAATCAAGGAAAGTTAGGTGAGCGATTTTAGGAGATCTCACCTAACTTGGACCAAAGTCAAAGTGTAATTTGTTTTCAAAAGATTACATCTTTGAACTTGGTGCAATTACAATTTACAAAAAGACATTTAAGATGTCAGGAAATATTTACAAGATGCATCAAGGGATGCACAGGAAATGTCTAATATTGGAGATTAGGAGGCTTCTTCATGTTTCCTTGCTTTGGGCGCGAAAGTCTTCATACTTCTTCCTGGTCTCTTGCACGGACTTCTCATCTGGACCAACGGTGTAATCCACAATGGTGTGAATTCTCGTGATCGATCTCATGGCAGATGAGATAACCTTCTTGCACCTGTCAAGATGCATTTTCAAGTTATCCAATGTGAGCCTTGTATCACAAATGACATTCAGTGAGGCTTCTGAAAATTCTGAACCGTCAATCAATTTCATGATGGCTTCTTTGAAGATCTGAGATATTTCTGTGGCCGGCAGGAAGATACGATTCTCCTCAAGAAGTTGACCGGGTAACTCTTTGATACCTTTCTCAAGAATAACACAATGTCCTTCGACATCTTCCTGCACTTGGTGGAGATCTTCCGTAAGAGATTGAATTACTTGAATTCGATGTTTCAAGGATTCTCTTACCTCAACGAACTTTTCTTTGTCAGGAATTACCCCAACTTCCACCAATTTACTGAGCTTTACCTGTTTCATCTCCAACCATGTCAGCAGGCATTGTTCCATATCTCTACGCTCCTGGGAAAGTACACTTTTTTCTTTATCAAGCTCTGTGGTGAGCTTGGCTAACAAGGTAGTTTTCTCGTCCGCAGCAATTATGATCTGAGATCCGTGTTCTATGATCTTCTCAACAAAATCATACAACACTGCCTTTGGAGGCGAACTTCTTGCTTTCTTGACTCTTCAATACTTACCACTGTCAGCGGTTGTGCATTAGTTGGAGATCCTGCAAGTGTCTTTACAACAGTGGCATAATGCTTTGCCCTCTGTTTGTACATATTGCGAGCTTGCTCTACTTTATCCAGTCTTCCAGCCAAGATATCCAATGTCACTTGCGCATCGGCCTTTGCACTTTCATTGGTAACCTTGCCAAGCTGGACTTTTGTCACCGTGTAGTCTTCCATATTGACATCACCTTCTTCATGCGGTGGTATGCCAATCTCTGCATACTTGTGGCCAGACTTATCAACATTCAGCCTTGAGTATACTTTTTCCTTTTTCTTCCCTTTAGCCTTTGGAAGGACTATCTCTTCGAGGTCGAGCTCCTCCGGAGAAATCATTTGCTTTTTCCACTTCGACACTTGAGATATTAGCCAAGGGGGAAGAAAGGAGGTGTGAGCTTCTGGATTCACTGTCAATTCAGTCGTCATCGTTACTTCTGAAGTTATTGTCATATCTGAAGTTACCATGGGTATCGTGACAATAGGAGAAGTGTCTGTCATCATTGCTCCTGTAGATTGCACATTGAGCTGATCACGCATTGACTCATTCATGAAACGATTGAATTCATTTTCAGAAGTGATATCATATGTTGGTGAAGACAGGCTTGGAATGGACGATGGAGGACTTGATAGTATATCAACCGTATGAATGCTTGTCACTGAGGGAGTATCAAGCGGGGTTGATGCTGTAGGGATAGTGGATATCTCAACTGCAGGAATGCATGTGGTAGGAATAGGCAACGAGGGAACAGGAGGTGGAGGAGTTCTTGAATTTGGAGGGGTATGAGGAACATTGGAAGTCACAGGCGATGACGTTTTAGGAATTTCCTCAACTTCATTCTCAGGAGGAGAAGTAGTTCTTTCTTGATCATGCCCGGGTCCCTGTTGATCACCCTCTTGTCTCTCCGATTCTGGTTCACCTTCAAAATCACCTTCAGATCCTTCTTCAAAATCTTCTTCAAACTCTTGCCCACTTTCAAAAACCTCTTCTGCATCGGAGTCTGCTTCTGCTGAGTCTTCATCTTCAGCGGATTGATCACTTGAAGTTCCTTCTTCATCGGAATCTACCTCCTTTGGAATAGACTTTTTACCTTTAGAGTGAGATGGATTGGATTCCGTGATTTCTGTCTCTGGTACGGACTGGGTATCTTTCTTGCCAACAGTAAACTTGATCCTGGGACGTCTTCGTGAAGAAGTGGGGACAACCGCTTATTTATTTTTGTTGTGGAGTTCTTGCTATTGGCGAGCTTCTGCTTCGGATTCTTCTCCTTCCGAGTATGTTCTGAAACTTTTCATTTCATAACCATGCTTATGTAACCATTCTGCAGTGTTGGCTAGGATTGGCTTCAATCTCTCCCTCATGCTGGTAATTTCTTTCCTAGACCATTGAATTGCAGGCAACGGCCTTTTAGCAATTCCTTGCTCATCATAGACAGCATTCATGATATCACCAGGATCTGCAAAATCCTCTGGTAGGTCAGCAATATCAAGATCTCTGATCTGCTGAACAGTCAACCTGCAATAATCCATTTTGCGAATGGCTTCTTCATCTCTGCAATCAGCCTAGATGTCTTCAAAATGGTACTTGTGATGATGACCCTTTTGTAACCTTTTTCTGACATCTCGGTAATCAAATTCAAACCTATACCTGTAGGTTTTGATTGTCATGATCTGCATTTCAGCATAAACAGACTTTGCTTTTTGTACAGTTTGGATAGTATATCTGCCAATTGTCAGTGGGAACTTGAATCCACACTTGTGGTTGCTTCTTCGTTCTTTTTGCACTGAAATCAACTATCTGCATGTTTCCATGAGAACCCACTTATCCGAAAGATAACGTGGCAGCATGTAGGGACAGCCAGTATAGCACCCTACTCTCAAGTAAGTAAACGTTGGGAATTGAAGAAATAGGCATCCAACTTTACTTACCGCCTTATAAGCCTCATCAGATACTCTCCTTCTTTCAAGAGCTGGATCAAAATTGAAAAGCAAAGGCGTGAAGAAAGCATCTGTGACCCGCCTGAAGTGATGAAAGCTTTCCTTCAGTTCCAATTGATAGAAAAATCTGTACACAGGTACCATCATCCGATTCCCTTTTGTAGATAGACCCGAGAATTGCCTCATTACAACCGCCGCGTACACCAGGTAAGAAGTCATATAGAATTTCAATGTGGAAGGAGCATTGATCAACTGCTCATGTATTTCATCACTGATTTGTTTGCCCCAGTCAATGTGCACCTTTTGTCTTCTTATAATCCTGATGTATTCATACATCCAATCGTGAAAAGTGGACGATTCCAGCAAACCTTTTACTCTGCTTAAAAATGTGATCATATCTTTGACATCATCCTTGAAATCACTTCGCAGGAGTCCCTTTGGCCATCTGGAAACAGATTGTCTAGGGTTCTTCAACCATTGGGCATTTATTAGGTTTTTAGCCTTGTTGGGATCAACGTCAAAGACCTCTTGTGCTTTTTGCATAGAAATATCAATGTATTTTTCCATATGAGGAACCTTAAACACAATGTCAAAGAAATCAGGGTCGAGTCTCAGAATCTCGTGCCCAAAAGAATCGATCACACTTCTACTTTCTCTGATGTAGTGGGACGCCACCTGAAGAACAAACTCTGTATTATGTGCAGCTGTAGGGAACATTGCTACCAAATGAAGGTTACTGTGTACAATTGCTCTCATTGGGTCAGGAAGAGGCTTCGTCTCTGTTTGGTTCGCAAAATCAACCAAGTCTTGATGGCCAACCTCTGTATCTTTTATCTCTTCCACCTTGGAGACCACTACGGTCGGCAGATAAACACCTTGATATTTATACTTCATTTTTCCTTTTGCTTTCGAAGAAGACGGTGGTTTACCGGTAGTCATCAGGAACAACTGAAACTTTGTTCACTCAGACATTGAAGATCTTTGATAAGAGACTACAAGGTATCGAGCCAGAACAACATTAGTCGTTAGGTAGCATGGGGATGTGCAAAACGAGCAACGATGATGGGAAAGCGTGGAGCAGATGACAAGGCACGCAAAATGATGCACAAAATTGAAGGAGCAAGGTTCAGGAGTAAACTAAGAAAGTTTGAAAAACTTCTGGAAAAAATTGTGAAAAGTGTAAGGGCGCACTTTTTCAGCGCCCTTACATTGTTGTGAATTCAGATTTTGATGCAGGGGCGCTGAAAAATAGCGCTCCCGCACTTTTCACAGTTAGTTTATATTTCAAAATGACAGGGTGCTGAAAAAGTGCGCCTCTGTATTTGGAATATGGTTTGTGAAAGCAGATGTAATGATGCTTGAAAACGGTGCTTGGGGTTTGTTTTGTAAAATGAAACGCTCAAAACAAATCTTGTTTGTCTGTAAGGAGTTGCAATTAAAGTCCATTTCATTGTCATTGTAAATGCGGATAAAAGCCAAGGAATTCTACTCGCAAAACATGAGTTTCTTGAAGGTTCGAGCCAAGACGTGTTTGAAAGGGCGACAAGAAAAGATGCTCACATTTAAAACGTTGGAGTTTAAAAGCAAGAGAAATGCGTTGTAAAATGAAACGTAAGAGTTCCATTGCGTGAGGGCGAATGGAAAAATGCGAGAGCAAGAGGAGAATGCCACACAAAAACATAATGAAGAAGAAGCATGGAAAGAGCATGCAAAACGAAAACGCGAAGGGAGAAAGAGAAAACGTGTGAGTAAGAAAAAGAATACGCGTGGGAAGAAAAGAAAGAGAAACGCATATGTAAATCTCCAGATATGTACAAAAACGAATGGAGAATAAAGAGAAAGCAAGGGTAACGACTTACCAAGATGAAACGCGAAAAACGCTGGAGAGGAGCTTCGAATTTCCAAAAAACGTGATTGCAGTTTGAAGAGAACTCGCCCAGCAAGAAGCAAAGAAGAATAAAGATCATAAACAATGAAAATGGCGAAATAAAACACTTTTAAGTAAAGGTAACTCAAAAACCTAACTCAAGTCGAGCAATAAATTTAGGCACGAAAAGTGGCACGATTGACGAAAAATGTGAAAATCATGACGAAACGCGCCAGGGCCAGAAAAAGACTGTCAAGAAAAAGTGTAATAGCGCACTTTTTTAGCGCTATTACATTTTCTAAAATTTCACTTTCATGTAGGGGCACTAAAAAATAGCGCCCTTGCACTTTTCATACTTAAGCCAAATTTTGGCTTGAGAGCAGGAGCGCACTTTTTCAGTGTAACTGCATCTTTCGCAATTCGCTAAGTACGGACAGTGAGACTTCGCGAAGGGGCTCGTTTCGAAGGTCTTCGCGAGGCGAACATAGGGGGATGCTCGAATTGATTATTCAAGGCTTTGGAACGCATTTCGAGGTGCCTTGAAAATCACTTCGTTATGCGTACTTGAACTTCACGAATCCTAGGAAACGGACAAGTTTCGTAGGGGGGTTATCCGTGGAACGAGCGCTGCTAGATTCCGTGATAACAGTATTCCTCCCTAGCTAAGAGGGAGTGTTGATGTTGTAGCTGCGGGCTACATACTTCCACCATGTTGTGAACAATAAATTCATATAGCCTAACGGCTATTCATTTATTGCATTAATCAAAGGGAAGAGGCGCTTCACTTGGTTACTATATTATTTTTAATTGGGCCGACCCTTCTTGTAATTCGCGCCATTTATTTGTTATTATGTTTTCCATATGTGGCCGACCTTATTCATGAAGAGGTGCAACCTCTTGCTCACATTGTATATATACAAGTTCATTTCATTCATTCAAGGCATCAAGTCAAGTCCGTCTATCATTCCATCTGCAAGTGCGAATCACTTATACAGTAGTGCGAATTTACTCAAGGAGTGTGAATTATTCAGTTTGTGTGGTGCTGGATATTGGCCTTGTGATTGGCCTCATTGTAAAGAGAATTGTTGCCATTATTTATATATATATAAGAGATCTTTGTTGCTGGGTTTTTCCCTCAAGTGGAGGGTTTTCCCAGGGTATATGCTGTGTCTATGTGTTTGAATTTGAATTAAAATCTGCATATTCACATCTGATCATAAAAACTAATAGTTTGAAGAAAGAAGCCGATCCAAGATGAATCGTCATCTCACCTTGTATATATTGAAGGCATTACTCATTCATTAGATCATCAATTATAATTCTAAAGACATTCGCATGACATCAGGAGTTCGTACTTCTACAGCAGAGTATAATATTGCTTAGTGCAGATCAATATCAAGGAGAGATTATTATCATTGTGTATTTTGCATCTAAGAGAGGTGCGATTTATTATTGCTTCATATTGGCCTTGAGTTTGGCCTAAGATTGTAAGCAAATTTCTGCTTATTCAATTCAATATATAGGAGATAAATTTGGCTGGGTTTGTCTCCCTCGAGGAGGGTTTTCCCAGGGTATATGCTGTGTTCTATTGTTCATATTTGTTTTATTTCTGCTTAATTCATTTCTGGTCTTAAAACTAACACTAATCACCTTGAAAGGCCTATAAAACCTTTGGTTTAAGCTTTTTCGCCCTACTTACTTTCAGTGAAGATTGTCTATAAGGTTGGAGATGCAAAAATACCATGTCTCCTACCTCAAAAGAGCTCTCAACTCTATGGCAATCAGCGTATTTCTTCTGCTGTGCCTGTGCAATCTGAATGTTATCCTTAAGTGCCTTAAGGATATCTTGGTTCTCTTTTGCTCACTCAAGAGCTTTTGGAGCTCTAGAATCAGAAAAAACGAAATCCACAAATGTAGAAGCTTCATAACTATACAAAGCTATGAAAGGTGTCATACCTATGCTCACATGATATGTAGTGTTGTATGAAAATTTTGCCAAATGTAACCATTTTGCCCATGCTTTTTGCTGCCCTGAGACAGCTTCTCAAGTAACCTTCAAGCCATTTATTTAAAATTTCTGTTTGACCATCCATTTGAGGATGATAACTAGTGCTATGATTGAGTTATGTTCCAACCAGCTTCATGAATTCTTGCCAAAATGTGCTGATGAATATGTGATCTCTATCACTTACAATTCATTTTGGCACACCATGACGTTTGAATACTTGTTCAAAAAACAGACCAACAACTTGTGGTGCTTTAAACTCAAAAGGCATTTTCATGAAATGAGCATATTTAGTGAGTCTATACACCACAACAAAAATACAGTCCTTACCATTGACCTTAGGCAGCCCAGTAATGAGATCCATCGATAACTTCAGCCTTGTTTCTTTGGCACTCTATGTATTCCCTCACATGTTTGAGAACGTCATCTTTCATACCTTTCCATGAGAATCTTTTACGAATGTACCTGTATGTCTTCAAATAACTCGGATGACTAGCAATCTGATTGTTATGGACAACAATAAGAATCTTATGTTTGAGCTTACTTTCTGGTACTAAATAGATTCTATCCTTATAATAGGTGATGTCATTCAACACTTTATACCTTTCATCATCGATTTTATCATCTAGAATGTAATCACATGTTGGGAAAGAAACTTCAACCTTGTTTCTTTGGCACTCTATGTATTCCCTCACATGTTTGAGAACATCATCTTTCATACCTTTCCATGAGAATCTTTCATGAATGTACTTGTATGTCTTCAAATAACCCGGATGACCAGCAAGGTAATTGTTATGGACAACAATAAGAATCCTATGTTTGAGCTTACTTTCTGGTACTAAATAGATTCTATCCTTATAATAGATGACATCATTCAACACTTTATACCTTTCATCATCGATTTTATCATCTAGAATGTAATATCCCCACTCCATTGTGTGATTAACTACATATTTCAATCCCGAAGTCCATATTGCTACCATTGATCGATATATATATATATATATATATATTCCCAGTTTGGTTATCCATTTATGGTTGTTGATCTGCTATATATATATATATTTTGCTTGGTAAATCGCTACTAAGGGGCAACACCCGTCGCTTTTGACTGGAGCTATGAACTAGTGAGGCCGCATTCGAGGGACCTCATCCCCGCCATTCATATTCCTACGCTTGCCTGCATTCCCGCCAAGCTCCCTGTAGGACCCGATGTCAATCCACCATCTGCTGCGCCTGCTTGCATTCCCGCCAAGCTCCTCGTAGGACCCGTCGCCATTCCTCCTGTTTGCTTTGCCTGCCTGCATTCCCGCCAAGCTCCTTGCAGGACCCGATGACAATCCTCTGTCTGAACACCCTTCTAGCTCCACCTCTCTATTGATCCCTCCAGCTCCTGGACCCCGCAGTAGCGCACGCCACCCATCCCCTCTTATGTGCGCTGATCGCTGCGACCCTTGCACAGGCATTCCTCCATCATCCGTGCATCGTCCAACGTTCCCTTCATTGTCTGGCCAGCGATATTTTGTTCCACCTTCCATTGGTGGGATTCGAACTCAAGATAGCAGGGAAACTACTGCTTGCAACTTACCATTGCACTACAGGGTCATCCCCTGTTGATCTGCTATATTATATTATAGTTGTGGGGTGAAATATTATTCCATTTTTGGAGGCGATTGATTAATATCGTATCATATTTGTTGATCGATAAGCTTTCACCTTTATTTTACATACTACTGCCCAACTCTAACCGAATCCCTTTAATATAAGACTTGGGTTTATCATTTAATGATGTGATGGAGTTTTGACTATAACACCTGATAGGACTTTGGTATTATTTGGGCGATTAGTATTTGACAACAATGCATCATTTTTATTGCTAGAGCTACATCTTATATGATGATCGAAACTTGTATTTGATGGTCACATCATTGTCTATAGAAGGAAAGAAATCGTGGTTTTACTCCTGCGCCAGTCTTAGACTTGCAATGGTGGAATTAGTGGGTAGTAACATACCTATGCGAGACTTATCATAGCCGGGGCAATAATTATTAATCATAGGTGAGACTTCCATAAGGACGTCTAAATCCCTTTGCAGTATGCTATTGTGGCTTTCAGTCATATCAAGCATTTTGGGAGTCATTGAGCTTATTAGAGATTTTGGGAGAGAAATGAGGAGCAGATTTTACACACAAAAAATAATATTCTTCTATTTTTACACACTTCCGTTCAACATGAATTACATATATATAGGAGTTTTGGTTCATACATTATAGGAACAACTCCTTAATTGTTTGAGTTGTTATAACAACTCAAACAAACATACACTCGTACAACAACATACCAATAATTTAATTTTACTAACACCCATGAAAACACTAATCTCTAACACCCCCCTTAGTGTGAACATGGGGAGAAAGAACATCACACAAGTTGGAAACAGAATCGTATGCCTGCACATACTTTTAGGTCTGCATACTGCCTAGATCTTGCTGCACATGGCCACCTACATACGAGAACTTATCTCACTTCCACTTCCAGTGAACTCATCACTGGCCAACCATACTTCCAAGAAGTCCAACAGTCAGAGGATCTTTGTAGCCAACTGCTCTCCTATACAATTGTTTACAATATCGATGATGTCCATATTCTTCTCCTTTAAAACTTTAACACTTTCAACTGTAGTAAGCCCAACTCTTTTGGCTCATGATCTTGATTCAAATGAAAGGCACCTCTCATCAACCTTTCATGGTTTTCACATAGGTTAACCACAAACCTGGCCATGAACAAGAACACTCATCTTTTCACCCTCATATGATTTTTTGGATTACCACTACCATTTCAAGATCCATGAACTGCATTATACTATTGCTTTTGTTTAATACAATATTTTACACTAGGAGGTTACATAAGGAAATAACACGCACATGAACAAAAATACCCACTGTTGTTGATCATGCCACTTGATCTCCAACAACATAGAAAAATCACTGCCACACAATAGAAAATAAAATGCCACCTAAGCTGATAAGCAGCCTCATCGTTGGTGATTGACGAAAGGACATTGAGTGTCCTCCAACCTCCTATGCTTTCATCCTCCAATTGATTTGCTACTTAGCAAATTTGACTTTTGAGGCTCATCTCATCAATTG
The DNA here is from genome assembly GCA_007258455.2 of Sequoia sempervirens. Classification (NCBI taxonomy): domain Eukaryota; kingdom Viridiplantae; phylum Streptophyta; class Pinopsida; order Cupressales; family Cupressaceae; genus Sequoia; species Sequoia sempervirens. The sequence continues at coordinate 116,559,287 of VDFB02000017.1, read as the reverse complement.
TGAGGAAAGAATATATCCCTCCCTTGATCAAAATAATGTCAAAGGTGTTGGGCTCCACCGATAATGCACCTTGATTTGATTGAACACACTATTATATTTGATTAGTAAATACACAAAAGTGCTTGTGTACACATGAATGCCAAATTCAACTAATAATGCTTTCATTACAATAACATAATTTAATGCATTTGGGATGAGCATGAGAACTCCTATATAATCCTTAAACACTAATTCCCCCTTTTCACACCTTATATAACCCCACTTACAATTGTTTCTACTCAAAAATAATTTCCAATTATATCCTTATTTCTTCTAAGGGCACAACTTTTTTCTAATGTGAATTTTGTAGAATGTAATAGACAACCAAAACAAACTCGGACATAAATGTGAAACTATGAACTTACACATATGGGCTCTGCAATGAAATGCTGGTGCTATCCCAAATTTTTCCCACGCTTCCAGCAATCCTCACACCATAATCCCAAGGATTATCAGCTCAGAAATGATATTATTGAGTTCCAACAGCCCAAGAAGGCTCACAACCAACACTTGTTGATGCCGATCCTAAACCTTAGATGCCTTTCATTCCTTCTCATGACCTAATGCTTGTTGGATTATAAATGACTAGACTATTGCAATAAAGTCCTCAATGTGCAGAGTAACACAACCAGCAATTATAGATGCCAAAAGAAGGCCTTCAAAGCAGCCTCATCCCTCACATTGAAGCTTTGAAAAATGGCAACAGTAAGGGAAAGGTCCATTAATAGAGGATTTAATGAATAATGTCATACACCACAAATCAACCTCCACTCTAGATATTCACAGCATTTAAAAAACTTTATAAAGAATGAAAACATTTGTAATAATGATCAAGATGCATTATCACGTCACTGTATTCCGCTTCAAACTGCTCATTCAATACAAAATATTCCTTCAAAACATTTCTGGGTTTTGTGCTTCTGGTCACCAGCATTCCAAAACATTTTAAAGTTTTAAATTTCATTTAGAAATGCCAAAGATATTGTAGTTTTATTGGGACTGCGTTAGACTGAAAAAAAAACTCATCAACACAGCATACCAAGCAAATAGAATGGCGCTGAAGAAGAACTAGAAAAAACATGATGGTGTCCCTTTTCAACCAAAAATAATGCACAGCCCATTTTCAATGGTGCTCTGATACCATATTAGAGATTTTGGGAGAGAAATGAGGAGCAGATTTTACACACAAAAATAATATTCTTATATTTTTACACACTTCCGTTCAACATGAATTACATATATATAGGAGTTTTGGTTCCTACATTATAGGAACAACTCCTTAATTGTTTGAGTTGTTTTAACAACTCAAACAAACAAACACTCGTACAACAACATAATTCTATATTATCTTACATATAACAAACCTAACCAATAATTTAAATTTACTAACACCCATGAGAACACTAATCTCTAACAGAGCTTTTGCTATAGCCACCACCTTATGAAGGAAATATCCGGCCATGTTATTCGACCACTGCATTATACTTGAGCCACCATTCATAATATTGTCTGCAGTTTATCATATCAAAGGGAATGATATTCAAACGCCAAGGTTGACAGGACCAAGAAAGGTTGACATACTCAGAGGCATATCATCCTATAGTTAATATGAATAGTGCCCAAGTTTCATACTAAAGGATAATTTACATAGGAGGCCGACCAAATCATTAGTTAGCTAGTGAAGCAAATAATTAATTATATTCAAAAGACATCATCCTTTGAAATGCTACAACTGCTCACATCATGGGAGGCTATTTAAGAAGGATAAGACATCATCCTTGTTGATGTTTATAGTGGCGGGAGATATTTTTCTCTCAATTTAAAATAATAAATTATTCCCAAGGCAAGTCGGCCTTGATTACAAATGATATTTTATATTTTTTAATTCTCAAAAGAGGCCGACCTAGATGAAAAGTCGCTTAGCTTTGTATATATACAAGGTGAAGTTCATTCATTCCAATCATCGATTCATTCTTATTCCAACTCGCACCTTCAAGCAGAAGTTCGTATTTTTGCAGTAGATCGCCATCTTTAGAAGCAGATTAGATTGCAAGGAGATTTATAATCAGTTGTATCAAGAAGAGATTTTCATCATTTAATGTGTCAAGTTCGCCCTTGAGAAGGGTCTGATTTGTAAAGCAGATTTCTGCTCTTATTCGTGCTATATATAAGAGATATATTTTTCCTAGGTTTTTCTCCCTCGAGAAGGAGGGTTTTCCCAGGGTAATTTGCTGTGTTCTTTTTTCAGTGTAATGTATTTCTGCTTATTTACATTTCCGGTCTAAAACTAACAATCCGAAGGCATCAAATAGTTTAGCAGATATATACATTTTACAAACAACAGATCTAGTGCTCTAAGGAGCCATGATCGTCTAGATTAAGGCTACATGAATGATAAGCAAAATTCAAATACAACACCCAATCTTCAAAATCGCATGCATATATAGATAATCTTCAGAAACAACGAATCATTAGAGGTCTGAACCTCTAGCTGTTGATGTTGGCAGCGTCAGGCATCACTTCCAGCACGCGATTATGAAGCAATAAATTTAATATAGCCTTATCAGCTATTCAATTTATTGGAGGCGCTTCACTTGATAACAACATATAATATTTAATTATTGATAAATAATTACTTGAGGCCGACTTCATTTATTCGCCACCTTATGGAGTCATAACGTTTCATAATAAAAGGCCGACATGATGTATTGAAAGGTTGCAATCCCTCTCTCTCTCATGTATATATTACTCATTGTTCATTTGGAGATTGATTCATACACATTCATAGTTCGATAGTAGAGGCATGTGAATTTCTTCAAGTGCAGATTGAAGTTTCTCAAGAACGTTGAATTCGATATCAAGGAAGAGCAAGATAATAATCTGTGATTGCATCAAGCTTTGGTGCTAATACTTGGCCTTGTAATCGGCCTCATTGTAAAGAACATTGTTGATTCATATTCAATATGTAAGTGATATATTGTTGTTGGGTTTTTCTCCCTCAAGTGGAGGGTTTTCCCAGGGTATATGCTGTGTCTATTTGTTTGAAATTGAATTAAAATCTGCTTATTTAACTTCTGATCCTAAAACTAACATGGTATCAGAGCGGGTTTAAGCAAGATCGTGATCAGATTTACATAAGCAGTGTTATCTTCCACTCTTGTTCTCATCTTCTTGTGTCTATCTTATCTTCAAAAATGGTGAACGAGCTCAAGATTGAAGATAGACTTGAAGGTGCCTCCAACTTCACCTCTTGGAAGTTTAGAGTATTGCTTGCATTGGAAGAAAATGAGATTGCTGAGTTCGTAGTGAGCGAAGTTCCTGAACCTTCCGATGAGAATGAGAAGTCACAATGGAAGAAGAATGGTACTAAGGCGAAAAAGATTTTGGTTGATTTTGTGAAGGACCACCTTGCGCCGATTATCTCCAAGTTGAAGACAGCAAGAGAAATGTTCAAGACCTTGGAGGAAATGTATGAGATCAATAATACAAGCAAAGCTCTTGCATTGAGGTAACAGCTTCATCATGTCAAGATGGCGAAAGGAGATTCTGTCATCTCCTTCTGCATGAAGATCACTGAGTTGAGAGATCAACTTTCTACCATTGGCCATATGGTTGATGATAAGGACTTGGTCATGTTGGCTCTTAATGGTCTTCCTCAAACTTGGGAGCCATTTATTCAAGGAATTAGTGGGAGATCAAAGCTACCTAAGTCTGATCATCTTAGGGCAGATTGCATTCAAGAGGAATCTAGATTGGCAACAAGAGGCAATGGGAAAAGTTCTACCAATGAAGACATTCGTGTACTTGCCGCTCAATCTTTGAAGAAGAAAGGAAGAGAAGGGAAGAAATGCAACTTCAAGAGGAACAGAGATAAAAGATCAGATGATGCTCCTACATCTAAGAATAAGATGGATCTCTCTCACATACAGTGCTTCAGATGTGACAAGTTTGGTCACTATGCAAAAGATTGTCCAACTAGACCTAAACAACATGCTTCAATTGTGGATGTGGGTGAGATCTCTCCTCAGAAAGATTCAAGTGGATTTCTATTATATTCTACCCTATCAAGCAATGTTCCAACAGATAGCAACACTTGGTTGATTGATAGTGGTGCCTCTCGTCACATTACTGGTTTTAGAGAACATCTTACAGATTTGGTGGAAAGAGACACAAGCATTCAAGTCATAATTGGAGATGATGCATGTTATTCTGTGAAAGGTGTTGGAACCTCATATCTTCACTTAGATTCCGACATCTCTCTTCAGTTGAGTGGTGTGCTATTTGTACCAGGCATCAAGCTGAACCTTGTCTCTTTTTCAGCTCTGGAGGATAAGGGATATCAAGTTGCATTCTTTGAAGGTAAAGTTCTTGCATGGCCAAAGAACTCTAGCATCAAGACTGCTCGAGTGATTGGTGTTCGGCAAGAGAGTCTCTACAGACTCTCCACTCGTCCTATTCAGGCCTTGTTGCATGATTCCACTAGTTCATGGGAGCTTTGGCATAGAAGACTTGCTCACCTTCACTTTAGAGCACTTCCAACCATGGAGAGGATGGTCACAGGCCTTCCTAAACTCAGCCAGGAGCATGAAGGTACTTGCCGAGAATGCGCATTGGGTAAGAATACTAAAGGACCTTTTCATAGTAGTGAGAGTAGATCTAAATGTATTCTAGATCTTGTTTCTTCTAATTTGTGTGATCCAATGTCTGTTACTTCTTTGAGTGGTTTTTGGTATTATATAATTTTCATTGATGTCTGTTACTTCTTTTAGAAAGACTTGGATTTATTTCTTAAAGACTAAAGAATCTGAGCAAGTACTCAAGAAATTCAAGGAATTTAAGGTTCAGGTAGAGAACTTGTCCGGGAAAAGGATCAAAGTTCTGAGATCAGACAATGGAGGAGAATACATCTCTGGAGGCTTCTGTAACTTTTGTATTGAGGTTGGGATTAAGAGGGAGTTTTGTGTCCCTTACAATCCACAACAAATCGGTGTTGCAAAAAGGAAGAACAGATCCATTGTAGAAGCAGCTAAAGCCATGATCGATGATCAAGATCTGCAAACCTTCCTTTGGACTGAAGCATCTACGCCAGTTGTGTATGTTTAGAATCGAAGCCCTCATCGTATTTTGGAGAACATGACTCCTGAAGAAGCATTCATAGGTGTGAAGCTTGAAGTCAGTCCTTTGAGAATCTTTGGTTGTCCTGTGTACGCTCATGTGCCTAAAGATAAAAGAACAAAGTTGGAACCATCTGGCAAGAAGGGAATATTTGTGGGGTACAGTGAGTCTTAAAAAGCCTACAAGATTTACATTCCAAGTCAGAAACTGATAGAGATGAACAAGGATGTTACATTTGAAGAGGATATTGCATTCAAGAGATCTAAAGGCTCTCACATGGAGATAGATAATGAAGACCATGAGTCTCGTCACGACATGGAAGTTGACCATACTCCTGAGATTCAGAGGGAGTCTACTGAACCTAAAGAATATGGTGATCCAGTTGAGTCTTTGGAACCAACTGATGGGCCTAGAGACATTGTTATTGGTTGAAAGAGACCTCTATGGGCTAGGCAAACAGTGCAGGAGGTAGAAAAGTTTGCAGCCCCTAGAGGAACATTCAAAGAGAGCAGAAGACCACAAAAGTTTCCAAGCTATGTTGCATTGATGAGTCAAATTATTGAATCTGAGCCTTCCAGTATTGAGGAAGCTTCAAGTCAACAAGTATGGAGAGATGCTATGGCTAAAGAATATCAATCTATCCTCAAGAACGATGTTTGGGACATTGTACCTAGACCAAAAGGGAAATCTGTTGTATCTTCTAAGTGGCTTTTCAAGATCAAGCATGCGGATGATGGAAGCATTGAGAAGTACAAGGCTAGGTTTGGGCTAGAGGATTGTCTCGGAAAGAGGGAGCAGATGGACGTGAAGACAACATGTCTAAATGGTGTAATTGAAGAAGAGGTATACATTGAGCAACTTGATGGATTTGAGGTTCATGAGAAGGAGTCTCATGTTTGTAGATTGAAGAAGGCTTTGTATGGCCTTAAGCAATCTCCTCGCGCTTGGTATGAGAGAATTGATCGATACCTGATGAGCTTGGGTTTCTGCAATAATGATGCCAATTCAAACCTGTACTACAAGGTAATTGATAGTGAAGCATTGATCTTGGTTCTTTATGTTGATGATTTATTCCTTACTAGAGAAGATCGCCTCATTATCAAATGCAAGGAGTTAGCTTCTGAATTTGAAATGAAGGATCTTGGATACATGCATTACTTTCTTGGTTTAGAAGTATGGCAAAGGCCTAATGAGATTATTCTGAGTCAAGGGATGTACACAATAGACATCTTGAAGAGATTTGGTATGATGGATTGCAAATCCATGTCTACACCGATGGAGACCAATTTGCAAAAGTTAAAAGAGGCTGTAGCTAGTTCAGATCTGGTGGTTCCTACTATGTATAGATAGTTGATTGGATCATTGATGTATCTAGTCAATACTAAACCAAATATTTGCTATGCAGTGAGTGCACTTAGTCAGTTCATGTGTGAACCAAGGAAAATACATCTAGTTGCAGCAAAGCATATCCTGAGATACTTGCCTGACACAGTTGGATATGGCTTGAGATATTCTTTCGGTGTGGACCTAAAGCTGCATGGATATTCTGATTCTGATTAGGCAGGGTGTGTAGCTGATTGGGAAAGCACCTCTGGATGTTGCTTTAGTTTGGGGTCTATGATGATCTCCTGGTGTAGCAGGAAGCAGTCTTCAGTGGTGTTGTGACCTTTTCACACATCGCCCCATTCAAAATGGGGACCCCTAATTTTTGCTTAGTTCTGGTCTTTTTGGCTTTGGTTTTTGTCTCTCTCTCTGTCTGTCTCTTTTCTGACATCTGCCTCTCCGGGGATGTGTCCGTGATCGAGCTTAAACGTGAAATTTGGCCAAGTCCATTGAATTAGGGTTTGTACTTTCCTGGTCAATCCGAAATCAAATGAAGTGAATAAATTGAAAATAGGGATTAACGTTGCAGTCAGTGTGCTTCCAGCAGGTTTCCAACGAAGTTTTATCAGATTCCGGCTACTTACTATTTTTAGTAAGTGTTCCATTCTGAGCATTTTCTCGACATTTTCGAAGTTTCAACAGTCACACTACATTCAGAACACATCAAGCTGCTTACATGCAAAGTCTGAGCCCAAACAGACAACTTGCTATTTTTAGCAGTCCAGCTTCTAGAGCAAATTTCAAGGGTTATATGAAGAGTTTTTCAATGCATGTCCTAAGATTCCTTCTGGGTTTTCAGAGACCTTCGCGACGGTATAACATGCAAAATGAGATAACGACTTTCAGAGTTCAGCCTTTGGAGGCTATTTTTAGGGTTTGCATGTCAGGGTTTCTTTTGCATGTCTGCATATTCTTTATGGGTTTTTCGAGAGCTACGCAGTGATGTGACATGCAAACGGAGATGGTCACTCATTTAGGAACTTACTATTTTTAGCAGGTACATCTCGACAGCCGCCTCCCAGCACTTCAAAATCACGAGCTGATCGCAATACAACAGAAACGAAGATAAACAGAGGTCATTTGATATGCATGCAAGATGAATTAGGGTTTCCAGCTTTGGGGCCCGAAAAGAGGGGCAAAAAGTCAGAATTTTCGAAAACCGGTGTAAACCACCGCGATCAGCATCTCTCAAGCTATCTGCTGATAAAATTTGAAGGCAAACGGAGCACTTACTATTTATAGTAAGTCATTTTGGAAGCAGGCTAAAAATAGCAAATCAGCGGCATGCGCCGATGCCAGGCAGGTCACGTGGTGAGGGGCACATCATTCGAATTTCAAATCAAACGGAGTTGTGGAGGTATCAGAAGAGAGCAGTTACTATAAATAGCAAACCACCTTCAGAAATGGGCTAAAAATAGCAGGCCAACCCGAAATAGTAGTGCCAACAGGTTGATGAAGTCGTGAAGACCTAGTGTTCAAAATTTCAAGACGATCTGAGCCTCGGAGGTGTGAAAATCAAGAGACTTACTATTTATAGTAAGGCATGGAGGAACTAGCAAAGAAAAAAAAAAATGGCTAAGTGTTGAATTCATCCTTCACCACCTTGAAAATGGGCCCACTTCAGCTGGAGAGCAAGCCAGGCATAAAAAAAAAATTCTAAGAGTCTTATCCTCCACCACAGGTGAAATGCACCCTCAAGCACAAGATGCTAAAAAATTTCTAAGTAAAAGTTTCATCCTGCTCCCTAGGCAAAATGCGCCAACTTCAGCTGGAGACCTTGAAAAAAAAAGAAGCAAAGTGTTGATCTCATCCTGCAGCTATCTCCATATGCGCCCTCAAGCCAAGCATGAAAATTCTCTAAGTGTCAAGTTCATCCTCTAGCCTAGGCAAAATGCGCCCTCACATGCAAGATGACTTGAGGAGAATAAAAAAATTCTAAGGCAAAAAGGTATCCTCCTCTTATCCTCATATGCGCCCATGCTACAAAGACAAGCTAGGCGTTGGCAACTTCATCCACCTCCCATGCTTGAATGCACCCATGCAACAAGTGGGGTCAAAGTTCATAAAGGAAGTCAAAGAGGTCAACGTGTTTCATCCTCCACCACCTCAAATTTGCGCCCATCCTCCACATCATGCAAAATGCGCCATGTCTAGAAGAGGAAGTCAAAGAGGTCAACGTGTTTATCCTTCTCCATGTGCTAAATGCGCCCATATGGGTTGAAAAGAAAAGAACAAAGTTTTGACTTTCTTCTCTCTCCATTGAATGCACCAATGCAAGCTAAGAGAAACCAAGGCGTGGTGAAGTTCATCCTCTAGTTTGTGTGATATGCGCCCAAGGCAAGATGGGTAAAAGGTGACTTAAGAGGGAGTTGAGGTTAATTTTTCCTCCATATACTAGATGCCACCAAAGTGATGTAAGGGTGGAGAATATTGGTAGGCGTTGAGAATTAAAAATGTTCTCCATGACATATAAAGTGCGCCCAAGGGGAGATGGATAATATGCTAGGCGTCATAATTAAAATTTTCTCCATGACATATAAAATGCGCCAAGGGGTAAGGCAAAGGTGGTGATAAAAATACTTAGCATTGAGAAGAAAAAACAAATATATCCCTCATGGAATGTAAAATGCGCCCAAAGCATTCAAGAGAAATTTTTTTTTCTAAGTGAGTTGAAATAAAATTTTCCTCACCACAGGCAGAATAATTGAAAATGAAATATAAAAATTTTCTAAGGCAAAATTCAAAATGCTAAGTGATTCAAAATTTTCTAAGGCACAAAATGTTCTCCCTTGGGAAAAACGCCCAAGTCTGGAGAGGTGATGAAATTTCTCAAGACGTGAGCAAAATTGTCGGAGATGAAGTCGGAGGATGCCAGCTGCACAGGTTGATAAAATTTTTTCAAGTCAGAGCAAGAAAATATTCACAGAGATGAAGAATTGGATTAAATTTGTTAAAAATTATTTTTCCAAGGTTCAAAATTCAGGAAAATCAAATGAACCCGTTCGTTGTATACCCATGAATTCGACAAGTTCTGAAGAAAATTTTCTTCTGGGTATTGATGATCTTCAATGAGGAGGTGATTTTAAAGTCTTCCACGGTTCGCCGTAGCCTTCAGGATGGAGATTTTTGATCGGCACTTAAATAATGAATTTCCTAAGGAAAATTTAAAAAATTTTCTAAGGCAAGGAAAGAAATGTTTGTGAAGATAAAATACCTTGGCGGATGGATTTGAAATTGAGTACCTAGATAGTTTTTGATCAAATTCCTTATGAAAGGATTTCTTCTCGAGTCTGAGTTGGATGAAATGTCAGAGTGAAGTGCGCCAAGCAGAATACAAGATGGGTTGGAAATTTGGCTAAGGCATGAAGAATTTGAACGCGAAGTTGGCTAGAAAAACGATGAACCCTTGGAGATCAAAACATGAAAATCCTGGTAAGTAAGTTGAACTTATATTCTGAAGTGTTCTGATGCTCTTCTCCTTGCTTGTTTTGTAGGAGAAATGTCGAGACCAAATGATGATGACTTAGGAAGATGAAGCAAGTACTCCACGAATACATTTCAACCTCGAAGGAAGAAAAATTGCAAGAGAATGGCTAAGTGTTGAGACTTAGTGACAGAGAAGAAATGTTTTCAAAACTCAAGATGGAGAAAAGAATGGAAGCTCGAGCAAAGTTGAAGAACAACGCCAAGAAGAAGATCAAGAACAGTGTGAATGCGTTTCAAAGTTTGAATCTTCTAGAAGGATGATGGACACTAATGGCTCATTTATTACCCCACTCCTCTTGGTGGCGGTTTTTAGGGTGAATCTTGTTTAGGGCTGAGGTGGCACGATCCTGGCCATCCAGCCGATTGTAATCTGAGCCGTCCGTTGGACTTGGCCAACTATAAAAGGGGGAGTCCCCCTCATTTGTACTCATTAGATCAGAGTTAGGATAGCAGAGAAGGAGTAGAGAGAGATTGATACAATAGGAAGTAGAATAGTTTGATAGTATAGTTTAGATTGAAAAGGAAAGTCTTCCCTTTGAATACTTTGTAAGAAGTTGTCATGAATGCTTTCATAATAAAAGAGTTCTTCATTGATGGTGATTTCTTCTTTGTTATGAGTAGTTTTCGAGGCTTCTTCGTCCTTCCAATTCACGTAGCAACTTGAAATAGCTTAAAGTAAAGTAGATTTCATTTCATGCTAGTACTTAGTAATTGTGGAATGTGGTGCTCGATTTGAACAAGACTTCGCTCATCCATACCACTAGCGGGCTCGCTGACGGTGGGTTCGCCTTGCGTGGTCAACTGGATTACTTTTCAAACTTAACTTCGATTGTGACTCACGTGTTCGATGGTGCTTGCATGTTGAGTTATAATTTGAACACCTTTCGCTACTCCACTGAAGATTGCACTGGTTTTGTGGAAGCTGTCCGAAGTGAGGCAAAGCAAGGCTCGGTTGAAGTCTGTAAGAATTGATCGCCATGTCTCACGCCTTAGAGTAAAACATAAACTTCTTAGGCCCTATACTCTTTTAAATTCAGTCCATTTCTGGTTAGAATTAGGAAACTTGTGCTCACTTGCCAAATCATCCAAATTACATGAAATCCCTTAGTCAGCTGTTTGTTGTCAACTGTCGAACAATTGTGTAAGTCCCCTTGAAATACCAGCAAAATCACATCAAGTCAACTGAGACTATTCGCAATGAAGGAACCTTGGAGTTAAATGTATGACCTATCTCGCAATCTTAGCATGCAGGAAACTTTTTTCAAGAGAGGATAGAGTAGTCATTGGTGACTTTATTTTGTGTTGGTGTGGTCGCAAAAAACACGTCAACAAGTGGCACTAAGCACCGCAAAGGCTGAGTATATTGGAGCTTGTGTGGCAGCTCGAGAAGCAGTGTGGCTTCAGAAGCTCCTTGCAGGGTTGTTTGGACAATCAGTGGAGCCAACTGTCATTCATTGTGATAATCAAAGCTGTGTGAAGGTTTTTGTCAATCTAGTGTTTAATGACAGAACTAAACATGTTGAGATCAAATACCACTATATCAAAGATATGGTATTAAGGAAAGCTATCCAGTTGAAGTACATTAGCACTGATGAGCAGATGACTGATATTCTCACCAAGCCTCTCTCCAGAGTAAAGTTTGTGCACTTTCGAGACAAGCTTGGAATTGTGGAGAATGAAGCCCTAGCTGAGAGGGAGACTTAGCATCAATGATCTTCTGTGATTTGCTTTAATGCATTTTTTCTCTGTGAGAAAAATTTGAGGTGTAAGCCCTTGTTTAATGCATCTTTTTCTATGAGATAAATTTGAGGTGTAAGCCCTTGTTAATGCATCTTTCTCTGTGAGAGATACTTGAGGTGAAAGCCCTTGTTTCCACCTATTGTGACCATTTCACACATTGCCCCATTGCAGATGGGGACCCCCTATTTTTTGCTTTTTTGCCTTGGCGTCGCAACTGCTTATCACTTGTCTTTTTACAATGAGGTCATCATTTTGAGAGTTTCAAGTTAGTCTTTTGAGAATCACCCGAGCCAAGTCAGTAATCCATGCTTGAATCAGTGCATAGACGTCATGGAAGCGCTCAGAAGGCCCAGGAAACGAAGATCGCCTGTTCATTCGGCCAATTCTGACACTTCCTATTTTTTAGGAAATTTTGCTTTTTCATTTTTTCATTTTTGGCATTTTTGGACCAAACGAGGTTCCCTATTTTTTAGGGTTTTGCTTTTTCTATTTTTAGAAAGTTTCTATATTTGGAAAGGTCTCGAATTCCAAAAATCCACTCAGAAGCTCGAAAAACTAGGTAGAACTCTCAGAAAATCAAAGAGAAAATTGAAAAATCATTGAAAATCTGGAAAAGCATGGAAAATCAGTATAAAGCATGAGAAAATCAGACCAAAAAAAACATCAAATTCTGGAAAAATCAGTCCAAAATCAACCAGATCTGAAGCAAAATCACAGAAAAATCAACTCAAAAAAGATGAAATTCATGAGAAATCTGGTCAAGTCTGGAGAATTCGCCATTTTCAAGAAGAAAAATGCCAAGAGGAAGATGTCTAGAAGCAAGGAAAGTCCACCCAGCACTAAGGAAGGAATGTCCAAGAGCTAAGGAAGTCCGCCATGTCAAGTGCCAAAAGCTTTGGAAGTCCGCCTTAGCCTCAAAGAAATGATGCCAAGAAGTTGTGAAGTCCGCCAGCTTGAAGGAGAAGATGGCAAGGACTAAGGAAAGTCCGCTCAACACTCAAGAAGGAATGTCCTAGCCTCCTCCAAAGTCCGCCAACCTCAAGAGAGAAGTGCCAAGACTATCCAAAGTCCGCCCTGACTTTGGCAAGGCATGCTCAAAGTCCGCCAGCCTTCAAGGATGCAATGGCAAGGACTCAGGAAAGTCCACCAGTCATAAAGATGGGAATGTCCAAGACTATGTGAAGTCCGCCCAGCTTTACTTGGAAGATGCCAAGACCTTCCAAAGTCCGCCATACTCAAGGGAGTAAATGCCAAGACCTTCCAAAGTCTGCCACACTTTGGCAAGAGGTCTTTGAACTCCGCCCAAGCCTTGAGGGGTTAGGAAAACACCCTTGGAAGTCCGCCACACACTTGCCAAAAGCTTGGAAAGTCTGCCTAGGCACATGGGAAGTAAAAAAATTGAAAATTTCACTAAGTATTGATGCCTAGCAAGGAAAATTTCGAAAATTAGCCTAAGTATAAGAGCCTAAAAAGGTGGAGAATCGAAATTTTGGCTAAGTGTTGTAGCATTTCCAAGAGATAAAGTGTTAAGGTAAGTGCTAAAAGGTTTGGAAGTCCGCCATGTTCAAGGAGAAATGTCCAAGACCATAGAAAGTCCACCCTCACCTTGTCCAAGCACTTGGAAAGTCCGCCATGGTCTATGAAGGGAGAAAATTACAAATTTTTGCTAAAGTGTTTGGTGCCTAGTCAAGAGAAATTCGAAAATTTGCCTAAGTATAGAGGCCTAAAGGGTGGAAAATCAAAATGTTGGCTAAGTGTTTTGACATTTTCAAGAGATAAAGTGCTAAAGTTTGAAAGGAGAATGCTAAAGAAAGTTTGCTATGGCATGTGGAAGGTGGAAAAGACTTGAGGAAGTCCGCCTAGGCTATGGCAAAGGGAATAAAATGAAGTTCGCCTAGCATAAAAATGGGAGAAAATTAAAATTTGCCTAAGTGTGGATGTCTGGAGAAAATAAATTTGGCTAAGTGTACAGAGAAAAGGTGCAAGGCGAAGAGGTAGGAGAGCTTGTCCTTGGCTAGAAGGGATAAAATTTGTCAAGCGTCAAGGAAATTCGCCTAAGAAAGGCATCCAGATAAAGACTGTGCCTAAAAAAAATTCGTCCGAGCAAGAAGAAAAATTGACTTTGGCAGAAGAAAATGTGCCCGATGCCATTCAAAGTCCGCCATGGCAGGGAAAAGATGAGGATCCGGCATAACATTTATTGGCAAGATGGCTAGAATTTTAACTTGGCTAGACGAAATTGGGAATAAAATTGGAAAATAAACTTTTAGCCAAAGAAAAAAGGAGAGAAAATCAAAATAGCCATGGGTCCAAAACGAACGGGTTGGAATAAATTAAATATTTTTAATATTTTAATAATTTATTTCCAATGCCTTGGACAAAATAATGGATGGAAAGGCAAGCTTCAAGTCTGCCCAAGGTGAAGATGTCTAGCATGGAGCAAAGTCTGCCCAAGTATGGATGTCCGAGACAGTCCAAAATCCGCCCTCAAGCATGATGGAAAATTTCTAAGGCATGAAGTGCCTAGAAGGGAGATGGATTGCAAACACATATGAAAGTCCGACCTTGCTCAATGGGTGGACGACACAAGAAAGTCTGACTTTTCCGAAGCACAGCATGTCCAAACCTTTACAAAGTCCGACTTTGCTTGGAGAAGGTATGTCCAGACATCCATAAGATCCGCCAAGTACAATGGCAAACACGATGCAAAGTCCGACCTAGACCAAGAAAAGAAATGGCAAAGTGTTGAGAAAGTTCGCCCCAGTGTAAGAGAAAAGATGGTAAGCACTAGAGAAAGTTCGACTTCTCCCTAGAGATGTTTGTCCAAAGTGGCTTGGAGTCTGACTTAGGCCGAGAGAGAAAACATCCAAGCTCATGTGAAGTCCGCCCAAGGAGAGGATGAGAAAATTGGCTAAGTGTTGATACCTTGGGGAGAAGAATTCACTAAGTGTTGGACAAAAAACAGGAAGGATGAAGAGGAGTAAAGAGGAAATGAATAAAATCCTTGTCCAAAGATGGAATTTGTCCTACATAGCACAAGCCAAATTCAGAATTGAAGGCAAATCTACAGACAAAGTTCGTTCGAGCATGGAGATGGCCAAAATCTTGGCTAAGTGTTGAATGGTCCAGATGAAGGTGGTACAAAATGACCTTGAATAGCCAAAATTTGGCAAAGTATGGGAAATACTTCATAGAGAAAATTCCAATTTCCTCCATCATGGCGAAAGCACAGGGGCATTCTTCTCCAAATTCAAGACACTTGAAAGAATATCCGGACATCTTGGAAGGATTTCATCTCCTGAAGAATTAAAGACAAGCTTCCAATCAGAATCAGATGGTGACAATAAGAGTGTTCCAAACAGATTTCCATACTTAGACAATTTCTCAACACAAATTGGAGAATTCAGAGAGGAAATCCAGAGGAATAACGTCAACCCAGTTCAAGCAGGAGGAATTTCAAAGCAACCAACTTCAAGACCAGATACCTATTCCAAGGGGAGACTTCTAGACTTCAAAGATTCCAGTATAGGTGAGAAGAAGAAATCAAAGTCTCAAAAGGAATCCAAGATCAAGGCTAGGAAGGAACAAGCACAACGGACAGAGTCATGGGCAAGGAAAATATTCTAAGGCAAGCGCGTGGAAGAGAAAAGAAGCGACCAAGAAAGACATCCAACACGCTGAGGTGGCGCCTCGTCATCTTCCAACCAATCAAATTGTTCTGAATCAAAATGCAACAACTTTCTATTTTGTTGTTGATTTATATTTAGCAAAAGGACAAGTGTCCTCGAATGAAATTTTCTCATTGGTCGAAAGTGACAAACCCTAATTAGGGTTTTATTTTGTAATCTCGGCCGTTGATTTGAAATCAATCTTGGCCACTGAATTGTAATTGGGGAGCCTATAAATTGAGCTCGCCCCTCATTTGTAAAGTGTGGAGACAGTATGAGATTGTTGCATTGAGACTATTTCGAATAATAAAAGCTCTTATGCATGATTTGCTTTGAATAACTTTTATTGTCAAATAGTAAGCGAGGTTGCATATCTTCTTCCGCCATAGATTAAAGTTAGAATTAGATTACATAGAATTTGCTTTGAAAGTTGGTTAAGTGAATGAGAGATTGATAGTACTGATTCAATGGTGAAGTCATGCTCATACTTTCTTCGAATGGATGATTTGCATTCGATGTGTAAAGTTAGCCTGAGCTTATAATTGTGGAAGCTTAACTTCAGCCTCATTCGAGGTTTGAAAATCATTATCACACCCCTTGAAGATTGCACCCACTTTGCGTATGTTGTCCTACAGGAGGCGAAACAAAGTGCGGTTATTTCCTTCACCGAGTCTTTACTGTCTCTTAAGTTCTTAGGCATAGAATAGATTCTCTGAACCCTTATCTTTTTGCCATTTTTTTTGAGATCCAAATTGAAGTCCTAATTGAGAAGCCTTTAATGATAAATCCGCCTAAGTCCCAAACTTGTGAAAATCTCTTTAACGTAAGTCCCCTTGTTTATTACCATCAAATCACAACGCCCATTGAGCTTATCCACACGTCAAGACCTGACAAAAGAAACCTTGGAATCACCATATGATCTTCTCGCAATCTTAGCATACGCGGTGGTTTTTCAAGAGAGGATAGAGTGTCTCTAGACATTTTATTCTATGTGTTCGGTGGATGATAAAACGTACACCAACACCACCCTCTGGGAGTAGCCATGGTGGATGTCATGTTAAGTGACTCCATGACAACATCACGTTGAGAGACTTCGTGATGATTTCCTTGTACTTGTGTTTATCCACCCTCTGGGAGTAGCCATGGTGGACGTCATGATGAGATGATGACATGACGTTGAGTGACTCCGTGATGGACACTTGTGCACATGTTATTTCCATACATGGGAGTAGCCATGATGGACAATATCGCGTTGAGTGACTCCATGATGAGCTCCTTCCACATATGGGTGTAGCCATTGTGGGTGTCATGTTGAGAGACTCCATGACAATGGATAGCTGGAAGTCTTCTTCCCTAGCTGAGAGGGAGTGTTGATGTTGGCAGCGTCGTGCATCACTTCCAACACCTGATTATGAAGCAATAAATTTAATATAGCCTTATCGGCTATTCAATTTATTGAGGACGATATTAAAGTGAAGAGGTGCTTCACTTGATAACGACATATAATTATTAATTATTGATAAATAATTACTTTAGGCCGACTTTATTTATTTTCCACCTTATGGAGTCATAACGTTTCATAATAGAAGGCCGACATGATGTATTGAAAGGTCGCGATCCCTCTCTCTCTCATGTATATATTACTCATTGTTCATTTGGAGATTGATTCATACACATTCATAGTTCGATAGTTGAGGCGTGCGAATTTCTTCAAGTGCAGATTGAAGTTTCTCGAGAAGGCTGAATTCTATATCAAGGAAGAGCAAGATAATAATCTGTGATTGCATCAAGCTTTGGTGCTAATACTTGCCCTTGTAATCGGCCTCATTGTAAAGAACATTGTTGATTCATATTCAATATATAAGTGATATATTGTTGCTGGGTTTTTCTCCCTCAAGTGGAGGGTTTTCCTAGGGTATATGCTGTGTCTATTTGTTTGAAATTGAATTAAAATCTACTTATTTAACTTCTGATCCTAAAACTAACACTAGTATGTACAAAGGCATGATTTCCAAGTAATAAATCAGGAACAGCCATTATACTCTTTAGTCCAATTTACATTATTGATCTAACATTTGAATCAAACTTCTTAAATCATGATTCATATCCTAAATATATTAATCTATTTATTAGTTACTCTTAAATTAACCAAAGTACATCATCTTTACTATCTTTAATGTTATTGGCATAATTTGATATCTTTATATATAAAATTAAAGGCAAACTTAAGGTAAATCTATAAGGGACAACCTCACCTTAATAATATTTGATGACAACCTTTGTCAACCCAATAAGAAATAAATCGAAAATCTATTGATCCAGAGCACGGTTCATTACATAGAATATCACAAGCATGCTGATTTTTTAATATTCTACTAATATGTGATCCTTCCAAGAAGCTGAGATTTTTGAAATTGAGCAAAATGAAGGGTTTCTAGATAATGCATCAGCAACAGCATTATTTTTTCCCTTGACAAATTCAA
Organism: Sequoia sempervirens; assembly: GCA_007258455.2. Classification (NCBI taxonomy): domain Eukaryota; kingdom Viridiplantae; phylum Streptophyta; class Pinopsida; order Cupressales; family Cupressaceae; genus Sequoia; species Sequoia sempervirens. The sequence goes on along the minus strand of VDFB02000017.1, from coordinate 116,541,373 downwards.
TGTCAAAATCATACCCTTGAAGCTTAAGCTTACTTACCCAACGTTGTTGCGTCTCATTTAGTCCTTTTTGCTCCATGGAATACTTGAGGCTATTATGATCAGTCCTCACTATAAACTTGTTGCCCACAAGATATTATGCTATCATTATTGCCAACATTTCCTTGTCATATGTAGAGAATCTTTTTTCAACTCCATTCAATTTTCGGCTCTCATAAGCAATTGGATGCTTGTCTTGCATCAAAACAGCCCCAATACCAATATTGGATGCGCCACACTCAAGCACAAAAGGTTTAGAGAAATCCGGTAAAGCCAAAATAGACAAGTACTAATTACCTTCTTGAGATAATCCATGATTCTTTGAATCTCATCCGTCCAAACAAAAGCATCCTTCTTGGTCAAATTTGTGAAAGGAGCGGTTAATGAAGAAAATCCCTTCTCAAATTGTCTATAGTATGTGCATAGACCTATGCTCCACGAAGTTTTGGGGATGGGGATGGCAGGGGATGACGGGACTTGTTTCCCATACGGGGGTACTTTTGGGCCATCTTTAGGTGACGACAAGGGACGATTGATAAAAAAAAGGGAAATTTTTAAAAATATAGAGAAATATCAAATGTTCATAGCATAACAATTAACATTGATAAAGCATTCATCATAGACATTGTAGAAGCTTAATACATAGCATTAGACTTGAATTTAGATTTAGAGATTTTAATTTCACATGAGAATTGAGAACAAATTAAGTTTAACATGAGAATCGACAACAAATTGAGTAGGGGACGTTTCTTGGCCGTCCCTGCATCACTGTACTGTTTTTGGTACGGGAATGGGGGTACAAAGCTAGGGGACGTGTCCCTGTGAAGCATAGGCTTAGACCAATGAAGCCCCTTAATTGGGACACATTCTTTGGTGGTGGCCAATCAAGTATAGCTTGAATCTTCTCTTTATGTGCCTTCACTCCACCGTTTCCGAACTCACACTTAGAGGCTTTTGCAAAAAGGGAGTTAGCCGCTAAGATGCTTAAAACCTCATCAAATGCCGAATATGCTCCTCCCACGTCTTGTTGTATACTAAGATGTTATCAAAGAAAACCAACACAAATTTCCGCAACTGCTTGTTGAATACATGGTTCATGCAAGACAGGAAAGTAGCTAGAGCATTCGATAACCCAAAGGGCATCACCAAATACTCAAAATGTCCATAGTGGCACCTGAAAGCTGTTTTGTGCACATCCTACTCTTGGACCCGAATTTGATGTTATCCTGAACGAAGATCTATTTTGGAGAAATAGATTGCTCCATGTAGCTCATCCATCAACTCATCAATACGTGGAATAGGATACTTTTTCTTGATGGTCTTCTTATTTAGTGCACGATAATCAATGCACATCCTCATAGTACCATCCTTCTTCACCAAGACAACAAAAGAAGCGAAGGGACTAGAATTAGGCTGTATATGTCCTACATCTAGTAACTCTCGAATAGTCTTCTCATTCTCATCCTTGAATCGTTTAGGATGACGGTAGGGATTTGTAACAATGGGCTTTCTATCGATGATTTGGAGGTAGTCGATGCGGTAGATCTAAAAATACCACACTATGCTTGTCCAACAAGCCCTGTATGTCAACATGCTATCCATGCTGTCCTGTATTGATAAACTTATTTGAAATGAAACACTGCATTGCCCACTCAGCCTTTGAATGCCAAAAATTTGTCTCCATCCTCTTGGCTGAAATGACTAGGCACATCTGAAGATGAGCCTTGTAATACCACCTTCCGACCATCTGATGTAAAACTCAAATGCATAGTTTTAAAGTCTGTGAGATATGGACTTATGGTATGCAACCATTGAACACCCAACACAACATTGGTCTCCTCAATGTTGATCACATAAAAATCATTAGTAAGGGTATAATTACTGAGGGTGATACTCAACTGTGGAAGAAGATTAACACAACGCAACATGCCATTCACCATCCACACATGAAAACCATCATACTCCTCCACTTTCAAACCCCGCTTCTTCACATAGGACGCATCAATGAAGTTGTGGGTAGCCCCACTATCAATCAACACAACAATTCGTTGTCCTTGCCCAACGCCCTTTACTCTGAAGGCGTTATAATGAGTGGTAGTGAGGGTTGCAATCACGCCCTCCATTGATGCCAAATAATTCTAATGGTCATCTTCTTGTCTCCCCATCCATCTATTCATGTTCCTCATCATGAACCCGTGTCTCCTCCAAATCATCATCACTAGGTTCCTCGAAGACCTCAATACAGTGGGTCTTGCCCCCACTTTTACTTATGTCCAGTTTGTTGGGTGAAAATTATGTAATCAGCTTTTCGATAGATTACACAACTAGGACTTCAGCCACAACTATGTGAGATATGAATCTCTCCTCTCGGAAAGGGGAGGCGCCCTTCTTACTGCTGACAGAAGCGATAGTAAAACAAACAAGTAATTACAAAATGTACACAATACTTACGAAGTGGGGGGGGGGTGTGTTACATTCATCCTTCTCTCTTTTTTCATAGAAGATGTTTACAATGCTTCACTGTTGGAAGTTCTTAATTCTTAACAACTTTAAACGATCAACTAGTAGTAATACCAATACCTCTATCTTGTCAAAGCAAAGCGTAGAGATACCAGAAGTAATCAACAATAAACTAGTAAAAATAAAAGGGAAAGCTCACGAAGGCACAAAATCGTTCTGTAGCTTTATCAATGGTGGATCTATGAAGAGTGTATCGTTTGTCACGTTAGAAGCACAAAGTCTTCTTAGATGCAGCAATTCCTCGAATAGCATGAACAATTACAAGCGCAAAGTCTTGTAGATCATCCAACCAAATTATCAAAGAGCATGAACAATTGCAAGCACGAAGTCTTGTAGATCATTCAACAATAGTATCCAAAGAGCGTGAATAATTACAAGCACAAAGTCTTGTAGATTATTCAACCGAGAGATAAACAAAAACACAAATGCAAATCTAAATAATAGATGCAACACAAAGTTTACATAAATCACTTAGAGTCCTTTAGATTCCATCACCTAATCACCACCAAATAAGATCAATTCGTAAGATTATCGAATCCAATACAAAGTCTGGCTTGCAATCTTCTTCTTTATTGATCGAATTTCATTCACAAAGCATGAACACAAAGTTTCACAATTCTGCTTCAAAAAGGGCAGCACTTCGTTGCAAAATACTAAAGGATAAACTTTACAGTGGAAATCCCTCACATTATATAGAAAGAGGGATGAGCAAAATTAGGAATCTAATTGAGGAAATCAAGGAAAGTTGGGTGAGCGATTTTAGGAGATCTCACCTAACTTGGACCAACGTCAAAGTGTAATTTGTTTTCAAAAGATTACATCTTCGAATTTGGTGCAATTACAATTTACAAAAAGACATATAAGATGTCAGGAAATATTTACAAGATGCATAAAAGGATGCATCAAAATGTTCAACATCGGAGATCAAGAATCTTCATGGTTCCTTGCTTTGGGTGCGGAGTCTTCATACTTCTTCTTGGTCTCCTGTATGAACGCATCATCTAGGCCGACTGTGTAATCTACAAGGGTGTGAGCTCTTGTGATCGGCCTTCTGGCAAATGAATGGATTTTCTTGCACCGGCGAAGATGCGTCTTGAGATTATCGAGTGTCAGCCGTATATCGCAAATGATATGTATTGAGGCTTTGGGAAAAACTATCATCCTCAACTTGTTGCATAACAGCTTCTTTGTAGATCTGGGATAGTTCACTGGATTAGAAGATGTCACCTTTATGATCACTTGATGAAATCTGGAGAGAAACTGCAAGGATGGTGAATCAATATACGTTAGCAGAAAAAGTAGCATTGGGAAGCATGAAACGAGAAACGATGTTGAGCAAGCGTGAAACGAGCAACTAGGCATGGAAAACGATGCGGGAGCGAAGAAACGGGGTCCAAAATGGAAATAGAGCAAGTTTGAAGAGACTAAGATAAAAACTGCCAAAAGTGTAACGGTGCTAAAATTTAGCACCATTGCACAAAAAATGACTAAGTCTGGAAAAAGTGCAAAGGTGCAAAAAATAATGCCACAGTAAAAAATTGGCTAAGTCTGGCAACAATGTGTAAGAGCACACTTTTTTAGCGCTTCTACACATTTTTGGAAAATCACTTTTTATGCAAGGTCGCTGATTCTTGGCGCCACTGCACTTTCAACACTTAGCCAAAAATTGGCTAAGTCTGGCAACAATGTGTAAGAGCGCACTTTTTTAGCGCTTCTACACATTTTTGGAAAATCACTTTTTATGAAGGGTCGCTGATTTTTGGCGCCACTGCACTTTCAACACTTAGCCAAAAATTTGGATGAGTTAGAGCGCACTTTTTTGGCACAACTGCATAATTCACAATTTAACTAAGTATGATCAGTGAGACTTCGCGAAGGAGCTCGTTTCGAAGGTCTTCGCGAGGTGAACATAGGGGGATGCTCAAACTGACTGTTTGAGGCTTTGGAACGTATTTCGAGGTGGCTTGAAAATCACCTCGTTTTGCGTGCTTGAACTTCACGAACCTAGGAAACAGACAAGTTTCGTAGGGGGGTTATCCGTGAATCGAGCGCTGCTAGATTCCATGATAACAGCAGGCTCCTGTTGGGGATCTTCCTTCAACCATTTTTTGAAACGAAGGAAGGGAGAAGAACTCCAGAATTCAAGTGCCTTTATCCATTGGGCTTGGAGTCAAGTGACAACGACGAAAAACAAATTTACGAAAACAAGACGCAAACTTATGCAAATGCACTTATTGAAAAGGGAAAAACCTACCTAATTAAAACTAGCCATCAATGAAATCTTCTCAAATGAAACCATTCACAGGTTCAACAAAATAGCTGCCTTTCTTCAACAGCTTGCAAGGCCTTCCATGATCATTAGCAGCTGCATGTAGATGAAGTTGAGGCATTGCTTCTGGAAAGAGATGAATACGTTTAGCTACCTCTACAAATACATTTTTAGCTACATCCTCAAGTTTATCTTCACGCTCAGGTGCAACTAAAACCTCTGTCTTCTCATCGGCCTCCAACCAAGCAAGATGTCTTTTGGGACATTCCCTTGATCGGTCAAAGATTGAATGCTTCTTACCAGTTGCTACTTGAACAACTGATTCATCAACCATGGTAACCTCATGCTGCTCGGAATGGTCTCCTTCATGTGATTCAGATGAAGATATGACTGCACTGCATACCTCAATATGATGTTCACCATCTTCAAACTTTGCAAAATCTGAATAATTTATACGAAGGTCCTCATCATGCCTTGGGGAAGTTCTTTTATGCAACATGTGTTCCAGTTCATGATCTCGAAACACATATGCATTCTTTTCAAACTGACTGAGACCTTTGTGCATGTCCATCTTTCGAAATCTCAAGACAAGATCGTCTTTATTTACTTGAATTTTTGCAAAATGACTTTCATCGTCCTGCTTTTCATCAATGGCTTTCTGAGACTGCATAAACCAGAAATGGGAGTCGCCAGCTATGTATGCTTCTTTTCTTGGAAGAGAATAGCGAGATCACTTGGATCGGAGTCAGGATGCTTCGGTACTGCTTTGACTAATGGTACCTCAACAGCAAGCCTCTTCGGAGGTGAAGATATTTTGTGTTGATTCCCAACGGCAAAATTATGAGCTAGCTGCTTTTTGAGGACAAGTAACTCATTTACCAACCTTTGCACCATAGGATCCGTCCTCGTGATGGAAGAAAATAACTCCAAAGAAGGGGTTTCTTCAGATTCATTTGATACAATTTTTATTTTCCCAGCAAGAATGAGATCATCTTCAATTTTTGTCGCCAAGGTCTGCACCATTGCAAGAGTAGCAACGGGTGCTCTTCTCAATAGGAAACCAACCTCAGGCACTTGAGCATTTACAAAGAAACATTTCAAATTCTCAGCTGTAGGTTGAGCAATAGTTGGAATTCTTCGTGTCAACTTGTTGAAGTGAGCAATGAACTCGCGCATGGGCATGTGAGATTCCTTCTTCAACTGGGTGAGCTGAGCCAACAAAGCATGAGCGTCTTCAGGAGGCTTGAACCTTCCTTCAAACTTGGCTATGAGAGTTGCCCAGTTTGTGATGGTACTTGGCGCCAAATGATAAAACCAATCTGCAGCAATGCCTTGGAGAGTCTCCACAAACAACCTTACAGATACATCTTTGTATTCAACACCATGAACTCCACAAGCGATGTAGAAAGCAGCAACGTGCTCGTCAGGATGTTGTCCATCACCAAAAAACTTGGGAAAGTTCTTCCGTGAGCCTTCAGGAAGAGCATGTAGGGGTAGAACTAGGCTCAACGGACCAAAAGCATTTCCCCAAGGACCTTCAGCAGCCATTTACATGTCCTTTGTGAAAGCTTGAAAAACTTACAAGAAAATAAATTACAATAAAAAAGGACACCAGTATACTTCAAACGAAAGCATGAGGCTTTAGAATGCGTATCGTGTCCCCAGCGGAGTCGCCAAAAAACTGTTGGGTGAAAATTATGTAATCAGCTTTTCGATAGATTACACAACTAGGACTTCAGCCACAGCTATGTGAGATATGAATCTCTCCTCTCGGAAAGGGGAGGCGCCCTTCTTACTGCTGATAGAAGCGATAGTAAAACAAACAAGTAATTACAAAATGTACACAATACTTAAGAAGTGGGGGGGGGGGTGTGTTACATTCATCCTTCTCTCTTTTTTCAGAGAAGATGTATACAATGCTTCACTGTTGGAAGTTCTTAATTCTTAACAACTTTAAACGATCAACTAGCAGTAATACCAATACCTCTATCTTGTCAAAGCAAAGTGTAGAGATACCAGAAGTAATCAACAATAAACTAGTAAAAATAAAAGGGAAAGCTCATGAAGGCACAAAGTTGTTCTGTAGCTTTATCAATGGTGGATCTGTGAAGAGTGTATCGTTTGTCACGTTAGAAGCACAAAGTCTTCTTAGACGCAGCAATTCCTCGAACAGCATGAACAATTACAAGCGCAAAGTCTTGTTGATCATTCAACAATAGTATCCAAAGAGCGTGAATAATTACAAGCACAAAGTCTTGTAGATTATTCAACCGAAAGATAAACAAAAACACAAATGCAAATCTAAATAATAGATGCAACACAAAGTTTACATAAATTACTCAGAGTCCTTTAGATTCCATCACCTAATCACCACCAAATAAGATCAATTCGTAAGATTATTGAATCCAACACAAAGTCTCGCTTGCAATCTTCTTCTTTATTGATCAAATTTCATTCACAAAGCATGAACACAAAGTTTCACAATTTTGCTTCAAAAAGGGCAGCACTTTGTTGCAAAATACTAAAGGATAAACTTTACAATGGAAATCCCTCACATTATATAGAAAGAGGGATGAGCAAAATTAGGAATCTAATTGAGGAAATCAAGGAAAGTTGGGTGAGCGATTTTAGGAGATCTCACCTAACTTGGACCAAAGTCAAAGTGTAATTTGTTTTCAAAAGATTACATCTTCGAACTTGGTGCAATTACAATTTACAAAAAGACATATAAGATGTCAGGAAATATTTACAAGATGCATAAAAGGATGCATCAAAATGTTCAACATCGGAGATCAAGAATCTTCATGGTTCCTTGCTTTGGGCGCGGAGTCTTCATACTTCTTCTTGGTCTCCTGTATGAACGCATCATCTAGGCCGACTGTGTAATCTACAAGGGTGTGAGCTCTTGTGATCAGCCTTCTGGAAAATGAATGGATTTTCTTGCACCGGCGAAGATGCGTCTTGAGATTATCGAGTGTCAGCCGTATATCGCAAATGATATGTATTGAGGCTTTGGGAAAAACTATCATCCTCAACTTGCTACATAACAACTTCTTTGTAGATCTGGGATAGTTCACTGGATCAGAAGATGTCACCTTTAGGATCACTTGATGAAATCTGGAGAGAAACTGCAAGGATGGTGAATCAATAGACGTTAGCAGAAAAAGTAGCATTGGGTAGCGTGAAACGAGAAACGATGTTGAGCAAGCATGAAACGAGCAACTAGGCACGGAAAACGATGCGGGAGCGAAGAAACGGGGTCCGGAATGGAAATAGAGCAAGTTTGAAGAGACTAAGATAAAAACTGCCAAAAGTGTAAAGGTGCTAAAATTCAGCACCATTGCACAAAAAATGACTAAGTTTGGAAAAAGTGCAAAGGTGCGAAAAATAATGCCACAGTAAAAAATTGGCTAAGTCTGGCAACAATGTGTAAGAGCGCACTTTTTTAGCGCTTCTACACATTTTTGGAAAATCACTTTTTATGCAAGGCCGCTGATTTTTGGCACCACTGCACTTTCAACACTTAGCCAAAAATTGGCTAAGTCTGGCAACAATGTGTAAGAGCGCACTTTTTTTAGCGCTTCTACACATTTTTGGAAAATCACTTTTTATGAAGGGTCGCTGATTTTTGGCGCCACTGCACTTTCAACACTTAGCCAAAAATTTGGATGAGTTAGAGCGCACTTTTTTGGCACAACTGCATATTTCACAATTTAACTAAGTATGATTAGTGAGACTTCGCGAAGGAGCTTGTTTCGAAGGTCTTCACGAGGTGAACATAGGGGGATGCTCAAACTGACTGTTTGAGGCTTTGGAACGCATTTCGAGGTGGCTTGAAAATCACCTCGTTTTGCGTGCTTGAACTTCACGAACCTAGGAAACATACAAGTTTCGTAGTGGGGTTATCCGTGAATCGAGCGCTACTAGATTCCATGATAACACAGTTGTCCAAGGCTCAAGACAATGAAAGCAAATCCTCTTTCATCTCATCTCATCTCTCGAATCACGAGATGCACCACCAACTTGCATAGACATCTCACCCATTGGTCTAGTATATTCTGGTTTCTTGTCCTTCCTTTGTGGAAAACTCAACGATAAGGGTCTTTGCGGAAACTTGCAAGGAAACCTAGCATGTGGTGTAGATAGCTCCATATTCCTTGCATGCTTAATAGCATCTTGCAAGGATGGTGGATCAAAAGCTTTGACCCAACCCCTGAGAGGTTCTGACGGACTCTCTATTAACCACAAAATCAACCTCTTCTCGGACACATCAAAAGCCATTACTGACAACCACTAAAATTCTGAAATGTATGCATCAAGTGTCCCAACTTGTCTGAACTGCGCCAATTCTCTAGAGTGTGCCTCTGAATCCTTGCGGTCAAATTGCTCTATCAATGTAGTGCAAAATTGATCATAAGAGACTATTGCGCCATGACCTTTTGTCACTAAACCATGATACCACCACTCATGTGCAACTTCTTCAAGGTGAAGGGTAGCAAATTTGATGGCCTCAAGCTCCATTTGATTTAGGGCAAGGTAAGTATCCAATTTCAAAATCCAAGCTCTAGCTGTACCCTTGGATGATCCATCAAAGCTCAGCAAGGATGGAGGACCCAACCTTTTATGCAGCCCATAATTTTTTTCCCCTTGATTCCACTGATTCTGCTTTGGCTTTGTGCGGTTGGTGACCTCCAAATAGTCCCTAAAAGAGATAGCTGACTGAAAATCTGTCCCCAAAGCTTGATACTTAGCCAAAATTTCAGCATCCTCATTGTTCTTCATGGGTTCCTCCTCTATAGGCTCATCCTCTTTTAGAAAGGTAGGCATGAAAGGTCTAGATTGTGATGAACCTGAAGGTTTGCTATTAGAGTGTTCATTGTTTTCTGCAACTTTGCTACTGTCCTCTCTTTCCACATGCATCATGTTTCTTCCATTTGCTGTGTTGTGAGCCATCTGACTTAAATACAAATTGGTGTTTTGTTACTGCCTTAACATTTCTGCAAACATATGTTTTACCTCCTCTTCACTTGATGACGGTAGTTGTTCACTGTCAGCCATTATTCCCTTCTGTTTTTTCCAGTTATGACCACCCTTTCCATGCATTCAACCAACCTAAATAGACTGCCAAGTCTTGTAGCTTTGATACCACTATAATACCCCCAAATAAGGATAATAGAAAAATAACAATATTTCCAAAACTAGGGCACAGAAAAATCTGAAACTTAATTTGCATATAAGAATTTCAACAACAAACTCAGATTTATAATCGGATTATTGATCTGATTTTTCTGCTAAAAGAAATAAATTTCTGAGTATTATTGAACTTAGGAAAACTATAGAGAATCCTCTTATTTCTGCACAAAATTTCCAAAAATGAAACACGATGGTTTTTCTTTAATTTTTTTGAGATAAAGAAGAATAAAGTATGCAGATTTTAGATACAAAATACCTCAATCTTTTTTCAAACCCTAGCAGCCCTTAAATATGGCATCAAACTTCCCAAGACAAGGTAGTGCTAGGTCTGATTTACTTGCACTTTTGTTGCCGTCCTCAAGAATGCTCAAAAATGTGAAGATATCATGCCATAGTTGAACCAAATCTGAACCTGAACTCTGAATTTCACCTCTTAATCGGCCTCCAAACTAGATAAACAATTGCAGCCCAGAAAAGATGATGTGCTATGGTTTCTAAACCAAAGCTCTTCCACCGAAACACACCCTTCTGACTAGGGGAAGCCCGTATGTCTCTCTGAAACCAGGGATGCTCAAGGCTTTCAGACCTTAAGCCAAGTTGCAGCAGCAATAAACAGAAAAATCACCACATAATGATCTCTAAAAGAACCCTAGAGAGTTATATGATACCTCCCAAAGAGATGAATTAATCTCGGCCCTTGAATCACCACCTCTTAATCCAAAGCTCCACATCAAAAACTTAAAAATTGATCCAATAAGCTCCTTGAAACCCTATGCCCCCTTTTGCCTTTTGCCACATGCTTTTTAAAAGTCACTTAAAATACATAAAAAAGGGACGACTTAAGTCTTTTGGCTAGGAGTCTTTTAAGTTGCCTAAAAAGATGTGCCCTCAACTTAAAATAACTTAAGTTCACTTAAGTGGCATAAAAAGACATGCACACAACTTAAGAATAGAATTGAGAACAAGCCAAAGACTCCAATACTTACCCAATGATGCTCTAAGTCCTCTTCCTCTTGGGTGATCCAAGGAAAGGACAGCCAATATGTTGTTAATTCTCATGGTTTGAGTTGGGGATATTACACTGGGTTTGGCTGATAGTGGTCTGATAACTGATAATTCTGTATATTTTTTTGTGCAAATTACACACATAATCAAGTTGCTGCCAAGGGGACAGCTCCCTTACAGTTAAAACAAACCTCAGATTAGAGATGCACCAAATACAATACTCTAGTTAGTATTATGTAGTAGATACAAAAGTCCTTTAATTCTTCAAGCCTTTCATCTGATGAGGGGAGAGAAAATCAGGCTGTCCATTCAAAAAGTTCCTAAATTCTTCCAAGTTGTATTTCATGAGGTCAAGTATGAACAACCTGAAACATTCTCTCAATTCTGTATTATTCTTTAAGGCCATTCTATTAAATACTCCCCCAATGTCACCCAATACAGCCTGATAGTTGTAACTTGAAATGGCTACAAGAATATCATTTTGCCATGAGCTGTTAACAAATTTGTTCAGTGCCAACTTACCATACATTTTCCTGCCAAGGACGTCAATGTTCATTACAAAAGTCTATAATATTGTGTGATCATGGATGTGACCTTCTGCAAACAGATCCTGCCAATCGTGGCTCTAATCGCTCCTTTAGTGGAAGGAACAACTATAATAAATATTCTCTCTATCTCGTCAGAGAGATTTTCATTTGATCATTTACATTGGCAGCCATAAAGGAGACCCCGTTGTCATGCCCCCGAAATAGCAACACTAAAAACCCTACATTGAAATACAAATGAATAAATAAAACAAATAACAATATAAATATCAAAAAATATAAATATAAATATTAACAATTTAATATTATTATAATTATAATTATCATAAGATAATATTATAATTATATTTATCAAATATAACAAAATAAGGAAACATATAATAATTTATTAATTAATACATAACATAATATACATTAAGAGAACAGCAGCGATAACTATTTTAGTATATTTTAATTTATAGTAATAATTATATAAGCATAGTGATTATATTCAAGAGAGAAGGGCAGCGACTAATACAGAAATTTACATGTTAGAAGAATGAGGAGGCAGCACTTATAATTTAAGGATAAATAAAATTAAAGTTTGTGTTATCAAAGGCAGTGATCACTTCATAACTAAAGGTAATGTCTTTTGAGAGAGATGCCTCCCTTCAAAAAAGATGCCTCTCTTCACATAGAGGCATAAGCATATAAAAATAAGATTTGTGTGGAGAGATAAATATCTTGAGAAATGCATTTTTACATTCAGGCAATCTGCAGATCAAATACATCAATCAGATTCACACACAGATATATAAATGAGGACAAAAATAGGAATAAATATATTAATAGGAGATACTCAGAAATGAAGTCTGATGTGAAAGTTATGTAGGAAGAAGAAGATAGTCAAGGGAAGATAAATGAAGATAAACGATCATTGATTAAGGAGAGAAAACATACAGACCAGGAAACAAAAAGGAATCAGTTCAGTTCATCACCACAGATTGCTAGTATCAGATATATCCTATATTCAGGTGTATTTGTGATTTCTTATGATAGAATAGAAGATATGTTTGATTGTTTCGAACCCACCTTGTAGGAAGGGCCTGGGGTGTAAGCAAAATGGGTAAACGAGGCTAGGAGGTGGCCAACCAGAGGGCACTTACACAAAGAGCCGAGTTACCCACTTATGGCCCCTGCCCAACTCCGCAAGGTGGCAAGTGTCTTTAGGGGGTTGGAACACTGATGGGGAAAGCAGATACAAGTCGCCAAGGGGGAGGGTTGTGGTATACACCCTCTTAGGCTTGGTATATGGCTTTGGGTGGACCCATCATTGTCCCTTCTCCCAAAATCCTAATATGTTTACATTGTTGATAATCTATGATGTGATGTAATTACCGAACTCTATTAAGTAAGCATATATATATATTTGCATATATTGTTCATGTGGTGATTTAGGGATTCAAACCTAGGATTGCATTATTAAAGAGATATTTATTTGGTAAGATGAGCCTTAACCCTAATTTGCTGCAATTTGTGATCAGTAGGCAAATTCTAGGGCAAATCAGGGGAGGGACATTACACCTGTGCACCATATTTAATCGTAACCAGCGCATAACAGCAATGAAGCTTCCTTGACTTGTTTTACTAGAATGAAGATAACACTATTCGTTTTGCTCAAGATACGCAGGAGTAGGACATCCCTTGGGATTTGCTTGATCACATTAAGTCTGAAACAAGCCTGCCAAACTTTGTACAAGTGATCGGTCTGCAAAAAGAAACTTGTTAAGATTCACCATTATGGGAACACACACACACATATGATCAGGTCAAATGAACAACCTGCAAACAGATGTGCAGAGTACACAATTGAAGAAACTAGGAAGAAATAGGAAGATTTAGAAACAAAATACCTATATTAATTTTGTAGAGAAACAAAATACAAACATGGGCCACTCAAATTTGTGGAATCATCAATTTTAGCTACCCAAGCCAATGAGAAACACCCAACCTGAGCAGGGACTCTCTGGTTACAATCTACCCAAATCCCAAACTCAGATATGCCCTCTCTAGTTCTCTATACAAAAGCTCTTTGTTCTCCAACTTGAAAGTCGAGCGTGTTCTTGAAAGTCCATGATTGTCTAATGGATCACATGTGAGTCTTGGCCTTGATCAGTGAGCTAAAATGTTAGAAACAGTTATGCCAAGTGTTGCTGATCTTGGGTGTAACTAGCACTACAAGATGTGAGTGTAAATTGACACCTAACTACTTATTCAAATTCCAAAAGAAATGGGTCTGGTGCCACTAACTGTGCTTCTAATCAATTATGACTCTCAGACGAGGGCAATCAATGGTTGGACATAATCAACCATTTGGTTCCTTTTGAATTCATGTTCAATTATTTAGAAGCACTGGGGACTTTGATGGCACAAAGGCTAGCACGATAGACATAGGTTTGTGCAAATACTTGCACATTGATCAGAAATCATTCACTAACTTGTGTGGTAACACTAAAAATTGTAGATATCATGGAGAAGCTTGTGGGGTAGTGCATGGACTGCATGGTCTGGATTGCACTCATCCAATGCTTTATGCATGATGCATCAAACAACTTAGTCTAGCTGGGTTTTGCACAAAAGAACAAACTAATCAAAAGAGCAAGAGTTGTTCTGGTTTGCTTACAACAAAATTGCCCTTAACACACACACACACCAACGCAATGCATAAAAACACACAAGTTTGCACAACCTAATTTGCTATGCAGAATACCAAAACCCAAAAGAAAAGAAACACATATTTATAGGTTACACAATATTGCTCCACCCCTAGGATGCTTCAGCATGAATGGGACTAGATCCTTGGTTCTTTCTCGAATAAGAGTGAGGCCTTTTTCTTCTTGGGAATATAGTGTGAAAATAAAAGAATATACGGCAAACACTATTGGAGTAGTGGAGGGTGGTTGTGTACATGGCTTGTGGGATCATGTTTTGGTCAAAGGATCAGATTTTGATCTTGTTCTCTTAGTTCAAATATTTGTTTCCTCTTGCTCTTTGATACAAGCAAGAATTTGTTCATTTGCAAACTCATGTTTGTTTAGCCCACCACAAGCTTTGATTCTTTGGCTGACATTGTACACAACTGAGCTATCACTTGACTAGGCGATCTCTTCTACTCATTTTGGCACTTGTTAGAGTGCCAAAAATAATACCCACCTTCACCAAGGTGGTCAATCATTATGACATGTCACCAAAGAGGTGATGATGAGTAAAATCTGAAAGCCCTAGCCGACCCTTGGCCCACTAAGCTAGAACTACTAGCCATTGTAAAGTATATGTGTACCCATAGTAGCAAAAATCTGTTTTCTAGAATAACTTGGCAAACCAAAAGAAGAGTTTTCAATTAATTGGGAAAATCTAGGAAAAACTGACATATTAAGAAACACAATACATTTCATTAAAAGAAAAAGAGAAGAATTTGTGCCCAAAAAGTTTAAAAAATAAAATAGAAAATGCAAAAGAAATTAAAAAAAATTGGGATGCACTGATTTTTCCCTGATTCATCCCAAAATTTTCCCATTTTTGTTTGACCGATTAATTAAAAAAAGCTTGTGAGTTTTTTGGGAAAAAATATGCAATAGGAGCAAGTCTCTATTAATCCTGATTTTTTTGATGATTTATGCAACTATGCTTGTACTTACATGTTTAAAATAAATAAATAGTAGGAAAATTAGTAAATAAAGAATACATAATTCAACTAGGTTACTGTTACTTGTCAAACTTAAAAAAGTAACAAAATAATATAACCCTAGATTGCATAAAAAAATGAATTATAACTATAAATGGAAAAAATAAGAGATCGTTTTTGGTAAAGAGAAAAAGAAACTTGGATATAAATTTTAAACATACTTTACATTTATAAAAAATTTTTTTTTACCTTGAATGATGATTCTCCTAGATACAAGTGTTTTGACCTCTGTAGTACCTAGCTAACACTCCTTGAGCTGTAGGAATAACACCTTTTGAGCGCTCAAAAAAATAGCAATATTGAGCAATGAGAAGAGAATGAGTTTTGGGTGTGTGAGGAACAAGAGACAAGAACAAGTGTTGTTTTTGTGTTTTATAAGTGACATAAAAGTTACTTTTTAGGGTTAGCTAGGGTTAGTTATGTTTTATATTTACTTCTCGCTATTTTTCTTAAACAAAATCTATTTTTTTACAAGTTCCATAGGGTTCACTTGTGTATGTGTGGGGTATGCATAGGGCATGTATCTACTCCTATGCATTCCTATGCGTTCATGGCTGAATGCATAGGCTTAGGACATGCTTTGGGCATACCTAGGTTAGACTTGAGTCAAGATGTAGGTACTGAACTTGGACCAAATCGGTTTCAGTATATTTGGGCATATGGATAATGCATTTTATCTTTAGAGACCTTGGCAAAATTTAAAGTTAACTTTACATGGATCATTCTAGGGGATTCTGACTTTTGTTTTGCTCATTTATAGAAATGGTCACTTTCCCCTTTATGGGGATTGGTATAATGTTTATAAAATGTTGCTTTTTAGGTTACGGTCGAGCTAGTGACCTATTTGGTGTAGGGGATCCCCTTACAAAAGGCCATAGGGGGATTTGTTTCCATTTATCTTATGGATTGGTCATCTTTTAAATTTGGGAGTTAACCAAACTTTGACATTCCACTTACATCTAGAGTAATATATTATAGTATTACAAATTTTTCTTTCTGAATGTTTTGGAATTTTCCTTGCTTATGCTCTTTAGCACATAACCATAAATCTCTTCAAGTTAGTATCCTTGGAAATTTTTAAAAATATTCTGTTATTTCAGATATTTGCAATGGCTGATAGAGGAGCAAGGCTGTGAAGATATTCGATTTCATACTTCATATGCTCTTCTGCTTGCAAAGGAAGCTATTGGTGCTTCTAAAAGTGTCACACAGAGTGGAACTTTACATGAAGATGTTGCTCAGAGTACGGCAGATTGCATATTGAATGAAGAAAAGAAGGTTTTAAATGACAGTTCCCTTGCAGCCAAAGAAGTGCAAGACCCAAATGAAGAATCGGGCAAGCAATGCATCTGTTGGTCCACCAGAAATAGGCTGCGGTCATTTTTATTATATTCAGACAAATATGATGCTGAAGCAGTTCTTCACCTCATAGAGGGATCGGAACTTTGGCCAGAACAGGTTTGATTAGTTTCCATAAACTTGATGATGCATTCCTTTCATTTGTTTCAAAATTGTATCCAATTCTCCCTTTTTATGTTTCATTCACATTAGTAGCTACAAACCTCAAAATTACTTCAGCATAATACATTGGAAATCAACATAGAGAAAGACACTCTCAAAGCGTTACACATTGCTTTTTTAAATTTCTCAAAACATCAAACTCTTGGTATATGTTGTGTTTTCCATTCTTTGTGGTTATCAAACGAGGTTTCTCATTCAAGCATTCTAACTGAAGTATAGGAATTTTCTTCACTGTCTATTAATCTTATTGTAGTTTTTTGTTATTTAAAAAGTTTAATTATTGTCATAATTGAAAGACAAACTCAAAATACAGGACTATAGTTAATCTCTGCTGCAGCCAATTGGTGTTACTCTTGATAAACACGGTTTCTGATATCCTGTAAGCAGCTAGACTGATCCATCTTTAGGCTCATCTAGTTCACATTTATTTCAGGATAGCCAGGTTGACATTTTCAGTGAAAAATGGAGTTTCTGATTTTTTTTGTAGTGGAGCCTTGCAATTGGCATCAAAATAGTGAGGCTTTGTAAGGTGTACCTGCCATGTGCTCCTTATATTTACAGTATGTCAGCTCCATATCATCATTCCAGACAAGCAAATGAATAAAATAGAATTGAACCTCTATGTGGTTGGTATCAAAGTTTGAAAACTTGAACTTGGCAAACACTTAGAAGCCCAAAATTTTGACTTGGACTTGGGACTCTCAAAAACTTGACTAATGCAAAAATTTGCATTAATATACAAAATAAACTTGAATTATGCATGAGACACATAAAGAATAAATTTAAATAACACAAGTCTATTTTGATCATAGTAGTGTTACTTGGGGTCAAGATTAACTCGGCAAACCAAAGGTATAAATGGAATTCAATTACTTGAAATTTAATTGGGAAACAGAAAACTGCTGAAAATTTCATACAAAGAGGGAAAAAATTCCAGGGGAGAAAATTATGTCAAGATCAACTATAAAATATTAAATCGTAAATAAAAATATAAATTAACAAATTGAAATAAACTTATTGGGATCATTTTTATCATTGAAATTAGTCTTAGTGACTTTCTTCCATCTTGAATAGCTTTTAACTTTTTTGAAGCATTTTGAATCATCATGACCATTCTCTCTCCACAATAATTACAATACCTTTTTTTTTACGATTATTTTGAGAGGTCTTAAGTTGGTGATAATTATGCCTATTTTTAATTCTTCGAGTTACATTTAGATTTAAAAGCGTGCCCTCCATTTTTTACATTACCATTTGGAATGAGTTTTGCTGCTTCTTGTTGAAGTAAATTGAAAAAACCTTGAATGTTATTTCCTTACAGTGGAAAGAACAAGCTACTTACAGAGGAAAGAACAAGCTGAGAATATGCATTATTAATAAATTGTTAGAAGGGCCTTGTAATACACTTTCTAAGAATAGTAAGAATTAATTTAAGAGGTTCAGGTTTAGTTCCTACACCTACAGTACTAATTGATTATGAAAAAATTAAAATCATTGTTCCATGAAGTTTCAGAATGGTGGGATAGGGGCATGGGTTTTGGGGATGAGGGAAAATGAACCCAAATTTGTGGACAGTGGGGGGATGGTGGCTTGCGGCAGTACATACATATATAAAACATGGACCCAAAACATTTTTTTTTTCTTTTTAAAACCAGAGCAGGGTTTGAGGGGCAGTGCTCCTTGTGGGGGTTTGGTGGCAGAGTTAATGATGAAGCTGGGATATCTAACAGCTCTAAATGATGAGGGCTGCACAGTTTAAGAGAGGAATGCCGTCATTCTTGAATCTTTTTCTTGTCTTCTTTTGGAAACTCCTTACAGCAGTCAGTAGAAACAAAAACAGTAACAATCAATTTCAAGGTCAACATTGGTTCAATTTCATTTGTGTTGGTGTTTTAATTCGTACCTCTGGAATGTGGATTAGAAACGGACAGCTGTGCACAGATAAACTGCTCTTCGAATTAGGAGGGGAAGCTTCCTCTTTGCTGATATTGTTCAAGAAAGTAAACTAAAACTAATGTGCCTATCTTTTTGTTCAGATAAGAGCACAAGGTTATAAAATTCAAGCGTCGTAGCTGAGATTTTCTGTTTTAGAATTTCAACTACGACTACCCTACTCGAATGACGTTTCTAATTTCTCAAGTAAACGCAGAGCAAGAGAATTAGAAATGGACAAAGTTTGATTCTCTGACAAAATACTTAGACAAACTCTTCTTCCAACATACATCTACTTACTTTCAATGCAAGCTGAAATGGATATCATATAAGCATAACACAATAAACGAAAATTTGAGACATAATATCAGGGCAAAGTAGGTACAAGATTTTATTTCTCAAATCTCAAGAACAAAAGATTACACAAGACACATGCATTGAACAAGAACTTGCAGCTAAAGAGCTAAAGAGGCTTGCAAACTTGCTCTAACACAAAGTGAACAACAACAACTTGCAGGCAAAATAGGCTCAGCGATTTGTTATCACAAGCACGGTTAAGAAAATAATGGGCAAGGCTGCCCTTATTTATACACAAGCAGAGGAGTAGGGAACCCTAAAATCTCCTTGCTTTTACAACTAAGGCTTGTCAATATGCAAGCTTTATTTCTAAAACTAAACAAGATAAACATCTATCCACCTTAGAAAGCATAAAAACAGGAAACGCCAACTATTACATTTTGTCTTCTCTCTTCTTCAAAGAGTAGATAAAAATTGAGATGAGAATAGAAAGAAAGCTTCTAGATGATTGCTGCTTTAAATCTCGATCACATCCGCCAAAAAGCTGGAAACTGTGTCTTTGTCAGGTGCATCAATACTATCTATAGCAAAGTTTCACTTTTCTAGGATTTCTTCGCCATCTGCAATCAATCTCAAAAAATCTTCGACCTCATTGGTCGCTTTCTCGAACCTCGCTGACATCATGGAAATCTGACTCATCTTTCCACCAACCGGATTGCTGCCATCACTGCCATGAACAACATTCTGGAGTTGGGCTTGCACTTCGTCAAGTCCAACGTAGGAACCATCATCATGACTATATTGAGAAGGGATCTCTGCAACAAACTCACTTATGAACAAAAGAGCTTCAATCACCCTTTGTTTGTATGCAATAAACTCCTCGGATATCCTCTCATAGGTTCTCACCTTGAAGATGTGATGCTCTCTCCATGCAAGGATTTGCCTCTTGTGTTTTGTTGAAACTATTGAGCCTTAAGTTGTATCCAAATCTGCAATGATGATTTCGTGCCTAGGTTTCACCTCTACCATTGATTGTTCAAATCCTTGAATCCCTTGGCGTAAGTTATGAGCATTGTCCCTTAGCTGAAACATTTATGCCAAGATTTCTTTTCCTCTGATGATGAATCCTTCAATCCATTCTTGTGTTTGCTTCCCACATATTACCAACTGCCTCAACTGTTGATGATTAGCTGGTGTCTCTAGAACCCGGGGCAACAACTGAGTATCTTGTGAAGTGCCATGAACAAGATTAGAAATGTATAGCTTGAGTTGCCGGATTTCAGCCTTGAGGGCTGCCTTATCTTCTCCATCTTTGAGCACTCTTTCTTGAAGAGTTTTAGATGCAACTTTGAACAAACTAACATTTGCATGCTTGGTGCTCTTGCCAAGATTCGCCTTAACCATTATGAAATCATCCACATCCACTTCATCTCTGTTTCTATCTTCAGGAGGTGTAGCACTCTCCATGATCATTTCACCATCATGATTTCTCTCAAAGTGAATTTGTTTCTTTGCTTTCTTTTTAGGTGCCTCCTAATAAACGTTGTCAAGATCATCAAAATTCAACTGATATGAAGGTCTTCTTCTCTTCCTTCCTAGGGAGCTCTCAACCAAGATGTGGTATCTCTACTAACTTCCCTGGGAGGTTCAGCTGTAACTCCATCTTCTTCACCCTCTAGATCAATGTGAATTGGTGAAGACCTTGGCAATGGTGGAGGATCATGTGTTAAAGGCACATCTTTTGTTTCCTTTTGAGGTATGGACTCTTCTGGAGGAGCTTCTGCTTCAACTGTTGGCTGCTCCTGTATGACTATATTTGAGAAGTCCAACCTTCTCCTTATGTTCTTCGTTGATTTGCTGCCCTTTACACCCTCTTGACACTGACTTATACCCTTCATTTTTGGCTGTGCTTTGGAAGAAGAGGGAAGTGATGACTGCATTCTTGGCAGCTCTGCTGCTGGAATGGATTTCTTCCTCTTGAGGACAAAGAAAGTCTTGCTGTACTCAATGACTTGGTGTGTCCTTTCTTCCACCGAGATGTTTTCTTTGTTGGCCCAGTTGACCTGTGGAAGAGGCTGTTGCTCAATTTGTTTTCGAGTGTACATTGGGAGAAGTACATCTCCATCATCATCTGAAAGTCCCTCGATATCCTTTGACAAGCAATCTTTCATTTGATGGAGAGTGAGTTTGCTATAACTGCGCCTGTGTACCTCGAACTCATCTTTGTAGTTGGCCCAAAATTCTTCAAGTGCGGGCACATGAGCATAGTTCTTCTCAAGCCGGGATGCGAAGACACCATGAGGATCATATGATCGTCTCTCACTGTATGGCTTGAGACCAAGTTTAGCCAACTCATCAGCCATGGACTTGGCATTTGCTACCGATTTGCATGTGTAAATTCCCAACCCAAATGGAAAATTGAAGGCAGGCTTCTTTCTATTCTGCAAAATATTATGAACATCATATGCTTGCCTTAGGAATTCCATGAAAACAACTTCATCTGATGGGTACCTCGGCAACATGAGCGGAGCACTGGAGAAGCCATGGACTCTGATGTAGGTGAAGGTAGGAAACTGTATGAACCAATCTGCCCACTCCGCCATTGCTGTCGTGACAGTTGATGAAATACTTACATGCAACTCATTATCCAGGTTTCGCACTGTATGCATCAGGAAAGCCTCGTTTACCCTTTTGTAATGGTGTGATGACTCTTTGAGGGTAGTAATTGTAGACGTGTTGTACATTCAGAGACCCCACAATATTCAACCCTCTGAATTTGCCTTGGAAGGCCACTAGGTAGACAAGGTAGGAGATCATGTGGAACTCGTGAATTTGGAAGTATTCAGTTATTTGTTGATAGAGACTATCACTAATTAAGGTTGACCAATCATAGAATTTTGTTTTCTTCATGATATGAGGTATAACATGGAACATCTAGGGCTGGAATTCTGTAGCATCCTCTTGACCGATGATTCAATTGAGCAAGGTGATCATTATAGCAATTTCATCTTTGAATTCCCCTCGCCCGATGTTCTTTGGCAAAGTTTTATGTTTTTTTTTTCATCCACTTTTGTGCAACTTTTTTGCTGTATTTCTCCTTATGCATGTCCCATACCCTTTCACATTCTTCCTTGGAGATAGTTACACTTTCAGGCCAAGGTGGTATTGAGAAGCATTTTTCAATCATGTCTGGTTTCAGGCTGCAAATCACTCTATTATCTGCCGACTGAATCTCCCATGTCGCCGGATTGTAATGCTTGATGCAAGCAATTACAAACTCCAGACTCTGCACTGAAATAGGAATGGATGCTGCTGCAAGGAGTCCAGAGTGACCAAGGTGCTTGGCTGCAACATTGCCTGCATCTTCCAATGCTCACAAGTTGAATACTGGTTTGGTATGGTGCAAATCGGTCTCAGCTGTTTTTATGAAGTCGTGATATAGCGCTGACTTGTTCTTAAACTCGAGGGGAGTGTACTCCATACTGAAAACCTTGAAGATTGACTGTAAACTCGCCTGTATTTAGACAAGTTTTGCACACTTCCTAAATTTCTTCAAATGGACAAATTTTTCAAAATTTTTCTGAGATATGGGTTTTGTTCAGAATTTCATTACAAGAAGACCTAGATCGTTCATTTTTGAAAATTTTGAGTTTAGATTGAAAAAGCAGCAAACCCTAATTTCTTCAAATTTTCTTGAAAAAAGTTGGCACCTAGGTTTTGTTCAAAAGCACGTTTTAAATGAACCCAGTTGATCAGATGTTGGAAATATTGAAGGCTGATTGAAAAAGTAGCAAACCCTAGAATCTGGAATTCTTCTTGAAAAAGTTGTGATCTGGGTTTTGTTCAGAAGTATGTTTTAGAAGGACCCAGATGATCAAATCTTGAAAATTTTGATGATTCCTTGGACATGCATGAAAAAAGCAGCTGCTGCAACTTGAAAATTTTCTTCAAAAATTGTTCAGAATCATGAGCTGAGATGACCCAAATTGCTGAAAATTGAAAATCTTGACCTCCTTCAAAGAATTGATGTTTTGGATGAGAAAAGCATGAAAAAGCAGGCTCCTTTGTGTGCTGGTCTGAAAATTATGAAGAAATTTGAAAAATCAGCAAGCTTTGGCTCTTGAATCCTGAAAAGAAAAATTCTTTATGTTTGCTCTTCTCTCCCTTGGACGCCACCTGCAAAAATTATGAAGAAATGGAAGGCAAAGGCATCTTAAATAAGCTCAGGCTTTGAGAAAATCTGCTTTCTTTTGCTTTAAACCCTTCAAACCCTAGCCTGAGCTTGTGCATTGAACTTGGACGTTTTATCTTCTCCTTGAAATTTTGAAAATTTGAGAAATTTGGCTATGGTATGGCTTCTTGGGTGACCTTCTTGGTTGGAGGTGCCTATCTTTCTCAAACTTAGTCATTTTTCTGAGAGTTTCTGAGAGTTTCAACTTTTTCTTGATTTTAGACCTCAGTTTGAATTTGATTTCCGGCTTCCAGATTGATCCTACGAACAAGCTGAATGATTCCTCACAGAGCTTGATAGAATCTGGCGAGATTGTTCTAGAGGCAACTTTGGCTAAAAACTTCATTTTGACCTTCAAAATCATGGGTGCCCACCATTACCAGTGTTAGCCATTTTTATGTTCTCCAAGTTTTGCTTGTTTCCCTTTGATCTTTTGATGAATTCTTGATTCTGGGAGCTAGATTGATCTGGTTGACTAACTGTTGGATTCACTGGATAGCTTGACTAATTTTGAGGGGGGTCTTCTGGATGCTACATCTTCGGAAAAGTTAATTTTGGGGTCAAAAGCTTGGGCGCCCCTGGCTAGTTGGGGAGCTCAACTCCTCCACAGTTAGTTTATTTTTTGTGTTTTTCACCTTGCTTTTGACTTATGATATTTTGCTCATGTTTCTCCTTCTGTTTCGTCTTCGATATCTGATGACTGCCAACTCTGACGAACGTGCTAATGGTTTCGTTGGAAAGCTGCTTCAAATCTAAGGAAGTCATGTTCGAGGCTTCGTTTGCAAATTCATCCATTTTGGCCCTCAAAAGCTTGGGTGCCTATCTCCTTTTGGGGCGCCCAACTCCTCCAGACTTGTCATTTTTGCTTGATTTTCATTCTTCAAACTTGAATCTTCATGTTATACCTTTAGCTTGATCTAGATTTTCCGGCGATTGACAAGTCTAATGATCTGACGAAGACATCCACTGCGAAGCTGACAAAATCCTGAAGAGATTGATCGCATTTGCAAAACCTAATTGTTGGATTAGGTCTTTCAAAAGACTGGGCGCCCTTGGCCACCTGGGGCGCCCAGAGTTCCCAGACTTAGAATATTTTCTGTTACTTTCACGGTTTGCATTCTGTCTCTTGGTTGTGACCTCTCTGTTTGACCTCGAATTCTGGACGATTGGTTGATTTGATGACTGTGTTGCCAGACTCACTGCGGAGCTGAGAAGAATTTGAGCAACATTGTCTGGGAGCAAAAACCCTAATTTCACCATTTGATGCCTTGAAAAGTTGGGCGCCTATCTCTTTCTAGGGCGCCCATGGCTGGCAGAGTTAGTTTTTATTTTGTAGATTTCAACTTCTTCCTTTGTTTGACGTGCTTTCCTTTACCTTGCTCGCTAGAGATGAAAATTTTTCTAAGGCACGAGTGTTTGGGTGCCCAGAGTGAGCTAGGGCGCCTGGAGTCTCTAGTGTTAGCCAAAATTTTGCATCTTTTAAACGTTCACATCGTCCTTTCTCCATTCTTCAATTTGCATGCATGTCCATCGTTTCTCATCTTCTGTTCAGTGTTTGGATGTTTGAATTTGACACCTGGCAGCTGGCTGACTTCCATTAATGACTTTGGAGCTCTTGAAATGCTTTCTGAAATTAAAAAACAGAATAGACCCACTAGGGAAAAACTGATTGTTTTGTGATTCTAAGTACACTAGCCTGATGAGGAAGTGTTTTTGACCAATCAAAATCAGTTTGAACCCTTGTTGTCAATTAGATTGCACCTGAAATGCTTGAATATTGAAATTCAGCAATCTGTTGAAACATTGGTACTAATTCCAGGCTGTGGGTATCCTATAAGGAATTAGACCTCCAGATTCTAGGCTGGTTCCTATTTAATCTTCTGGTTAACAACTGAGTGATTTACTGGAAAAAGGAGAAAGACTAAGTCTAAATTCTAAACTATGAAACTTTAACTATGGCGATGCACTGAAGAATTCAATATGCAGACTTGACTCACAAAAAAATTACTCACTATTTTCATTCGCACAGCTAGATCTGGAAGCTTAAATAAACACTTGAATATTTTAAACAAAGGCTTTTAAAAGAAACAATCATAGAAGGAAAATTTGATTCCCACAACTAGACTGTTCAATTATTGATTAGCACAATGTTTAACCAGTGGACTTAAACTTGGATGCATACAAAATTCATTAAGGAGACAAAAATATTTAAAGGTTTCATAAATTGCAAAACACAATAATCACTTCGATCAATCCCACATGACAATGATGCTTGAAACTTGAAGGCGAATTCTAAAATACTGAAACTTAAAGGAATCCTCTGCAATAACACAATTTGAACCTGTAAAAAACACTGCTGTATTAATCTGTAAATAAATGCTGAGTTACAAGATGATTCGCTTTGCAGAGTGCAAAGGCTGAAAAACAAGAACTGGATTGAAAAAGATAAACTTTTTCAATATATACAAACTGAAGGCACTCCAAAGTGCATGAATAAGCAACTGAAAGTGAAAAGATGATAATCCCAAAGTGAAATCCGAGCACAAGTAAAAATCCCTGAAAATGTGGTTCAAACTCATGCAAAAATGAGTGAACTCAAGCTAAAACTGGCAGTCATAAAGCATGTAATTGATTTGCAACTCGAACTGGACTGAAATCCCTGAAAAAGTGGGCTAAAGCACGCAAAAACCACCTCGTTTGTATCAATCCGCCCATGCACATTTTAAATTCCATCTTTGTCACGGTAACTCTCCAGTTAACAATCTGATATAGAACTGAAATAAATTTCCAAGTTAACTCTTCCAGTCAACTCTACTTATATCTGCAAGGAACTCCATAATATCTTTTATTTGCATTTGAAAATGCTAAATTAATTAAATGATTTATAATGCATCGTTTAATTAATCAGCTTACAAGATTAATGCAAAAAATAAAAGATCAATATCAAATTAAAACTTGAGTCCATTCAACAACTTTATACTTGGCATTTATCTCAAAATATGCATTCAACATTTATCATTTAAATAACACCATGAGTATAAGCCGACCACTTAGACAATTGAAATAAAACCATGGCATATATTTGGCAATGATTTAAATATTCTGCCATAATACTCTAGCACCAATCTTCATTACTTGATAAGGCCGACCACTTTGCATATTAGTCAATTTGACTTAAGAATTTAAATCACAGCAAAAATAGAACATAATAATTTTTGTTTTATTCTTAAAAGACTCCATCAAAAGTTACCAAGCCTGTGAGTAGAGAATGTTAGTCGGATATTTTACTTTGTTGTCGGCCGTAGTCGGCCTCGGTCGTAGTCGGCCAATTGTCAAATAAAACAATAGTTAGTAAAGAATAATAATGTCATGTAATGTCATGTACTTTCGGGAAAATATGTTTAGATTAATGTTAATGTAATGTTGTTATGAAACGTCGTGTCGGTTGGTTGTCTAACCACCGCCGAGCGTTATATGTAGTCGGGTGGATGTAGTCGGGAAGGAATAATGAATGAGTTTTGTTGCCGATGGTTATACTGTAAGCATTGTGATACTCTTTGTACATGATATTCCTGAGAATGAATAAAGTTTCTGGCATTTTACTATGATATCTTTCCGTTTACTGTTTTATCCTATGTTCTGCATATTACAAGTTTGCCAGTAGTACGTCAGATTAGAATTCCATTCCGTAGGCAAACATTTGGCGCCGTTGCCTGAACGGACTAGGGCATCATCCACCATGGCAGCGTAATGGGTCAACCAGCGGAAGAACCTATAAATGCTAATGAGGAACGAGAAGACTCATTGACAGAAGATTTGGTAAATTTGTGGAAAATCTCGCTCCGTGATCACGTACGTAGGGAATCCCTCTTCGGGAGATCCCTGAGGAAGTCATCTGGGATCGGCTGGAAGTGAACGACGAGGTGAACCACCTCCTGAACCGCATGCCCAGGTTGCTGGCCCGCCATTTCATTATTCTGCAAGACTTGCGAGAGGAAGAAGCCCGTGAGCGCCGAAGGCAGCAAATCGTGCAACGTTGTGAAGACCGAAACAAACGGGAAGAGGAAGAACGGGATACTAGTCGGCGCCGCACTTCCGGCAACCAACAATGATCGCTTGAACAACTACTAAATGCCCGTACGGCCGAACAAAGACAAGAATAGAGTACCTGACGGGCACGGGACTTCGGAAGAACAAGTTCGGCGATCACTCAGGCTACAAGAGCAGGAAAGTCGGCGAAGACGACTAAGGCAAGTCGGTAAGGAACTAGATGAGGACTTAATTGAAATCAATCAGAGCATAAAAAGAACATATGAAAATTTGAAAAAAATAGACACGTCTATTGAACGAACACATCACAGTTTGATAGAAGGAAGGGACGAAGACCCCTTCAGCACTCCATATACAGAAAAATATAACCTCTATGACAATGAAGATGAATTGAATAGTAGCATCAGACGATTTCGAGAGTTGTCACTCTCGGACGACGACACAGAGTTAAAGAGGGGAAGACCAGAGCTTAAGACCCCAGGGCAGAGAGAGCATCGGCGGGATCCTGAGGAGACCCACGGTGTTGCGGACGCTGACGGAGGACGTGGCAGTGACTCGTACGTGGCCGGTGGGACGTAGCGAGGCATCCACTAGTCTAATCGGGTCCAAAACACAAGGAGGTCAACAAGGAGGTCAACCGGTAAAGATGGCTCACCAGGATCGGCAAAAGTTGCCGAAATTCATGGGGAATGGCTCTGAGGATCCCGTACGGCATTGCAAGACATGCGAGACTATCTGGATAGCCAGCGGGCAGGATGACCCCGACCAGTGGCTGAAGGCATTTCCAGCAACACTCAGAGACAGTGCCATTGATTGGTACTCGGAATTGGACCAAGCGCAGAGAGCCACATGGAGGGTCCTGAAGCAAAATTTTGAAGCAGAGTTCAAACTTCTGCGGGACGATAGTGAGATCGTCACAGAAATATATCATACCAAACAAGGCAAGCACGAGAACGTACGGACCTACAACAGGAGGTTGAAAGACTTGATCGGGAAGCTGGAGGCACAGCCAGCCGATGGTTTAAAGAAAAGATGGTTCATTGAGGGACTGATTCCCTCACTTCGGCGAAAGATGAAAGTAGTACCGCCGTCCTCGTACACCGAAGCATACAATCGGGCGATGGATATTGAAAGTGAAAATAGGACTTCCTCGAAGGGAAAGAGGAGGGATGACGACGAGAGTGCCGAGGACAGTGACGATGAATCGGCAACCGTACAAGCCCTTCGGCGGGATATGATGCGGATAATGAAAGATCTGAAGGCCGACAGGGAAGGATCCAAAGAGGCCAATGAATTATGGTGTACGGACTGTAAATCGGAAGGTCACACAAAGGCAAGTTGCCCAAAAAAGTTATTCTGTGACATCTGCCAGGTCATGGGACACTCCGTCAAGGAGTGCCCATACAATTTAAAAACTAAAAGTTCGCAAGTATTCTTCACTCAAGGCGAACAGTCAACACCTCCAACCACGCCACCGAAGCCACAGAACAACAATGCATCCCCTGGAGGCTACCGCAACAATCGGCGAAATACGCCGAGAGGTAAAATTCAGTACGACAGCAAAGGACGACCGATGATCCAGTGCAGGAACTGTAATGAATGGGGTCACTTTGCGAGGGATTGTCAGAGCGGCCAAGGCAACGGGGGAAAACTGTGCAAGTGGTGTGGACCGGGTGATCATGAAGACACCGACTGTCCGAAGCAAAAAGGAAGTATCAATATGCTGGAGGTAGCCGACGAGGAGGTCTTGGCGATTACGAGAGCACAGTCAAAACGAGCAAATTATCCAGATCCCCGTACGGAGAAAGAAAGATTTCGGGAGGCCAAGACAAAAGTAGCCGAGGCAATGGAGAATGAAGGCAAGAACTATAAAGCTACCAGTACGTTGCTACAGTCGGAGTCGGAGAAGAATATCGTACGGCAGGTGCTTCACACAACCGTACCCATTAAGGTAACTGATCTTTTGCAAACAATGCCTTCTCTCAAAGTAGCACTTACCAATGCTATTGGAGAAAATCTTCCGAAGAGTTCACCAGAACGTACGCCAGAAGTGGTAGCCGAGACTTCGGATCCAATGCTCCTAGCAGTAAGCATCGGGAGGAAACCAGCCGTCGTCGAGATGGAAATCTTGGGCATGAGATTATCTAATACTATCGTCGATGGTGGTTCAGGAGTAAACGTACTGCCAGAAGAGACTTGGAAGTGTCTGGGTAAGCCGACTCTTTGGCCCTCGACATTCCACCTCGTGGGAGCAGATCAACATGGCATCAGACCGTTGGGTATACTAATGGAGCAGAAGGTCTCGATCGGCACGCAACTGTTTCTGTTAAATTTTGTAGTCATCCCAATGGAGAAAAAGGCGTACGATGCACTCTTGGGGCGAGGATGGCTGATCGCTGCAAAGGCAACCCACAACTGGAAGCGGAATACACTCTCAATAGAAAGTCGGGGGAGGAAATACACCATTGATCTGAAGAATCAGGCCGTCAGTGAGGATCTGGCATCTTCGGCATCGGAATCCGGAGGTGACTCAGATGATGATGAGAGAAAGACAATGGAACCAGATGAAGAAGGGGTATTGGAGATCGGCAGTTGCTCGGAAGATGAGACCAGTTCACTGAGCGGACTGTTTCACTGGCAGATGGAGGATTATGAAGTATTCCACCCGGATTGCCACATGCTGTAGGTCAAGGAGGGGGAAGTAGAAAAGGATAATGGCTCGACCAGTGAGACATTTCCACCTGAGTACGGAGAATATAAAGAAGGTACGGCCGAATTGGATGTGACTCCAGCCCACAAGTTCGAGCAGGACAAAATCATGAGGTACGAGGAACCAACGTTGAAAACAATAAACCTCGGGGAATTAGCCAAACCTAAGGAGATTTTAGTCGGTGATGACTGGGACCCTGTCCTGAAGGCGGCAGCGTTTAGAATCTTCATGGAATATAAAGACGCTTTCGCTTGGACGTACAAGGACTTAAAAGGCATCCCACCGGAGTTATGTGTGCACAGGATTCCTCTCGTACCGGGAGCCCAGCCCGTACGAAAGCGACCGTACAGAATGAACAAAAATTATGCCGCCAAAGTACAGGAGGAGATTGAGAAGATGCTGGAGGCCGGCATTATTTTCAAGGTGGAAGTCAGCGAGTGGGTATCGCCGATCGTCATATCATTGAAGAAAGAGAAGGAGCAAATTAGAATCTGTGTTGACTTCCGTAGCCTGAATGCAGTGACGATCAAGGATCCATTTCCCATTCCCTTCACCGACTCAATTCTGGAAGAAGTTGCCGGGCACGAAATGTACTCCTTTCTAGATGGCTTCTCGGGTTACAATCAGATCAGTATCGCCGAGGAGGACAAATTAAAGACTACATTCGTCGTCGAGGATGGGGTGTACGCATACAACCGCATGCCGTTTGGATTATGCAACGCACCAGCTACATTTCAGAGGATTATACTCCACATCTTTGATAAAATGTCAGTAGGTAATTTCAAAGCCTTCTTGGATGATTGGTCGATCTACAGTGACAAAGAAAAACATTTGAAAGCTTTAGGCGAGTGCATGGAACGGTGTAGAGCAGCCCGCCTTGCCTTGAATCCAAAGAAATGCAGATTTATGGTGCCGCAGGGGAAGTTGCTCGGACACATTGTGTGCAAAGCTGGGTTGAAAACGGATCCTGACAAGGTGCGAGTCATCGTACAGATGGAGGCTCCCGAGAATGTCACTGGAGTAAAGTCTTTCCTCGGCCATGTGGGATACTACCGGAGGTTTATTAAAAATTTTGCCCAAGTATCGTACCCCCTCGACCTACTGACGAGGAAAGGCCAACCATTCGTGTGGGCCGAAGAACAGGAGAAGGCATTCCGGGAACTGAAGGAGCGACTGATCAGCTCACCCATATTAATGTACCCGGACTGGGATAAGGAATTCCACGTACATGTAGACGCTTCTAATTTTGCCATCGGAGCAACCCTAGCACAAGTGGGAGCGCACGGGTTGGATCACCCAGTATTCTTCGCCAGCCGGCTACTCTCAAAGGCAGAAAGGAATTATAGTACGACCGAGCGTGAGGCATTGGGAATGGTGTACGCCGTACAGAAGTTCAGGCATTACCTCCTCGCCACGCCGTTCACTTTTTTCGTGGACCACCAAGCTTTGATGTACCTGGTAAACAAACCGATTATCCAAGGACGGGTGAGTAGATGGTTACTGCTGTTGCAAGAATTCACGTTCACCATCATCGTACGGCCAGGAAAAAGCCATGTTATTGCCGACCAATTATCTAGAATCCGGTCGGGTGAACCCGCAGAGGGTGGGGTGAACGAAGACTTTCCGGACGCACATTTGTTTCAGATTGCAATATTGCCGTCATGGTACGAGAAGATTGGAGACTATCTGTCCACATCCACATTCCCAAGTGATATGCCACCAGCCGAGAGGAGGAAGATTGTACTGAAAAGTAAGACATTCCAATTGATCAATGGGCTACTCTACAAGATGGGACCCGACCAGATCCTCCGGAGATGTGTTGTCGAGGAAGAAATACCCGGCGTACTAAAAGAGGCACATGAAGGACTGGCTGGCGGCCATATGGGACCTGATGCTACAGCAAGGAAAATTCTCTTGGCAGGCCTATGGTGGCCGACGATGCACACTGACGCCAAAGAATGGGTGGTAGGCTGCGACACTTGCTAGAGGGTCGGGAAACCATTGAAGCGGGATTTCATGCCACTGCATCCCTCACAGCCTCAGGAGTTGTTCGAACGATGGGGGTTAGACTTCATCGGACCATTGAAGGTGAGTCACTTGCATCGATGCCGATACATTGTGGTGGCTACAGAATATCTGACGAAGTGGGCTGAAGCTCGAGCGTTGCCAGATAATACAGCACAAAGTACGGCAAGATTCATCTATGAGCAGATAGTAACACGGTACGGCATCCCCATTCGGATTACGAGTGATCGTGGAGGGCACTTCGTCAATCATGTTATCAGGTTGATGACGACAGAGTTCCGAATTTTTCACAACTTGTCCAGTCCGTACTACCCACGAGCCAATGGCCAGGCGGAGTCTACAAATAAGGTGCTCGTGTCAGTGATTCACAAATCATGCGGCGTGGAAGAAGCTGACTGGGAAGAAAGGTTACCAGCCGTCCTATGGGCATATCGTACAACGTACAAGGTAACAACGGGCCACACGCCTTTCCAGTTAATGTACGGTCAGGAGGCGGTGATGCCGATGGAATATATGGTACCAAGTCTGAGGATAGCCGTGGAGAACCGATTGGGCGATACCGAAAGCTTGAAAGAAAGACTATACCAACTGAATAAGCTGGACGAGCGAAGAGTGATGGCACAATGGGCGACGGAGAACATGCAACGGCGACGGAAATATTGGCACGATAAGCATCTCCGGCGGATGAATTTCCGACCGGGACAGTTAGTTCTGAAGTATAACGGCCGTAACGAGATCAAGCCGGGGAAGTTTAAAGTTCGTTGGTTGGGACCGTTCCGAGTTCGGGAAGTAGGTGACAATGGGTCTATAAAATTGGAAAATCTCGATGGGTCATTAATACCGGAGGCAATCAACGGATCGAAGCTAAAACCATACCAGGAGAGAAAAGAGAAGAATACTATCGCCATAAACATGTTGGGCTATGCAACAAAGGAAGATTGGTCTGTGCAGAGTGAAGGCCCGAGAGAACAAGACTGGGGACTAGGAGGTCCTGGTTATGTAGCAGACAATGTCTGGGCAGAATCAGGGCGAGATCAAATAAATGAAGAGAGGTTGGCAGAAAAGCGAGTAGAAGGAATTGCAGTACCACGAATACACAAGCACTTGACCAATGCAGTTTTCAGAACCCCTGCATTGTGGCGTCGAATGGGGGGACATTGGCACTATGTAGCCCCTTATGAAGAAATAAGACGGGGATATATAGCCAAGGACGTGGACGCAGAACCCCTGCATTGTGGCGTCGAATGGGGGGACATTGGCACTATGTAGCCCCTTATGAAGAAATAAGACGGGGATATATAGCCAAGGACGTGGACGCAGAAGCCCAAGCGGAAAAGGAGAACCAGGCAGAAGAACAGGATGAACCGAAAAAAGATGACGAGGAGGAATGGACTGATGAGCAATGGGATGCTTATTTCGAGAAGAAGGCCCCTTGTTTAAAGACGGTGTTGAAGACAGAAGATACGTTCGTGTCAACAGTAGATGGATATACAGAAGATCTCCTGAAACAAATGCGTCGAGAAAGAAGAAAAATACCAAGGGTTAGGAAGATCGCAACTCAAGATGGACTCTGGAAAATAATTCCTAACTTGGCGGGACCGCCGACAGTACAAGGCGACGATGTTACGTGGTATCAACAGTACAGCGGAAGGTACATCGACGGAAGTTTTCGAGGTATTGGTCCTGCCCCTTTACTGGATAAATGGTTTGATATAGAATATATAGGAACCTGTTGCGAGGAAGAATGTTATAAACGGCCACCACACACATGTAAATGGTATTACACTTCAGAGTTAAAAATCCCGACACACAGTGAAGTCAGAGGAATAAAAAGAAAAGAAGAGAGAAGAGAGGAGAGAGAAAAAGAGGAGAGAGAAAAAGAACGGAAGTTGAAAAAAATAAAAATAAATAGAAAAGAAGCTGTGAAAATAAAAGGAAATAACGGAGTAAGTAAAGAAGAGCAAGGCGTATGGGAAGAAAAAGAAAAAGACGAGAAAATTAAAAGAAACCAAGGAGAAGTCAGAAAAGAAGGCAAACGAAGGGAGAAAAAATTAAATAATAAATTAAATAAGTCGACCATCAGAAGAAATATTAAATTAAGAAAAGTACGGAAGATTAAAATAAACGCCTGGAGTATTAAAAGGCCACAAGGGAAATTAATTGAGGAGATTAAAAGGCGCAAGAGTAAAGGAAAGAAGATTAAAATACATCCAACCACGAAAAGGAATCAAGGCGTACGGCCAAGGGTGAAGGAAAGTAAGAAAGGAAATAAAATAAATATAAAACCCCATACCGTACGGCCAATTAAAAAAGCCACAAGTCGAAGACAAGAGCACAGAAAAGACGAAGGGAGGACAAACTTGCACGAGTTTATCAGTTGCAGAGGCGCACAGAGAACAGAGAAGGAAGACGTACGGCATCAGAGAACAGAGAAGGAAGCCGTACGGCATCAAAGATTTTACACTCAGCACAATCCGCCAGGAGGGGAAATCGTACGGCGTCTAAAAGATTTCAAGAACGTACGGGGTTCTAATTCTCAGATAGCACGCCAAGGGTCGAAGCCTGTGGAGGACGTACGGCATTCATCACTCGTACGGCATCCCAGGAACCTTCAAACCGTACGGTATTGTCACATTTCCCAGTATTCATTTCATTTGCCAGTAGAAATCGTACGGCCTCTGCAAGTTGAGAATTTCGCCAAGGTTAAAACCGTACGGCCCTTGCCACTGAAAATTTTTGTCAAGTCTTGCATCGTACGGCTATTCCAGATTGAAATTGGTGCCAGAATTGAAATCGTACGGCATTATTGCCTCAGGGAAATCCGTACGGCATTAACACTACAGGCGAATCCGTACGGCATCAATTGCCTCGAAGAAATCCGTACAGCATTAGCACCACAGGAAAATCCGTACGGCATCGTTGCCTCAGAGAAATCCGTACGGCATTAGCACCACAGAAAACTGTACGGCATCAGTTGCCTCAGGGAAATTCGTACGCCTCGCACGCAGAGGAATCCGCACGCATCGCAATTCGTGAAAACTTGCACGGAATTCACAGACTTCCAGATTGTACGAATTTCAGAGTATCTTCAAACCGTACGGCCTTGGCAGTCATTTGGCGTTCGCGCTTCTCGGCAGCTTGGCAAATTTCGCAGTTCGCGTTTTTGGCAATTCGGCAGTTTCCACCGGCAGTTTGGCAGTTCCCATAGTTTCGGCAGTCTCGAGAGTTATAAAGTCGGCTGGAATCGCCGAACTGACAGAAAGATGGACAAGGGCAAGAAAGCGATGCAGCACCAGCCAAAGGTAGCCTCAGCTGCGAAAAGAAAAAAGATGGATGCCGATAATGACACGATGACATGGGAGAACCTGACCGGCAACGAGTGCAAGCAATGGTGGCGAAGCACTCCCGACGACCACTCTCTGAAGGTTGCGCTTCGACACGCTCGGGTGGACAAGGCTGTGCTCGTGCCCTTTTTCAATTCTCGGGAGTTCGAGCCTTGGCTGAAGGCGATGGTGGAGAACTACTGCAGGCATACGCACAAGTCCGTCATTGATTACAGAGGTTGCCGAGTGACCGTTTCATTCTGGCCTCAGGACTTTGAGCGGGTGTTCGGCGTCCCAGCTTCGGGAATAGGGGTTAACAAACCCAAGAAAATGACGCAGGAACACAAAGAACTGCTGGTCAAGCAAGTGTGCCGAAGCGACTTGTCAGCCGAAGAACAGCGTATCATATGGAATACTGGCAATCGAGGCCTCCGGAAGAACCACCTAGCAACGGCAGAATGGAAATGTTTGCTTGACCTAATGAAATGCCGACTCACAGGGGCGAGCCGAGCGTCGGACATTGCCTTATGGCAGGTGGATTTCATGGTCGGACTTCGCGTTGGCCGAGTATACAACTGGGCGAGGCTACTCACAGAGCGGATACGGGATTCCTAGCGCAGAGGCATAAGGCCTTCTATATGACTCAGCACGCCATAGCTCTCTTTTTGGATGCCGTGCACACACAGGTGCCCGAGGGCAATTGGGGTCGGTTGCGGCCACTCACTCACCTGGACCCGGGATGGCCTACGGTATTCTACTGGTCGGAACTGGAAGTAAAGCAAACAGGCGAGGGCACAGCCTCGGGGAAAAAGAGGAAACGGAAGGAGGCGTCGGTGGAAGAGGAAACATCAGAGGAGGAGGCCTCGGAGGAGAGCGATGCATCGGACAGAGAGGAGCCTATTGACTTATCTTCTTCGCCATCGGAGTCTAGTCCACCGGCCGATGAGGAGGTGTCTGTTGCCATCGGGGGTCAGGAGGCAGGCGAGATTGATATACCAGTATTGCAGCCGGCCGGATTTACTCTTCCGGCACCGCCAGCCAGCCAGAGTACACACTCAGTCACGTTTACCCTCCCTGCTGCGCCAGTTGGAGCCGGGCGGGTGTTGAGGGTAGCCGCTTCACTACCGGGAGCATCTCCAGGGTGGGCACCTCTTGCCACCACATCACAGGGGGCACTCACTGTATCGGCGGCAGGTTCCACTGCCTCGGTAGAGATACTGCCAGCGGTTTGTTCTCTTACACCACCGTCAGCATCGGCAGCGACAGGAGTGGTAACCTCGGCAGCAGGCTGGGGGGGGAGAGACGACTCCAGCCCCAGGAGCACCCGGGGTAGCACAGATCGATAGTTGGCTGGGATCGGTGGGCCTCACCTTGGACGTGGCCGAGCAGCCAGACCAGCAGGAGAAGAGTCCCTCGGAGGGACAAGGGGACGAGGAGGGGCCGATCATTCACACCCAGCAGAGTGAGACGGCCAGGATCGGCGAAGACACACTTGCACACCCGGAGGCGAGCATAGCAGAGGCACCAGAGACGGCCATTCAGGAGCCTCAGCCTGTAGTCGGGGAGCCGCCCCAAGAGGAGACAGAACAGGGTATACCTTCTGATGATGAGGAGAACGAGGAGGGTGCTTCCACAGAGGGCTTTGTCGTGGAAATGTCACAGCCGGACCCGTCGGACCCAGTAGGCACGGTACAGAGATATGTGGAGGAGCTCGAGCACATGGGCAGATTGATGATCCGTGTGGGACAGGTTTCTAGGGACCTGAGGATTGGCCGATCGCCTCTGGTAGGCCAGGAGGTTCACCGCATTCGGGGATTTGTGCAGATGGAGTGTGAGGCGGAGTTTGTACGGATATTTGGCGAGGGGTGGCCAGCAGGAGAGACTCCTGCCATGATGAGAGCCTGGCGGGGTCGGCCACCGAGGCTAGTAGGACGGGATGCAGGCGTCTTGGAGAGTCTATACTACATCGAGCTTGCCTTCCGAGATGTTTTTCTTCTGATGAAGCGCCAAAGATTTTCCACCGATGTGGCAGTATCTCGCCGAGTGGATGCCTATAGACTTCTTCAGCGGGTCAAGGATGAGTCTGCTGCGACCATCAAGAGTATTCAGGATAACTTGACTGAACAATCTCAGCTTGCCAGTGACAGGGGAGCCCGATTGGACATCTTGGAGCCTCGGGTGGCAGCCTTGGAGGAGGAGGCACAACAGAAAGAGGCAGAATGGCAGCAGAGAATGAGAGCATTGGAGGACCAGTTGGCTGCAAAAGAGGTAGAATTGGCGGCCAAGAAGGCCGAAGCAGAGCAGGCAAAGAGCCAACTGATGGAGGCAGCCCGGATGGTGAAGGCGGCGAGGGAGAGGGAGATCCTGGCAGATCGGCAGCTTCGCACACGCACGGAGGAGCTGAGGCGTCTGAGAGCAGAGCATTCTTCCACCACTCCGACGTCGTCTGTGCATCCAGGGACGCACTCCCTTCCCCCTACTTCTCAGTAATCTTATCTTGTTGTATGTATGTCGTCTGGAAGACGACTTTCTTTTTGGGGGGGATGATGTTAGTCGGATATTTTACTTTGTTGTCGGCCGTAGTCGGCCTCGGTCGTAGTCGGCCAATTGTCAAATAAAACAATAGTTAGTAAAGAATAATAATGTCATGTAATGTCATGTACTTTCGGGAAAATATGTTTAGATTAATGTTAATGTAATGTTGTTATGAAACGTCGTGTCGGTTGGTTGTCTAACCACCGCCGAGCGTTATATGTAGTCGGGTGGATGTAGTCGGGAAGGAATAATGAATGAGTTTTGTTGCCGATGGTTATACTGTAAGCATTGTGATACTCTTTGTACATGATATCCCTGAGAATGAATAAAGTTTCTGGCATTTTACTATGATATCTTTCCGTTTACTGTTTTATCCTATGTTCTGCATATTACAAGTTTGCCAGTAGTACGTCAGATTAGAATTCCATTCCGTAGGCAAACAGAGAAGACAAGGGAAAAGAGGCAAAAACCCTAATTATTTCGCATTATTCACCATGCACCTCATTTAGCTAGAGCTCTTGCTGCGCCGCCATAGGGAGATGATAGGAGCTTGAACTCGTCCATTTTTACACTGTTCCAGTCGCCTTTCCTGTGTATAAAGTAAAAATAAAGAGGTAGCCTCCATTTCTCTGTGCTTTGAAACTCTATTCAATGATTATTTTGCTGTTTCTATTTCTAATTTGATTTATGTGTCAATACATGCCTTTCTCTGTCAATTTTTCTTCTCTTTTGCTGAGTCCGCAATGCATTTGTTGGTTCGAGCCTTGAGGATTTTCTGTGAAAAGAATTATGCAGATTTGGGAATCACTTTCACATTGACTCTCTTTGAAAATTTGCAATATGCCCACTATTCTTAAATATGGGTTTTATTCCTGAAGGATTTTGTATCTTCAAAGTCGTAGCATCAATATTTTTCTGTTCATTTTTAAAGAGGGTATTATCTTGACTGTATGGCCGCGGCTATGGCAGCACACATTGGGGTTCCTATACTCGCATCCCTTCTTTGTTATCTCTTACTTCTCCATGGCTCTTGCACGTTGAATTTTTGACGTCCTTCCATCATTAACTTTATTACTTTTAAAGTTGAATTCAAGCTGAATACTCTGTAGTCGTGGGCTGATCCTCATTCATTTCTGTGAATAAGAGACATTTTTCCTGAGTTTTGACTTCTACTGTATTGCCTGTGCATGATGAAAGGTTACTGTTTAACATGCGTTTATTGGAAGAATTGTTCAAGAAAACATATCATACTGTTGTTTTCCTTTTTCTGCTCACGGCTATCAATGGCTGTGAGGGCACTCTGTCAGACAGTTGTATCTTGTCTATTTTGCATGCCACTGCTTTTCTCATTCCATTCACTGTGCATACTCAAAGGCATTATCCTTACTGTAGGCTTCAGGCTCGTCTCCATATTTTGATGAGCTCTGTGTGTGTTGCTTTCCTGCCATTTTATGATAGTTGCTGCTCTACTCAGCCATTGCATGACTTATTGTTTCTGCTGTCTTTGAAAATCATTTTCTATAAGGAACAAAAATTGTATTTTTGCTCAAGCATTTCTTGCTGTATACATCGAAAATCTGTTATTGATTTTATTCCACAACTGAAAATGTAGCAACTTTATATTTCCATATATATGAGGAAAACTCCACATGGGTATTTGAGCTTTATTGCTTCCATTCAATGAATGTATGAAATATTCGTTGCTGTAGCTTGATCTACTCCATTAAAAGACTGTTAATGCAAGCTTTTTAAATCTGTGATATTCTCTCACTTGTTGATATTATGAGAACTAAAAATCTGAGATTTATATTTATTCAATCAAAGGATCTTTACAGCAGATATTAAGTGTTATTCAAAGCTGTCCCATTTTATCTCTTGAATGCATTTATCATTTAACTCATAGGCTGCTGCCTCCCTTAGTATTTATGACAGTAGAGTGTATTGTTCTCATGACTGTGACTATCACTTGATATAAAAATTGAAAGTTGGCTGTAGCTTTAAACATATATTGCTGAATATTGTTGTTCATAATTGCTGCTCATGATGATTGCTGCTGAGTTTCTTTCATGCAAAACTGCTTCTCTGTATCTTTGCCAATAAAGACTACCATTGAAAAACAGATGCTCCATTCATTGCTAATGCTGATTATTCATACTTCAGTGCTGTCTTACTGGCACTTGTAACATTGTATGCCTGTTTGATAAAAGATAATGCATATCTGTATCTTCCATTATTCTTAAATGCCGACTTAAAACAGAATTTGCTGCTTTCTGTTGAAGAACTTGTAGAAAATTGGATTGTTGCAAATCTTGTCCTGTACTCGAATATTCTGTTTCTCTTCAATGCAAAGAGGCTCCATACTTTATTTAAATGTAATGTGGAAAAAATACAAAGTAGAGCTGAACAGAAAATGAAATAGATGAGTGCAATATTGATGCTTTAAATATCTGTTATCAATATTCATGTACTTCGTATGAAACTTGTGAATATATCCTTTTTGATATGCCGAGCTCAACCCTTGTGGGAGCCCGTTTTACTCCACATATCTGATGAAATGATCTCGAACATGATAAACCTGTAAATCCTGCACACTGAAACAAACATGTTAGCAAAATAAAAGAAGCTGAAAGCTTCCATTGAATTACGTTCTTTTTCCTTGATTTTTTTTTTTGCAATCATCTGATGGATGCCTGATCGACTGTATCTTATATTCCTGTCAGTAGCGTAGGCATATGATAGGATTTGATCCGTCATCGCTTAGAGACCATCTCTAATGTCATTTTAATCTTTCCTGCAGATGCTTTTGGAGCTTGAACTGGAGCTGAAGCTGGAAATGGAGCTAGAGCTGACGTCACAACTGAACCTTAACTGTCAACGATTCGTCATTCAAGCAATGACGAATCATCTTCTACTCTATGCTTTTGTTATTTTCAGTTGTATAGCATACCATTGTTTATGCATTCTTTATTTGATTGTAAAAAATCAAAAAGTTACTTCCACGGCTTGTGTGGAATTCAACATTTTTTACAAAATGAATAAAAGCATCACTATGCAAATTTTCTCAATTTTTTGTTTTAAACATTTGCACAATAAACTATGATTCATATGTAAGATGATCTCAATGATGATCAATGAACACTTAAACAGCAAGACATGAAAATTTTCCGTACCTATAAATGATGAACTTCATCCAGCTCTACCTGTTTGAGCTCGGAGTGAAAAATAGGTAACAACCCTAACAACCAAACTTTACATTTTTAGAAATTTTCTATTTTTAGAAAATTTTGTCAACATCCGTTTCAAAAGAAACCCAGAAAAACCCAGAAAAAGTTTCTAAAAATAGCAATTTTCCTAAAAAGTAGGGCTGAAAAACAGAGATCTGGGTTTTGTAGACTTGGTCGCTTTGCGCAGACCCAGATCGTTAGATTTTGAAAATTTCAAGTTTTTGCCCCTCATGCAAGACATGTAAACCCCAATTTTGACCTTTTTTGACTATTTTGACAAGACTTTTTACTCATTTCTTCAAAATGCCTAAGTGTAGCGAAATTTTTAATTTGGGGTACAACAATTTGAACCACAATCAATTGGAGTGCCACTTCCACTAGTGTCATATGCAAAAGTTGCCTCATCTATAGAGACTTCGGCAAGCTATGCAACTGTAACATCCAAATCAGCACACTTAGGAGTTAGATCCCAATTCTTTGTCATGCCTTCATTGTATTCAAATGTCTTATGTGACAAGAGACAAAGGTTGGAGTGTACATAGACCAAATCTTTTTCTTTTTTTGCACCCAAATGGTTGCACTTAACTAAGTGGATGAAGGAGTATGTACTCCAATTCCGTTCAATTGAAGAACTTGCAACTTGTTGAGTTTGCATACAACATTTAGTATTTAATTTTATAAATTCAAAACATAAATTATAAAATTATATTATTATAAAATATAATATATAGCATAATAGCATTGAATGAGAAACAAGAAAAAAAATAAAATAAAAAGATACATACTTGGGAGAGAATTTTAATTGCAAGAGGCTGCAAGTAAATAGAGCCTTGACCATATAGATGCCACCACTCATCAACATTTTTCCTATATTTGTCTCGAAGACTGGAAACATCATGATTTTTTGAAGATATGAAGTGACCAAATTCGCTCAAGACAATACTTTGGATATCTTCATTTGAAAATATCCTTCTAAATGTAGCCTTGTAGCCAGTGGCAACCTCCTCATCCCTATATAGTGGCACCCTCCTCGGCAATGAAAGCATCTCTTTGGTATAAAACTTTGGCGACAAAGGAAATGCTAAGAGATGTAAGGGGGTGGTCATCTTGTTCCAATGGTCAACAATAATCCTTGGCATAATTTTAATTTTTTTTTCCGTTGTGTCATGTTCCGTGGCTTCTATTAGTATTCTTATTTTCTCCACCATGGAGTCCATGCCATCATGAATTTCACCCAGACGTGGGCGATCAGTATTAGCATACCTAATCATGCTCATGATGGGCTTAGTGAAATTCAAAACATATTCCACACGAGCCTGCTAGTCATCATCTAGGATCAGTGCTTTTACTTTTTGGGCTCTTTCTATGCTTGACTACCTCCATACACTCCATAGGCTATTGATGACTATAGAAATCAAGGCCTCTCGCACCTTCACAATTCATCTTAAGACAATTTTTTGAGATGGAAATTGAGTTTCGACAACCAAACATGGTATAAAAAAATACATGTCACATATCAACAATAAGAAATTAAAATTTAAAAATTAAAAAATATATTAAAAATAAAATTTAAATAACCTTCAACAACTCCAACTTGGAGGTGGTCTTGAAGATGCCTTGTGACATATGATGATTAGTCATAAACATTTGGATCTCCTTGTCCTCCGTGTAGATTTGTTTGACCTATTCAATTTGTGTGCCAATCTTTTGCAATATGAAATTGAGTGAGTGGATTGCACATGGTGTCCAAAAATGTGACTATATGTACCCTCCACTATAGACCTAGCTGCTCAACAATTTTTAGCGTTGTCCGTTATGACTTGGACAACATTTTTAGACCCCACCATTTCAATGGATTCTATAAGGATATTGGCAATGAAACTTGCATCTTTTACTTGCTCCTCACAATCCACTGCCTTCAAAAA
This sequence comes from Sequoia sempervirens, assembly GCA_007258455.2. Taxonomy (NCBI): domain Eukaryota; kingdom Viridiplantae; phylum Streptophyta; class Pinopsida; order Cupressales; family Cupressaceae; genus Sequoia; species Sequoia sempervirens. The sequence continues at coordinate 116,498,308 of VDFB02000017.1, read as the reverse complement.
CATCACCCCTTTAGGGGACATTGCTATAACATTGATCAATGGTCTATTTTTGCAATTTTTCCATCCATCATAAATGGACACTTGTTTTGGGCCATGTCTCCTTGATTACTTTTAATGATGTCTCTACTGAAACTTTCTCCTTCGTCAATAAGGTGGTTTGCACCTTTTATTGCCTAGGACTAACATAATTAGGAGGTGCATTGCAAAGGGTCGTCACCATATCCTGCCAATAAGGTGATCTAACAATGTTGAAAGGAAACTCATTGCCATAATTGCAACGAGCAATGCTTTGATTTGCAACCTCCCTCCATTTTTGAAGAAATTCTCCAATGGGCCTCTTTTTTGTGAAACTGAAACTAAAACATTCTCTTCTTTAGAAGATGGTGGAATTGGTATGCAAGGATGTGGGCCAACCGGTTGTGATAAGCCACTAGGAGGTTTGTGCAAGCTTCTTTTGGCAAGAGGATGTGCAAGAGCCTTTGATCTATTACTTGCCATGTCAACATCCTCTTGTTCTTTACTATAAATCAATATTTGTTCCTTTGACAACCCTAAGGAATAGTGCAGAAGTGAGCTTTCACTCGAAAATATGAGCTCTTATACTCTTTTCCACATTGGCTCCAACCCCAAAGATAACCTACACCACTAGGAAGTTGCTGAATCATTGTTGTATGCCGCCAAAGAGGTTACAATGCATCAAATTTTAAAGAACTCTCTACATTTCGGATAATTGAACTAGAACTTCTAGTCTTTCTGTATGAACCTAAAATAAAATAAAAATTACAAATTAACACTACAACTGAAAAAAAAAATTGGCATCATAACCCCTTATTATGCATAAAAAGTCCAAAAAGTTATTAGAACTTACTAAAAACAACTTGAAAATTCTTAAAAGAAATTATTGAAAACTTGAAAAAAATGAAAGATTTACTCACTTTTGATGGTACATCTTTTGTTAGAGTAATCATTTATTAGTTATTAGGCTAATTTATTCTCATGCACTTAAGTTAAACTTAGAAGTGTTAACTGAAGTGAGCTTTTTATTAGATCATTCTATCTCATCACATAGGTTGTTGACACTTGTTATGATCTAATCCCTTTATCATTTAGGGTTGCTCTTATAAAACACCCACCCTCATTGTATTATCTTTAGATCTCTTTGAAGATTTTTGAGGTTCATTTTGTAAGTTCTTCTTATTGAAGATATAGCAGATTATTGTTTGCATCTTTGTGTGGAAGGTATTTTTGTTCGTTGTTTGATTGTGTGTCTTGTGTTTATTCACAATTCTAACATGGTATCAAAGCGTGGATTCATTGAACCCCTTCTCGATTTTTGAATTTTTTCTCAACTAGGGTTACAGGAGCAAATCTAAAATCAGCCGCCCCAAGGTCATATAGACGACCAACACCTAGCCCATTGGGGGCTATTTTTTGCAAGTTTCTCAAGATTGGAAAAATCATGATAACTTTTTGCTTGGTTATCGAAACCAGGCAAACAAGATATCGTTGGCAAGTTGGTTTCGAGCATTATCCAATAGTGCTGGTTTTTTCTCAGATTTTGCTGCTGGTACATTTTATCACCTATCAAAGTCAGATGTGCTATTTTCACTCTTGAGCTCACTTTTAACCCGTTTCTCCATTTTTCGCAATTCCAGTGGCGTTGGGATGATCTTTTAGAGCTTTTCATAGAAATCCATGCACTTTTTCCAAATTTTTCTATAGGTACATTTTATTCAATTTTTTGTGTTTTGACATTCTATTGAATTACTTGGACGTTTTAGCTCCTAGAAACCTTTTTTTTGTTGCATGGTATGACTTGTTTTTGATTGTTTTATATATATTTCTAGCATTTTGTCTTGTTGGGGCATTGTAGACATCTTTTGCATGCAATTTCTCTTTTGTAGATGCAGTAAGATAAAGTGCCACTCTGGTGCATTTTTTTTGGGGATTTAACACATCTTGTTGCGCCTTTTGTACTCGCACTATGTTATAAAGTGCCATGGATGGGTTGTGAGTGCGTTTGTTTTGCCATCACACCTTTGTCAAGTGAGTGTTCCTTCCACGACATCATCAAATCCTAGTGATTATTGCCTCATGCGTGTGTGCCTTGTTTGCACACTCTTTTTATTTGCAGATACTTTCAGTTGCATGTTCAGATGTTCTTGGCTCTCCTTCATGCACTTCTTGTTGACACACAGTTTTAGGGAACCTGTCTTGGCTCTCTCTTTTCGCATTAGGGGGGGGAGGGCGTGTTAGTTTTAGGATCAGAAGTTAAATAAGCAGATTTTAATTCAATTTCAAACAAATAGACACATCATATACCTTGGGAAAACCCTCCACTTGAGGGAGAAAAACCCAACAACAATAAATCACTTATATATTGAATATGAATCAACAATGTTCTTTACAATGAGGCCGATTACAAGGCCAAGTATTAGCACCAAAGCTTGATGCAATCACAGATTATTATCTTGCTCTTCCTTGATATCGGATTCAGCCTTCTTGAGAAACTTCAATCTGCACTTGAAGAAATTTGCATGCCTCTACTATCGAACTATGAATGTGTATGAATCAATCTCCAAATGAACAATGAGTAATATAGACATGAGAGAGAGAGGGATCGCAACCTTCCAATACATTATGTCGGCCTTCTATTATGAAATGTTATGACTCCATAAGGTGGCGAATAAATAAAGTCGGCCTCAAGTAATTATTTATCAATAATTAATAATTATATGTTGTTATCAAGTGAAGTGCCTCTTCACTTTAATATCGTCTTCAATAAATTGGATAGCCGATAAGGCTATATTAAATTTATTGCTTCATAATCAGGTGCTGGAAGTGATTCCCGACACTTCCAACATTACACTCCCTCTCAGCTAGGGAAGAAGACTTCCAGCTATCCATTGTCATGGAGTCTCTCAACATGACACCCACAATGGCTACACCCATATGTGGAAAGAGCTCATCACGAAGTCGCTCAATGTGATATTGTCCATCATGGCTACTCCCATGTATGGAAAGAACATGTGCACAAGTGTCCATCACGGAGTCACTCAATGTGATGTCGTCATCTCATCATGACGTCCACCATGGCTACTCCCAGAGGGTGGATAAACACAAGTACAAGGAAATCATCACAGAGTCTCTCAACGTGATGTTGTCATGGAGTCACTCAACATGACATCCACCATGGCTACTCCCAGAGGGTGGAAACAAGGGCTTTCACCTCAAATTTCTCTCTTAGAGAAAGATGAATTAACAAGGGCTTACACCTCAAATTTCTCTCACAGAGAAAGATGCATTAAACAAGGGCCTACACCTCAAATTTCTCTCACAAAGAAAAAATGCATTAAAGCAAATCACAGAAGATCACTGATGCTAAGTCTCCCTCTCGGCTAGGGCTTCATTCTCCACAATTCCAAGCTTGTCTCGAAAGTGCACAAACTTTACTCTGGAGAGAGGCTTGCTGAGAATATCAACTGTTTGCTCATCAGTGCTAATGTACTTCAACTGGATAGCTTTCCTCAATACCATATATCTGATATAGTGGTATTTGATCTCAACATGTTTAGTTCTGTCATAAAACACTAGATTGACATAAAGCTTCACACAACTTTGATTATCACAATGAATGACAGTTGGCTCCAATGATTGTCCAAACAACCTTGCAAGGAGCTTCCGAAGCCACATTGCTTCTCGAGCTGCCACACAAACTGCAATATACTCAGCCTCTGCAGTGCTTAGTGCCATTGAAGACTGCTTCCTGCTACACCAGGAGATCATCGCAGACCCCAAACTGAAGCAACATCCAGAGGTGCTTTTCCAATCAGCTACACACCCTGCCCAATCAGAATCAGAATATCCATGCAGCTTTAGGTCCACACCGGAAGAATATCTCAAGCCATATCCAACTGTGCCACGCAAGTATTTGAAGATATGCTTTGCTGCAACTAGATGTATTTGCCTTGGTTCACACATGAACTGACTAAGTGCACTCACTGCATATCAAATATTTGGTCTAGTATTGACTAGATACATCAATGATCCAATCAACTGCTTGTACATAGTAGGATCCACCAGATCTGAACTAGCTACAACCTCTTTTAACTTCTGCAAATTGGTCTCCATCGGTGTAGACATGGATTTGCAATCCATCATACCAAATCTCTTCAAGATGTCTATTGTGTACTTCCCTTGACTCAGAATGATCTCATTAGGCCTCTGCCATACTTCTAAACCAAGGAAGTAATGCATGTATCCAAGATCCTTCATTTCAAATTTAGAAGCTAACTCCTTGCATTTGATAATGAGGTGATCTTCTCTAGTAAGGAATAAATCATCAACATAAAGAACCAAGATCAATGCTTCGCCATCAATTACCTTGTAGTACGCGTTTGAATCATCATCATTCTTGGAGAAGCCCAAGCTCATCAGGTATCGATCAATTCTCTCATACCAAGCGCGAGGAGGCTGCTTAAGGCCATAAAAAGCCTTCTTCAATCTACAAACATGAGACTCCTTCCCATGAACCTCAAATCCATCAGGTTGCTCAATGTATACCTTTTCTTCAATTACACCATTTAGAAATGTTGTCTTCATGTCCATCTGATGTAACTTTCATCCTTTAGCCGCTGCAATGGCAATGATGGTCCTAATGGATTTATAATGAGCAACCAGAGCAAATGTTTCCTCGTAGTCTATTCCCTCTTTCTGAGAGTATCCTCTAGCCACAAACCTAGCCTTGTACTTCTCAATGCTTCCATCAGCTGCATGCTTAATCTTGAAAAGCCACGTAGAAGATACAACAGATTTCCCTTCTGGTCTAGGTACTATTTTACCAAACATCGTTCTTGAGGATAGATTGATATTCTTCAACCATAGCATCTCTCCATACTTGTTGACTTGAATCTTCCTCAATAATGGAAGGCTCAGATTCAATAATTTGACTCATCAATAAAACATAGCTTGGAAACTTTTGTGGTCTTTTGCTCTCTCTGAATGTTCCTCTAGGGGCTGCAAACTTTTCTGCCTCCTGCATTGTTTTCCTAGCCCATAGAGGTCTCTTTCGACCAATAACAATGTCTCTAGGCCCATCAGTTGGTTCCAAAGGCTTAACTGGATCACCATCTTCTTTAGGTTCAGTAGACTCCCTTTGAATCTCAAGAGTATGGTCAACTTCCATGTCCTGAGGAGACTCATGGTCTTCATTATCTATCTCCATGTGAGAGCCTTTAGATCTCTTGAATGCAACATCCTCTTCAAATGTAACATCCCTGCTGATCTCTATCAGTTTCTGACCTGGAATGTAAATCCTGTAGGGTTTTGAAGACTCACTATAGCCCACAAATATTCCCTTCTTGCCAGATGGTTCCAACTTTGTCCTTTTATCTTTAGGCACATGAACGTACACAAGACAACCAAATATTCTCAAAGGACTGACTTCAGGCTTCACACCTGTGAAAGCTTCTTTAGGAATCATGTTCTCCAAAATACGATGAGGGCTTCGATTCTGAACATACACAGCTGTCTTGGACGCTTCAGCCGAAAGGAAGGTTTTCAGATCTTGATCATGGATCATGGCTTTAGTTGCTTCTACAATGGATCTATTCTTCCTTTCTGCAACACCGTTTTGCTGTGGATTGCAAGGGACACAAAACTCCCTCTTAATCCCATCCTCGATACAAAAGTTACGAAAGCCTCCAGAGATGTATTCTCCTCCGTTGTTTGATCTCAGAACTTTGATCCTCTTCCCGGACAAGTTCTCTACTTGAGCTTGAAATTCCTTGAATTTCTCAAGTACTTCCTTAGATTCTTGAGTCTTTAGGAAATAAATCCAAGTCTTTCTAGAGTAGTCATAAATGAAAATTATATAATACCAAAAACCACTCAAAGAAGCAACAGACATTGGACCACACAAATCGGAATGAACAAGATCTAGAATACATTTAGATCTACTCTCACTACTATGAAAAGGTCCTTTAGTATTCTTACCCAATACGCATCCTTGACAAGTACCTTCATGCTCCTGGCTGAGTTTAGGAAGGCTTGTGACCATCTTCTCCATGGTTGGAAGTGCTCTGAAGTGAAGGTGAGAAAGTCTTTTGTGCCAAAGGTCACATGAACTGGTGGAATCATGCAACAAGGTCTGAATATGATGAGTGGAAAGTCTGTAGAGACTCTCTTGCCGAACATTAATCACTCGAGCAGTCTTGATGCTAGAGTTCTTCGACCATGCAAGAACTTTACCTTCAGAGAAGGGAACTTGATATCCCTTATCCTCCAGAGCTGAAATAGATTCAAGGTTCCGCTTGATGCCTGGTACAAATAGCACATCACTCAACTGAAGAGAGATGCCATAATCTAAGTGAAGAGATGAGGTTCCAACACCTTTCACAGAATAACATGCATCATCTCCAATTATGACTTGAATACTTGTGTCTCTTTCCACCAAATCTGTAAGATGTTCTCTAAAACCAGTAACGTGACGAGAGGCACCACTATCAATCAACCAAGTGTTGTTATCCGTTGGAACATTGCTTGATAGGGAAGAATAGAATAGAAATCCACTTGAATCTTTTTGAGGAGAGATCTCACCCACATCCACAATTGAAGCATGCTGTTTAGGTCTAGTTGGACAATCTTTTGCATAGTGACCAAACTTAGTCACATTTGAAGCACTGTATGTGAGAGAGATCCTTCTTCTTCTTGGATGCAAGAGCACCATCTGATCTTTTATCTTTGTTCCTCTTGTAGTTGCCTTTCTTCCCTTCTCTTCCTTTCTTCTTTGAAGATTGAGCGACAAGTACATGAATGTGTTCATTGGTAGAACTTTTCCCATTGCCTCTCGCTGCCAATCTAGATTCCTCTTGAATGCAATCTGCCCTAAGACGATCAAACTTAGGTAGCTTTGATCTCCCACTAATTCTTTGAATAAATGGCTCCCAAGATTGAGGAAGACCATTAAGAGCCAACATGACCAAGTCCTTATCATCAACCATATGGCCAATGGTAGAAAGCTGATCTTTCAACTCAGTGATCTTCATGAAGAAGGAGATGATTGAATCTCCTTTCGCCATCTTGACATGATGAAGTTGTTGCCTCAATGCAAGAGCTCTGCTTGTATTATTGATTTCATACATTTCCTCCAAGGTCTTGAACATTTCTCTTGCTGTCTTCAACTTGGAGATAATCGGCCATTCTTCTTCCATTGTGACTTCTCATTCTCATCAGAAGGTTCGGGAACTTTTCTCTCTATGAACTCAACAATCTCATTTTTTTCCAATGCAAGCAATACTCTAAACTTCCAAGAGGTGAAATTGGAGGCACCTTCAAGTCTATCTTCAATCTTGAGCCCGTTCACCATTTTCAAAGATAAGATAGACACAAGAAGATGAGAACAAGAGTGGAAGATAACGCTGCTTAGGTAAATCTGATCACGATCTTGCTTAAACCCGCTTTGATACCATGTTAGTTTTAGGATCAGAAGTTAAATAAGCAGATTTTAATTGAATTTCAAACAAATAGACATATCATATACCCTGGGAAAACCCTCCACTTGAGGGAGAAAAACCCAGCAACAATATATCACTTATATATTGAATATGAATCAACAATGTTCTTTACAATGAGGCCGATTACAAGGCCAAGTATTAGCACCAAAGCTTGATGCAATCACAGATTATTATCTTGCTCTTCCTTGATATCGAATTCAGCCTTCTTGAGAAACTTCAATCTGCACTTGAAGAAATTCGCACGCGTGTACTATCGAACTATGAATGTTATGAATCAATCTCCAAATGAACAATGAGTAATATATACATGAGAGAGAGGGATCACAACCTTTCAATACATCATGTCGGCCTTCTATTATGAAACGTTATGACTCCATAAGGTGGTGAATAAATAAAGTCGGCCTCAAGTAATTATTTATCAATAATTAAATATTATATGTTGTTATCAAGTGAAGTGCCTCTTCACTTTAATATTGGCTTCAATAAATTGAATAGCCGATAAGGCTATATTAAATTTATTGCTTCATAATCAGGTGCTGGAAGTGATGCCCGACGCTGCCAACATCAACAGGGGGGGGTCCTACTGTTTGTGCTAATGCTTACTTGGGTTCATTTTGGAGTGATCTATGTATCTCGTTCTTGTTCCTATGTACTAGGTGGATGCAACGGCTGGTTATCCATGCATTTTGGTGAGATGGATCATTTACCATATGGACTCTCTTGCATTCATGTTTCTGGAGGCGATCTATTTTCACTTGATCAATGTTCTCCAGACTATTGATTCCCTATGCCATTTGTATCTTTGAGTTCCAGATGCTTGCCTTAGTTTTCCATTTGATTCAAGTATGGTCATTGGGGGCAGTCATGCAGATTCTTGCCTTCTCGATCCTGATCATCAATTATTTCAGAGGAGATTCTTCATTTCAGCACTATAGTAGTCATCATTCGACAATTGTCTACAACTTCTTCATGCTTCTGTGATGTTCTTCATGTTCCTATTCTTTTTGGGACATTGTTTTGGAGGCTTTTTAGTTCTTCATTCACCTTTCTCTCTTTTGGAGAGGAGTTTTTTCCATGAGGTTTTTCTCTTTTTTTTCTCCAACTGTGAGAGATTAGCTTGTTTGTGCATGGGTACCTCATTAGGCCTTGTTTGTCAGGACCCATCATGCATTCTTTGCTTTTAATGCATTCGCTTTTTAGGGTTTTTAGTTACTCCCTAAGTTCATCTTAAGGGGGCAGGGGGTGTTAGAGTAATCATACATTAGCTAATGATTAATTAATCTTCAATTAATTATTAGGCTTTCTCATGCACTTAAGCTAAACTTAGGAGTGCTTTTTTATGTTAACTGAAGTGAGTTTTTTATTACATCATTTTGTTTCATCACATAGGATGACGACACTTGTCATGATCTAATCTCTTTATCATTTAGGGTTGCTCCTATAAAACACTCACCCTCATTGTATTATCTCTAGATCTCCTTGAAGATTCTTGAGGTTCATTTTGTAAGTCTTTTTTGTTGATGATATAGCAGATTAATGTTTGCAATTCTTTTTGTGGGGACTTTTTGTTCATTGTTTGATCTTGCATTTCATGTTTATTCACAATTCTAACATCTTCCTTGTATAGTGATTCCTAACCTTTTGGTGTAGGTCTTACTCCCACGTAGCCCTCACCTTTGAAAAAAATGAAGCAACCTTCAAAACCCAACAATGGTTGCTTGGAGGAAAATAATGCTGTTCTTGGTGTTTTGTATTTTTAAACTCCCAATTTGCTATTTTAACTTGCTGTACATTTAGTGCCATTAATCTGTTTTTATCATTGACAGAAATTAAAATAAATTCTTTCTTTGTGTGGGTTGCACATCCTGCATTTGACAAAGGCCACTATGTTTCAATGTTATCATTTTTTTTGTGGGCGTCTCAATCTGTAATAGAAATGGGCTAGCCTGATTACTATTAATGTAATATTGTATCTTTTCTGAATAAAATATTTACCCCTTTCCTTGAGCTTTATGTTTGCCTTTCTCATTTCATTGTTATTGTTTATGCTTCATGATAGCTGTGTACAATTTTTGATTCTTTAACATTTTTTTTTCTGTGATCCAACAGGCAATATTGTACAGGAAACTGGGAGAAGAAACATTGGTTCTTCAAATTCTAGCTCTGTGAGTCAGAAAATCCGCTATGCTATTATGCATAAAAAGGGATTCAGACTACACATTTATGATTTAGACATACAATCAATAGCTATTAGAGCTAACCTTTACTTTTGATTGAAATTGCAAATATGTGCCAAGAAAAAGATAAATGTGTGGCTATTTCAATGTACTGTAGGAACTTTCAAGAGTGCTTTGTTGAATTTTATCTCTTCTTCTATTATTATCTTGCTCAAAATTTATATCATATGTTGGTTTCTGTCTTCAGAAAGCTGGAGGATAGTGATGCAGCAGAACAATATTGTGCCGAGCTGGGCAGACCTGAGGCTTATATGCAGTAAGTATTCTGTTTTAAGGTATTAAATGGTTCTTGGTGACAGACGTTAATTTAGCATAGGAGAAATCTAATGACAATAAGCAAACTTTCTCACACGTTGCTTGACATGTATCTAGAACCTGGAGAAGGAAAAGAACCAATGTACAAGGCTGCTGTACGCCTGCTCCATTGTCATGGAGAATTATTGGATCCTCTGCAAGTTCTAGAGGTATCAGTGAATCTATCCTTTACATTTAACAGATAAGAACAGTTTACTTAACATAGCCATCTTGCTGCTCTGAGCCTTTTGGTGTAGGAAAGGATGGTTGCTCTGATGGTATGAATAATCTTCCATTTTCAATGTGGTATTTACATCTGTTCCTTTGTTTTTTTGGATCTTTGCTGCTCCATAGCTTTATCTAAAATGGGCACTTAATGTGTAAGTTTGCAGTTAATACAAACGATAGATTGTATTTGTCTACCATCTCTCAATATCTATATTGTATATCAGTTGAGACAGGCATAAAGTAAATTGTTTCAAAATATGCAACAGCCTTGGTCATGCTACTAGAAAAAGATAACGTCAGAAACACCAAACAACATCCTATTAGGAGTTTTGTTTTCTTTTTTCCGTTGGTAGCTTTAGCTTCATTATATTGGAATTCATTCCTAATGCTTTGGTGCCATTACCTAGGCACAGTGCAGTGGAGCTTGCTTATTTTGACGTAAGTCAATTTTACTTAGGCATGTTTTTCTTTCTACTTCTAAGAGATTTAAATTTAAAGGCCTTATTTTCTTAACCAGTCTTCTCATTTATGCCCAGAACCTTGGATTGCTGCTCTATTGTACACTTAGATCAGCACTGCTGGTTCTTCTTGTTGTGCTGTGCCTCAATTTATTTGAATGGTTTCCCACAATATATGCCCATAGCTTCACAACATTCTGCAGATGGAATCCTTAGATGGGTTTCTTTTGGGTTTTGCAGACAGACCTAGATGGTGATTGGCATCTGGGAATCATTTAATTGCATATTCTATCTGACTGCCCCAAATATGTGTTTATATTTGTTCCTATTCAGTGTAATTTTGCATTTACATTATGGATGCCTTGGCTACTTCTAAGTTTCCTCAAGGTGCCAAAATAGGTGTCATTTCAAGCATTAATATACAAGCTTGATTTCTTTATAGGTATTTTAATTTTGTTTGCTTAAGGATTTAGAACACTTGCCCAGTTTGGATTAACTGGTAGATTCAAAGTGTTTAAACTCCAGAGATGCATAAAGTTATTGTGAGTTGATGCAATCTTTCTTGTGAAAACTGATTTGAGATTTTCTTACTGTTGAATCAGATCACTAGCATGTTTACACCCAATTATCAAGTTTGAAGCCAATATAAATCAATGCTTGAATCAGAAGACATAAAATTGGATCTCCAGCATGTTTTACACCAGATTATCAAGCTTGAAACTGAAGCCAATAAAAATCAATGCTCAAATCAGTAGAAATAAAATTGTATTCCCCTAGTGTCTTTCTTTCCTTTGTTTTAAATTCTTAATCTGAAATTGTCACCATTGCTTTCAAGATTGTGTTGTTACCTATTTTTCACTCCGAGCTCAAACAGGTAGAGCTAGATGAAGTTCATCATTTATAGGTACAGAAAATTTTCATGTTTGCTGATTAAGTGTTCATTGATCATCATTGAGATCATCTTACATATGAGTCATAGTTTTTGTGCAAATGTTTAAAACAGAAAATTGAGAAAATTTGCATAGTGATGCTTTTATTCATTTTGTGAAATGCTGAATCTCGCACAAGCCGCGAGAGTAACTGAGATTGTTTCTGACAATCAAGAGATGAATACAAAATTTAAATGCACAAGCTACACAGCTGAAAATAACATAAGAGTAAAGGAGAGAAGCAATTCATCATTGCCTGTAATGATGAATCACTTGGTTTCTCGTAGCCTCCAAGCAGCTGCAGCCTCGCTTCATCGTTCCATGAACCTGCAAAATCGTTAAGGAGATGGTATTAGAGTTATAGTTTACATAATCGCCGATTAATCTCCGAGTGGACGATTAATCGCCAGATTCTAAGCAAAACGATTATTTTCTGCCTTTACTCGCCAAATGCTATAGTAGTTTTAATGGCTGTTTTTTACCCTCATTTTCGCGCAGATATTTCAGGGTTTTCACGCGTTTTTCCTGCGTTTGTTTTTTTTCGCGTTTTCTACATTTTTTTCCGCGTTTTTCTGGCACCATTTCGTTTGTTTTTGAGCTGTTTTTCGCCTACTTTCCCTGCCGCTTTTGGTTTCTGCTCCTCCAAATTCTTCATCGTTGGTATTGACCTCTCATCTCTGGTTTCGGCTACAGCCTTAAACTAGGGTTTCGAAAGGTTTCAACGAGTGTTTTAGAGTATGTTTATTAAAACGAAAGGTTTCAACGAGTTTTTGAGTATGTTTATTAAAATGAAAATTAAGGCCAAGATCCTAATAATGAGCACATTTATGTTTTAACATTATAGATTAGCATAATTAATATATAATGTATATTTTATATAATCAAAAATAAATTATAAATAATATATTTATATTACTTATTAATATTATATATTATATTTTTTAACAAAACTATTAAATACATATATAAAATTATTTAACTAATAGTTAATAATTATTATATTTTTTATATAATACAAATGAACACATTTAGGTTTTAACATTACAACATCATAATTAAGTATATATTAGCATAATTAATATATAATATATATTTTAAATTTTTATATTATAAAAAATAAATTATGAATAAAATAATTATACTACTTATTATTATTATATATTATATTCTTTAACAAAATTATTAAATACATATATAAAATTATTATAATTAATAGTTAATAATTATTATATTTTTTTTGCAAAGTATTTCGTTTTTCAAAAATTTTGGGAGATGTAAACTATGATTAGAGTTATACTCTAAGACAATGGTGAATTACTTTCTGCCTTACGCCTATGCTACAGACAGGAATGTAACTTGCGTTAAACTGAGCATTCATCAGATAATTGCAAAAAATCAAGAGGAAAAACATAACTCAACGGAAGCTTTCAGCTTCTTTTATTTTGCTGACATGTTTGTTTTAATGTGCAGGAACAGGTCATCATGTTCGAGTTCATTTCATCAGATATGTGGAGTAAAACGGGCTCCCACAAGGGTTGAGCCCGGCATATCAAAAGGATACACTCTCAAGTTACATACGAGAGTTCATTAATATTGTCAAAACAATCATCAAAAGAGCTACTGAAATTAAGAAATAGTCTAAGCTGCTTTATTTCAAAGAGATTTAGGAAAAGCAGCTTGAGCATACAGCATAACTTTGCTCTTCATATCAAGAAAGGATCAAACGGTGTGAGAACTCATCATTTTCATTGTACTCTGTTCAGCTCTACTTTACATTTTTATTTTACATCTAAATGAAGTTTAGAGCCTCTTTAAATTGAATACAACAAAGTATTTGTGCTTTAAGGTGTTTTCATATTTTTCAAAATCATATGTCAGTCTATGGAAGACTCAACATAGCAGCAAGACAGCTCAAATAATACATGGAGAATCAAAATTTACAGTCTTGTATGTTTTCAGCCCTCATATCAATTACAGAAGATTTTAAATGTGTCTCATGAGAACAGGACTGTATGTAGTTTAACTTCAGCATCTTAGTGAGGGTAGCATTTCCATATTGTATATTGTATTGCAAGCAATCATCAAAGTTTCGCAGTCATATATAAGAAACAAACTTGTATTCAATAAAAGAGCAGCATTTTATAAGTGATCAGCCATTTAGTATTGCTGATACAGAGCTAGTTAAATGACAAAGATTGCTGCTTCAGTATTTTATGGTGATAAGTATATGGTTACAAAAGGTTATGACAGTCATTAAGGACTGGAAAAGCATCATTGAATGAGTGAGACAGCAATGAGTTATGACCTGATCGGTATTAACAGTAAATGGTGGTTTCATTATCAAATCAGTCTTATATATTTTCTTTCTTCATATCAGCCATAGAAGGAACAGGTATCTACAGGCATATATATTTTTTAGGTGCCAACAAGAGGAGTTGTGATGCTGTATATTTATAAATAGGTGCCAAATAAAGATATTAAATATGCTATCAAGGAAGTGAACTTTTCAAGGAAAAACAATTAAATTTTCTTCGTGGCAGGCAGAAATAAAAAAATAACATACAGAAAATCCGTTTTTATTGTCTCAAGACAGCACAATATAATGACTGTCCCAGCTCAAGAAAGAGAGCATTCTGATCAGCTTTCATAGCAGCAGAGCTAACCACAGAGATCAGATATAAATATCAGGGGAAAATCAGAATCACGATGCCAGTCAAAGCTACAACAATAAAATGAGCAGCAGCCATAATTAAATGAATAGCAACAAAGATGACAAACTACATTCATTTTGTGCAATAACAAGAAATACCAGTGTGCCCAGCCACGCCCAGACAATGTTCATATGGAAATAATGGCAGCCACTGCTTGGAGATGCGTTTTTTATTCACCCAAATGGAGTTTTAAATAGAATGTAATGGCTCTGGTTGGGATTTCGTTTCAGAAATAATTAAAATGCTGTCAAAAGATCATGGGTCGAGCTAAGAGTAAAAGAAAATTTTCATGCCTTCATAAATTCTTTTTCTCAAAACTCAACACACAAGAAAAGCCAAAATACAATAGATTTTCAAATACCCAGAAAGCCAAACATCCTGTGCCTTTCAATAGAGTTTCATTCTGTTGAAAAGAATATCAAAGAATATACCTGAAGGCTTTCAAAGGAAGCAAATCTTGAGCTCAGATTTCATATAGCAGTTATAGAGACAGGGAAAAAAATGAATATGCACTTACCCATTGAGATTTGCTGAGAAATTTTCCAAGGAGGTGAGAATTTGAACTGGGTCTGGCATGTGGTCGGCCTCAAAACCAGAAGTAAAGCACGGGATAAATTCGAGCAAAAGAAATATATCAGAATATGCACATGCCGCGACTTTTAAGCCAGTTTTTGTTTCAGGAAATGGAGAAAAACATGATAAAATAACTCAGAATCAGTGTTACCATCTTTTCTTGTTGAATCTGACAGGAATCACTTGGAAATGCGTCCATGGAACTTAGATTTCGAGCTCCAATTTGAAGTTTTCATCAGAAACCTTACTCAAGCATGGCGGCTAGTTTTCTCCAAAAGTTTCTACATGTGAGAATGATTATGTTTTTTAGGGTTCGATGCTTTTGGGTCATATTCTCCAAGTCAAAAAAAATCCCTAAATGTGGTCGCCTTTGTAATTATTGAAGAAATGGTATGGTCGAATTTTAATATGCCATGTGGTCGCCTTTATAATTATTAAAGGAATAATGTGATTAATTTTTATTAAATGAATGATGGTCGACCAACTTCAAAAAGTTAAGCTTCTAATTTTAGGGTTATATCTTATGTTTGCATTATTCAATGAAGACCAATTTGTTAAATGATATACCACAAATCATTTAATAAATTAGTCATTTTAAACATGCAAATTATAGATATTTTAATGCAAATAAAAGATATTATATGAGGCAAAGTTAACTGAAGTGGGAGGTATTTTTATCATGCACATGATAATAGAGTTGGAGTTTCAGTTCCCATGGGCGAATTGACACAAACGAGGCAATTTTTTGCATGCTTTGGCCCATATTTTCAGGCAGTTGCAGTTTAGTTGGAATAGTGCATGTATCAGTTATGACTTGGCAGTGAGTTTGAGTTTGATTGGACTTATTTTTGTATGGTTTTGGGCCTCCTTTTTAGAGATATTTTCTTCTGCTCGGATTTGGCTTTGGAGTTATCACCCTTTCTTGGAGTTGGACTTTCAATTGCTATTCATGCACTTTGGAGTGCCTTTCATATTGTATATATTGAAAAAGTTTATCTTTTTCAATCTAGTTCTTGTTTTTCAGCCTTTGCACTCTGCAAAGCGAATCATCTTGTAACTCAGCTTTCAGATTAATATATCAGTGTTTTTTACAGGTTCAAAGCGTGTAATTGCAGAAGATTCCTTTGAGTTTCAATACTTTAGAGTTTTCCTTCTAGATTTCGAGCATCGTTTTTGTGAAGAATTTGATCGAAGAATTACTGTGTTTCAGTTCCGAAACCTCTGATTTTTTCTGTCTTTTTTACATATCTGTATGCAATTTAGTTTAAGTTCACTGGTTATGCACCGTGCTTATTAATTGATTAATAAATTTTGTCGTGAAAACCTTGTTTTCCCTCAATATTGCATTAGATCAAAGCCTCTGTTTAAATCATTCAAGTGATTAAATTATTGAATTAGGTTGTGCAGATTAGAGTTTTGAGAAGTTTATTGTGAGTCATAATTGCAAGTCATTATCATTTAGGTGCAATCACCTCTCGTAGCTTTAGGATTTCAATTCAAGCAAGCTTTCTATCTCTTTCCCAGCCAAGTCAGTTAGATTTTAGGAGGTTTTTATCAAGGAACCAGCCCTCTCTAGAGATTGATTCTCAAAATTAGGCAACCCACAGGCCTGAGAATCATTCCATGTTTCAACAGATTGCTAGATTTAAATAATCAAGCGTTCGGGTGCAATTTGATTGACAACATGTGTATTGGTGCAAAAATCTTGTGATGTGCCCTTTTTATTGGAAGGGATAGCCATTGAATACCAATTGGGTGGTGACTTGTGTTGTACCCAAAACCAAAATTTTTGCTTCACTAAGGCATTTTGCTTAATTGAGTCTTAATCCTGTTAAAGTGATGTCAGAAGGTCGTTTTGGGGTTTTTCAAATATGGAGTTGGTGTCAGTGTCATGTCAGCCTGTTACTGAAGAGATTTAAGAAAAATGAAAATCTGAACGGAAATTACCAAAATTTTCTATCTCTGGAGAAGGGAGCACATTCTCAAATGGGCGCCCTATCTTTTAGGGGCTCAGATCCTGTTTTTAGGGTTTGTCACCTCCAGCAGACATTTGTCTAGCATCACGTCAGCTTCGCGATGAGCTATCAAGTTTGTCAAACGGACCTGTTTTGTTCGAGTTACGGAGGATACAGTGCAAAACGGGGCAAAAGCGAGAATTGGCTAAGGCTGGAGAAAAGCGCAGCTTTTGAGAAAGGCGCCCATCTTTTTGAGGTGTCAAATGGAGGTTTTTGGCTAAATGTCACCTATGATGTTTGTCTCACATTTGTTCAAGCTTTGCGATGCATCCGTCAGTGGGTGAATCTGAGTTGCTGAAGTGCCTGAACCGGAGGTCAAACGTAGGGTCAAACCTTAGTCAAAATATCAAAGGAAAAAGCAAAAGGGCACATTTTGAAAAAGGCGCTTAAGCTTTTCAAGCCTTTAATGCCTTCTTTTTGATAATTTCAGATATTCAATGTGTTTGTGTTACGCTCAGCTTTCCGTTGCCTGTCTTTGTCAATTCAGAGGATGACTTAGCAGCTTGCAGTCGGAGTTTTTGTGATATTCTAGCCAGTTCCAGAAATGGCTGTCTGGAATGAAAAGAGCAATTTCTCAAAAAGGCACCCTTGTTTTTCACCCCTTAGATGATGTTTTCTTGAGAAATGTGCCTTTGCAGCTGTCGTGCAGAATGAAGTCAGCTTCGCAGTGAACCTGAGATCCAGTCCTGAAAGTTGATAAATCAGAAGTTATGAAGGATTTTGTTTTTCCCTTCGTTCAAGATACAAATGTTGAAATTTGACTAAGTCTGAGGAAAAGCGCAGCTTTGGGAAAAGGCGCTTGGATTTTTGAGCCTTCAAATGTCAGTTTTATGGTTTCCAGTCTCAAGATGTCTTTTGATCAGTTTTTGCTCAGCTCTGCAATGCACATGTCAGCCAGTCAATCAGAGAAGTCAGTCAGCCAGTGTCAGAGGATGAACAGAGGTCGCGACAGAGGTTTAAGCCTAAATTTTCATGAAAATTGGCTTAGTCTGGAATTCGCCTTAGGAGGTCAAAGTTAGATTTTCGAAAGTGAGTTGAATGGACGCCTTAACTGGAGTTCTGACTACAGTTAGACTAAACGTTTTCTGGGTTGTCATCTTCAGTTCATATATTGGCATGTGGAGTGATCTTTCAGTTCGCATGTCCAGTTAACTATCTTGCATGTTGAGTTAACTTTATTGCATGTCCACTTAACTGAAGATTATTCTTGAAAGTCAACTGGAGTTCACATGCATGGCGTAAATTGGTGAAGCATTAATTTGTGAAGTATGGCGCATGAAGTTGTTAACTTCAGTTCTCAAAAGGGTCGCCATGTTTAGATATTTTTGATGAAGCATTAATTAGTGAAGCTACGCCCTTTACAAGGAATGACAACTGAAGTTCCAAAAGGGTTGTTATTTTTAGAATTAAATTGAAGCATAAGTGTGAAGTTGGCGCACTTCTTGAAGGCCAACTGAAGATTGAAAAGGGTCGCTATTTTTAGAATGTTTATTGCATGAATATGGCGAGTTTCTTATGGCTAACTTTAGTTATCAAAAGGGACGCCTTAGTTTAAATTTGTGAATCTAAAGCAAGTGTGAAGGATGGCGAACTTAATATGAAGTGCTAACTGAAGTCAAAGTCACATGAAATTGTTCACTGAAGACTTGAAAAGGGAAACCCTAATGCATGGCGATTTATTTAGCTTATTTTAGTTTTAGTTAACTAAAATGAGGTCCAATCACAAGCCAAGCGCCATTTTTCAAGCTTTAGTGCTTTATGCGAATTTCAATGATGAAAGCTTATTTATTTCAGCCTTGGCGTCCATTATTTCTTCATTTCAAACTTCGAAGTCTACATTCTTCTTGAGCGAGCAGCAAGCTAAAGGTGCTACAGGTGTCCGAATTCAGCATTCTTCATAGCAACGAGTTCAGATTGTTCAGAGGAAGGCGATTCTAGATTTTATTTTCACTTTGCATGCAGGTTTCATCAAGTTTCAAGGAAGAGGTTGGCGGATTTTTCAGAAGCAGAGCAAACAAAACTTTCTATCTTCTGTCTTATTTCTTCTATTTCTCATCTTAGGTACTTTCTTCGCATGTCAAAGAAATTCAGCGTATATTCAGAATCTGATCATCTGGGTTCGCATACTTCAGCATTTACAGCAAAACCCACATCTTAGATTTTTTCGAGAAAATTGCCTCGTAGTCTTCATTCTGAAGCTCTGTGCTTTTTTCCGAAGATTTCTTTGCATGTGGGCCAAAATCACATCTTTTTGAAAATCTCATCATCTGGGTTTGTTCAGAATTCCGTTGTGCATAAACCCATGTTCCAGATTTTCTCAAGAAAAATTGCCCCGAGAAGCTCTAAAACCCTTGCAGTTCTCGACTGAAGAACCTTTGTATGTCAAGCTAAACGACATGTTTTCGCAATTCTGACGTTGTGGGTTGTCTTAGAATCCTTTTCTGGACAAAACCCATGTCTCAGAATTTTTGGTGAAAATTGTCCTCCGACAGGGTATTTTTAGCCTCACCAGGAGCCATTTTAGCTTTCCAGAGAAAGTTGCCAAAACATAGCCGTGTTCACAGTCAACGGGCAAGTTTTTCAGAAGGCAGTTCAACTAGATTGAATTCAAGACCAAATCGGTCTTAATTTAGGTTTTCATCATAGCAGCTGACAATGAAGCGTTACGCTGCAAAAGGAACAGAGATTACTCCATTTACGGAGCCGCCAAAGTCACTCAAATCCCATGCCATTGTCTTTGTGAAGATGGTACCTACGCTGATCTCGAGGCTGTGCAAACTAAGTTCCAGAAGCATGTTCGTGATATCTTGATGGAGATTTTGGATCACATTTCAGTGATTTCAGCTAGTTTCAAGAAGGCGACTGAAAATGTTAAAGAATGTATGCATACAGTCAAGGAAAGTGACAGAGAATTGAAGAAGCAGATTATTATTTTTGGACAGCGTCAGAGTGCCGGAAGACGGAGTAATTGATGAGTTCTTGGTCGAAGTGTTAGATCGAGATGACATTGAGTGATCTGCCAGTTGGAACCTGCAGTTAATTTCGAGGGTTGAGTCATGAGCAGCAGTTAACTCGACTTTCAGTCTTGAGTTTACTTGCTGACTTAACACATGCTTATCTCGTCCTTGGAATTATCATCACAGGAGTTAGGGTTAGGGTTTCTAGTTAACTGAGGGTAGTGTCCAGTTAACTTTGCTTTAAATAAGGACGTGCATGCTTGCACATGTCCATTTAGGTTAAATGTATCGGTTAACTGATGGTATTTCCAGTTAACTGTATAGTTTACTTTATTAGGGTTTAATAATAAATCTTGCATGCATTGCAAGACTATAGTTGACTCAAGGTGATTTTAGGGTTCCCTACACCTTGATGTATATAAATAAGAGCTTTTGCTCATTTGTAAATAACTTTTGCTGGAGAGAGAAATATATGCTGCGCCTACCTTGCCCTCAATATTGCTCTTTTGGTATTTGTTCATGTTTCTTCGCTATTACAATTAATTGTTATGGCACATAGGGTTTCATGCAATTGTAATGGTGAATTCTTTCTGTTTTGTGCAACTTTACCATTATGATCAATTGTTATGCCACATAGGGTTTCAAGAGATTGTGATGATAAACCTGTTTTGTGTATCTTTACCATTGTGATCAATTGTTATGCCACATAGGGTTTCAAGAGGTTGTGATGATAAATTTGTTTTTTGAATCTTTTATCATTATGATCAAGTGTTATGCCACATAGGGTTTCGTGAGATTGTGATGATAAATCTGTTTTGTGAATCTTTTATCATTATGATCAAGTGTTATGCCACATAGGGTTTCGTGAGATTGTGATGATAAATCTGTTTTGTAAGTCTTTACTATTTTGATCAAGTGTTATGCCACATAGGGTTTCATAAGATTGTCATGGTAAATTCTTAAATCTGTTTTGTGCCCAATAAACTTGTCTAGATTGAGCTGATAGATGCGCCACCTTGCCTTCAAGTAGAGAATCTAAACTCGTTTATTGTCCGATAGTCAAACCCTGCTCCATTTCCTCATGCTCTGTTTTTTTGAGGAAACTGGATAGATTTAAAGTAGTTAGCTTAGTTGTAGTTAATGATCTGCGAAACCAGAAAATCCTTAGCTGCAATGTTCTTGGTTTTCTTAACCTTGTGCCTCTTTCAGCTGAGAACAAAAAGATAGGACTTAGATTACTTTTCTTTTCCATGCATTCCAGCACAATGAGGGAGCTTCCCCTCCTAATTTGAAGAGCACTCATTGCGTAGTGTACATAGCTGTCCGTACAAACCTGCACTCCAGAGGTGTTAGATTTTACGCCAACAACTTGGTTTGCTAAAACTGCATTCTAGCATTAATAGACATGGTATTTCCACTGTTCATGAAAATTATTTGAGAAAGCTTCTGGAAACAACTGTGTGGTAATTTCACAACATTTTGGATAACACTCTGTGATCCATCATCAACATCCTTGCATCGGCTTTCTATTTAGGAAGTTATGTCTGCAATCCAGCACAATTTTTTCCTGATCTTGATGATGGATCAGAGTGAGATCCAAAATGTTGATGCAAAAACTACTCCACAGTTATTTCCAGAAGCTCTGCATTCTAACATCATAATTTGTCATAGATTTACGCCACCTTCGTTTATGTTAATCCAGCTCAAGTTTTATCAGATAAATATCTTAATTTTATTTTCAGCATTGTGAACAACAATGACCAGTAAGTTCTCCTTTTTTCTTTCCAAGACAATTGGTTTAGATCCTCACAATTATGTTGACCGCTTTGTTGTATTGTGAATGTTTTTTGTTATCTTAGACACAGTTCATTTTGTTTTAAGGATGACTGCCCTAAACCTTGTATGGAGATCTCCAATGGCTTGGGCATATTTTCATAACTACCCCTGTGTGATTCTTCAGGCCTTATCCCCAGACATGCCACTTCAACTTGCATCCGAAACACTTTCAAGGATGTTAAGGGCTCAAGTGCATCACCATCGCCAAGGGTAGGTATGCTCATTTTCTTCATTTTACAACACTGGGTCATGTTTATATAAGTTGATCTGAAAGCGACAGAAATGTATCTGAAAGCATTTAATCAGTGTTACCATCACCCGAGGAACTACAAGTTTCCAGAATCATGGACATGGTTAATCAACTCTTTTTGCATGAAGTGTAACATTTTTACTGGTGACACAGATTATAGCATACATAGGTGTGGCACTGTACGACATAAGCAAGCTTAGCTGAGATGAATTATAGGACTTGTGAACAATGCCAATTATGTAAAAAAAATTGATGCTAGATTGTGAGAGCATGTTACTTTAGTCCTTAAGATCAAATAACTCAAGCAATGCATCAATGTGAATTGTTATTGCTACACAGTGTAAGAAGTATGATTTGAATTCTTGGGAGTTTAATGGAATTGAGAAATTGCATCAATATCGGCATTGTCTGCCAGCATTCTCTTAGGGTGAAGTTACCGATCTTGGTACTGGTTTGGGTTTAGGTTTGGGGGTTTGATTTGCAAATTTGTTGGAAAAAAGTGTTGGGGTTGAGTTTGTACATACAAAAACATATAAAATTAATAAGTATATACATATTTGCAGCCTAAAATCAGAAATATTAGAGGCATCTGATATTTTTAATGTACAAGAATATTTATAAGCTTTATAATTAATAAAAGTTGATTTATAATACTATAATATAACAATAAGTTAATATTAATAATTAATATTACAAGTAATAATAATAAAATTTGCAAAATGAGTTGTCTTGCTTTGCATCTGCCAATTGCATTTGCTTAAATGTTTCCAAGGCCTTTTCAACAAATTCCTTTTGTGCATATCTTGTATGCATGGCATTCCAAGAGGCCACATGTTATTGAGGCATTTTTTCAAACAATTCATGTGCCTTGTGTATCTTCCACACTTGGCATAGATATCTGCTAGGTTATTGGCAAGTTCTAATACTTGATAAAAATCTGCTATCAATTTTGCTTTGATGGACATCCATACTATAGTTCACATACTCAGGCTTGACTTAGACTTGACAACTTAAAAATTACTTAAATTTTCCTATAAAATATATAAATTTTATGCAAAATACAATTACAAAATTTATCAAATGGGTGTGGTGGGGATTTGGGGGTAGTGCTTTTAGTAGAGTTGAGGGGCACTGCTCCCCCCACTAAACCCAAATGAAGGCTTGCAAAACCATAGGGCAAGGTCAAGGCCCGGAGCCACTGCCTCCAAGCCCAAATGAAGGCTTTTGAAACCACACAAACCATCATGGCACACACCATTTTCATAATTTTATAAGGAAAAGAACAGTGTTCTTTGAGTGTAAAAATTGGATTTTTTCCACATTTACTGTTTTTCTTAAAAATTCTTGAAGCTTCATCAATAACACCATTTTATGTATATCCTGCAATCATTTTATTCCATAGTACCACATATTTTTGAGGCATTTTGTCAAACAGTTCAACTGCCTTGTGTGTTCTTTCACATTTTGCATAAATATCTACCAGGACATTTCCAACGACAATATTTGATTAAAAAGCCCCTTTCCATTATGGTTTGATAGATGACCATACCATGATCCAAGGCTGGAGCATGCTGGTAAAAGTGAACTGATCGGTTTAGATACGTGTTTGTTGCATTTGATGAATAGTGTCAATCCTTGTGAGGATACCTATTCATCATAGGCTGGAGCATGCTGGTAAAAGTGAACTGATGGGTTTAGATACGTGTTTGTTGCATTTGATGAAATAGTGTCAATCCTTGTAAGGATACCTATGTTTTCTGTTGGCTGCAAAAAGGCAGTCCATGAGAAGACATCTCATTCTGTTAGCTGCAAATAAGCCTAAAAACAGCAAGGATGAATGATGAATTAAATGCCAAAATAGAAAACAGAATCAATCACAAAAAAATGACCAGTTCGTCATGGTAGGAGCAGAAGGCGGCTAAATTCAGGACAGGGCTACACAGGTTTGTCCCAGATGAACCCATATACATTTTGTGGAACCTTGGTCAGAACCTGCCAAACTGAACTTGGATCCATATCTGGGCTAGATTGGACCCTAATTTGCAGGTCCAGGGGGCCCAACCGGTAACAGTCATAGGGCATGCAGAAATTTCTCAGCATAAAGAGCTGGCACAACATGCCAGCTCTTTAAGCTCTTCTTGCCAAAATAGGAACTTTGGAGTATGGTATGGAGTTCATAAAAAACTGCTAGGGGTGGCTTTTATGATTCCCCTAAATGAAAGTTGTTCAAA
Organism: Sequoia sempervirens; assembly: GCA_007258455.2. Lineage (NCBI taxonomy): Eukaryota > Viridiplantae > Streptophyta > Pinopsida > Cupressales > Cupressaceae > Sequoia > Sequoia sempervirens. The sequence goes on along the minus strand of VDFB02000017.1, from coordinate 116,474,075 downwards.
ATATGGAAGCCTAGAGAGGCACGCTCTTTAATCTCTTGTTAAAATGGGAGCTTTGGAGTATGGCATGGAGTTCCATAAAGAACAAGGGGAAGTGAACCTTGTCGGGGGTGGCTGTTATGACTCCCTTAAATAAAATTTGTACAAGATATGGAAGCCTACATAAGGCATGTGATTTAGCTTTAACAAAATATCACGATGAACTGTTGTCTTATGGAATTCTATGGTCAGAAGACATGCACAATTTGGTGTTGTTCATGAGGCTTTTAGTTATTTCAATAGAATGCCTATTTGAGATGTGGTCTCATCAACTGCAATTTGCCAAATTTGTACAATTTAAACTTTTAAAGACTGGAAATTTTGAAGCAAATGTAATTTGTAAGTGTAATGCCAGACTCTTCCTTCTTTACCAGTATCTTCCAAGCTATACTAGTCCTGGCGTCTAGGAATAAATTCTAAAGTTACATAAAATTCAGTTGACAGTGAGTCTGTCTGATATGGTTGGGAAAAGTCATATAAGCCATTTATGCAAAATGAGGCAGTATTCGGCACACATTTGAACTGTCTTACGAAATGAGACACATTAAGATGCTTTTTCATGACCAACAAGCATGATGTACACAGTATTAGCTTTGCTAATAGAGACTTGGAATTAAGAAAATGGGATTAGCAGGCATAAGACAGGGTGTAGACAACCATAACACATTTAGCAGCTATGGAAAATAGAAAAATGGTTAGCATTTCTGTTTTTCAAAGCATCTATTAGGATGTTTTTGATTGATTGTATCTGCATTCTTTGCTGTTAATCTTCGGATTTTTATCTGATATAGAAGGGGCAAGGGATCCATCGGAAATGCTCATTGACCATCAGAAAATATAAAAATTTCAAATGAGTTATATCATAGGATTTATAGTTATACATAGGACTTAAAGCTATTTTGAACTATTTAATAGGCATCTTAAAGTTTAAACTTTAGATAATTGATATGCATTTGTAATTCATAAGATAGTTTTCTAGCAATTTACAAATATTAATGGTCTTGACATTCTTGGGAATGTAATCATCAAACCCAAACATTATGCAAATATGTAGTGTTCTCTTTAATTTCAACAGTTATTACAAGTCAAGTTTGATGTATGCGATCTAGCTTGATTTCAAAAGACATAAATTGAACTCCTTCACAACTCGAGATAAGACATAAAGTATCATGATGACATGAGAGTCCAACATGCCCTCCAATGAACATCCTTCAAATTTTCCTAGCCCTAATTGTAGTTCAACACCACCCAACTACGTGGAACCCTTAGGCTGACCCCTCTGTACTAGGAGGCAATCAACATGTACCAAACAAAGGCATGCAAAACAAGGAATATATGGCAAAACATGTCATCAAGAACATACAAGATTACAAAACATACATACACGAGGGTTCTACAACATCATCAATGGATATTCAAAAGATTCTCAACATACATAAGGTACAACATTTGATGAACCAATAGAAAGAGTACTAGATGTAAACCAAGGAGTGTTAGTACTATGGGATGATGGCCATGTAGGGTGTTGAGTATTCCTACATATTATGAGTGCCGAATGATAATCTCCCAATGGGTTGTGATATGTTCTTTACTACCAACCGATGAATCCTTTAAGGCATTTAGTACATGGTGTAGATTAATCTTGATTATGTGTATGATTCATTTGATCTCCATTTATTTTAGTGCTTACATTCTTAAAATTTTATTTGGCTCTTTATCCATGGGTTTGTATACCTCAATCCTAAGTGCCCAACATATCAAATATACAATTGTTCATGGCACAAAAAATCAATGCAAATAATCATATGATACAATGTCCAATAATACCCAATCATAATTTCATAGGAATACTACACATCTAAAAACAATGATTTAACATGGTTTGAATTTCAAATTGTATTTTCTAAAAGTAATCAACCCCATACAAAGTTCTCAAGTCTACCATTGATGGATTCCTATGATACCTTTAATTTTTAAAAATTCTTAATACTCAAAATATCAACAATTCAAGAATATTTTTTGAAGCATTAAATTAAGGTATACACACTTTTCAACTCATGTATGAATCTAGGAAAAAATTATCACAACTCAAGCATATAATTACTATAAGTTGTTAATATCTTTACTTGTAGTCGGGTGTGGCATAGTTGGTCGTAGTTGACCAGTTATTATAATTCAATAAAACTATAGTTGTAGCGGGAATAATTAATGTAATAAATGTCATGTGTATCCGGGTAACTAAGTCCCGATTAGTGGTAACGGGCTATTATGAAACGTCACGACGGTTGGTTGCTCAACCACTATCGAGCGTTATATGTACTCAATTTCTGTAGTTAGGAACATGTTATGATGATCATGGTTGATAGTACTATTGATAGATCTATGATTATACATGTTGATATTTACTGGAAATGAATAGAAGCATCTCATATTTCAAGCATATTATGTTTCCCAATCTGTTGCTCTATTCCATGTTCTGCATATAGTCTAGTTTACTTCCATAGTACATAGTACGTTGGATTACCTCTAGTGGAGTAAACATTTGGCGTCGAGACTAGGGAATCACTCGTCATGGCAGCGTAATGGGTTGATCGATTGAAGAGCCTATGGACACTAATGAAGAAAGGGAAGACCAGTTGACCGAAGATCTGGTAAATCTGTGGAATATATCCCTAAGAGATCACGTACAAAGGGAATTCCTCAGGCGAGAGATCCCTGAGGAAGTTATCTGGGATAGACTAGAAGTGAACGACGAGGTTGACCACCTCCTCAATCGTCTACCAAGATTGTTGGCTCGTCATTTCATCATCCTATAAGACCTTCAGGAGGAAGAGGATCAAGAACGCCAAAGGCAACAAATATTGCAGCGGTACGAAGAAAGAACCAAATGGGAAGAGGAGGAACGAGACACTAGTCAAAGACGTACTTCCGGTAACCAACAATGATCGTGTGAACATCTTTTAATGCCCATACAACTGAACAAAGACAAGAATCGAGTACCAAGTGGGCACGAGACTCAAGAGGAGAAGGTTTGACAATCACTTAGGCTGCAAGAGCAAGAAAAACGGTGACGAAGACTAAGGCAAGTTGATAAAGAATTTAATGACGATCTAATTGAAATAAACTAGAGTATTAAAAGAACACATGAGAATCTTAAGGAAATAGACTGATCCATTGGCAGAGCACATCAAAGTTTGGTTGAAGGGAGGGATGAAGAACCTTCAACACTCTGTATGTAGGAAGGTACAATATCAGTGAAAATGAAAATGAATTAAGTGAAGAACTTGATAGTAGCATCAAACACCTTTAGGAGTTGTCCATATCAGACGATGATGAATGACTGACGAGTGGAAGATCTGAGCCCAGTACTTCAAGGTGGAGGGAGTACTAGAGGGAACCCTCGAAGACTCAAGGTGTCGAGGACGCTGACAAAAAATGTGGGAGTGACTCATACATAGCCGAGAGTGCAAGTGACGCATCAAAACAAAGCGGGGAAACTGGTCTAGTTGGGTCCAATACACAAGGAGGACACCGGGGAAAGATGGTGACTCTGGCCAAGCGACATAAGTTGCCAAATTTTACAGGGAAAGGGTCAGAAGATCCAGTACGACATTGCAAAACATGTGAAACAATCTGGATAGCAAATGGATAGGATGATCCAGATTACTGGTTGAAAGCATTTCCAGCGACACTCAGAGATGATGCCATCAACTAGTACTCAAAATTGGACCAAGTACACAAAGCTACATGGAGATTATTGAAGCAAGCATTTCAAGATGAATTCAGACTCCTGAGGGATGATAGTGAGATTGTTGTGAAGATCTACAATACAAAGCAAGGGAAGCATGAGAGTGTGCAAACCTATAACCAAAAACTGAAGGATCTATCAGGGAAACTTGAGACACAGTCATTAGATGGTTTTAAGAAGAGGTGGTTTATTGAGGGACTGCTTCCCTTGCTCCAGAAGAAAATGAAGGTGGTACCTCCATCCTTGTACACTGAAGCATTTAACCATGTGATGGACATCAAGAGCGAGAATAAGACATCTTCTAGAGGGAAAAAGAAAGATGACGATGAAAGCACGGGGGAGAGTGAAGATGAATCAAAAAATATACAAGCTCTCTATCATGACATGTTGAGAATGATGAAAGAACTGAAAGCTGACAACGAAGGGTCGAAGGAGGAAAATGAACTGTGGTGTACCGAATGCAAAATAGGTCACACAAAGGCGAACTGTCTGAAGAAAATGTTCTGTGACATCTGCCAAGTTATGGGACACTCCGTCAAGGAGTGCCCATACAACTTAAAAACATGGAGTTCACAAGTGTTCTTCACACAAGCATAACAGTCAACCCCTCCGACCACACCGCCAAAACCTCGGAACAAAAATGCATCCTTTGGTGGCTATCGCAACAATTAGAGAAGTAACAATAGTATGCCAAGAAGCAAAATTCAGTACGACAACAAAGGTAGACACATGATTCAGTGCCGAAAATGTAATGAATGGGGTCACTTCGCCAAGGATCATTAGAGAGGTCAAGGCGCCAGGGGAAAGCTATGCAAATGGTGTGGTCTTGGCAATCACGAAGACACCGACTGCTCGAAGTAGAAGGGTACCAACATGTTGGAGGTAGCCGACCAAGAGGTCTTGGAAATTACAAGGGAACAGAGGAAGAAGGCCAATTATCCAGACCCTCGTACGGAGAAAGAGAGACTCTGAGAAGCTAGGAAAAAAGTGGAAGAGGCAATGACAAATGAATGAAGAACCTCCAAAGCGGCTAGTACGTCGTTGCAGTTGAAGTCTAAGAAGAACATAGTACGACAAGTGCTTCACACAACTGTACCAATTAAGGTAACAAACCTTTTGCAAAATGATGCCTCAACTGAAAGTAGCACTCACGAACGTCATCGAAGACAATATTCAAAGGGGTCCCATAGAAAATATGACAGAGTCAGTAGGAGAGGCCACAAATCCAATGCTACTCGTAGTAAGTGTCAAGAGGAAGCCGACCATCATACAAATGGAAATTATGGGGATGAAACTCTCCAACACCATTGTTGACAGAGGCTCTGGGGTGAACGTACTGCCAGAGGAGACATGGAAGTGCTTGGGTAAGCCAACTCTTTGACCCTCAACATTCCACCTGGTAGGAGCAGATCAACATGACATCAAACCTCTCGATACTTTAATGGCGTAGAAAGTTTTGATCGACACAACAATTCTTGTTAAATTTTGTCATCATCACACTAGAGAAAAAGGCATATGATGCACTGTTGGGACAAGGATGGCTGATTGCCGCCAAGGCGAACCATAATTGGAAGAGGAACACACTCTCGATTGAGAGCCACAAGAAGTACACTATTGATTTGAATAGCTAGGTGGTTAGTGAGGAATTGACATCTTCAGGATCATAATCGGATGGAGGATCGGATGTTGATGAAGAAAGGAAGATAATGGAGTTGAACAAGAAAGGAAGACCAGTTCACTGAATGGGTTATTTCACTGGTAGATGGAAGATTATGAATTTTTTCACCCGATTGCAACATGTTACAAATTAGAGAAGGGGGAGAGGAAGAAGATAATGGCTCGACCAGTCAGACATTTCCGCTAGAGTATGACGAGTATAAGGAAGGTGTGGTAGAATTGGACGAGACACCAACCCATAAGTTTGAACGAGACAAACTCATCAAGTATGAGGAATCGACATTGAAGAAGGTAAACCTCGGTGAACAAGAAAAGCCTAAGGAGATTCTCGTTGGTGATGATTGGGACCCTGTACTGAAGGAGGAAACATTTAAAATCTTCATGGAATATAAAGATTCCTTCGCCTAGACGTACAAGGACTTGAAGGGCATACCATTGAAGTTGTTCATACATAGGATCCCTCTCGTACCGGGAGCCCAACCTGTACGGAAGAGACCCTATAGAATGAACAAAAATTATGCTGCCAAGGTGCAAGAGGAAATTGAGAAGATGCTAGAAGCGGGCATTATTTTCAAAGTTGAAGTTAGTGATTGGGTGTCATTGATTGTCATTTCCTTGAAGAAGGAATCAGAGTAGATCAGGATATGCGTTGACTTTTGGAGTTTGAATGCTGTGACTATCAAAGACCCGTTTCCAATCCCCTTCACTAACATAATTCTTGAAGAGGTCGGGCATGAGATGTACTCGTTCTTGGATGGGTTCTCTGGATACAACCAAATTAGTATTGCTAAGGAAGATAAGTTGAAGACAACTTTCGTGGTCGAGGACGAGGTGTACGCATACAACCGGATGTCGTTTGGGTTGTGTAATGTGCCAACCACATTCTAGAGGATAATATTGCACATTTTTGACAAAGTGTCAGTAGGAAACTTCAAAGCCTTTCTCGATGACTGATTGATTTATAGCGACAAAGAGAAGCATTTGAAGGCCCTTAGAGAGTGCATGGAGAGGTGTACTACCAGAGGTTTATTAAAAAAATTGCACAAGTGTCTTACCCTCTTGACCTACTGACGAGGAAGGGACAACCCTTCATATGGGCAAAAGAACAAGAGAAGGCATTCAATGAAATGAAGGACCAGCTGATCAGTTCACCCATACTGGCGTACTTGGACTGGAACAAGGAGTTCCATGTATATGTGGATGCCTCCAACTTCGCCATTGGAGCAACACTGGCACAAGTAAGAGCACACGGGTTGGACCACCCAATGTTTTTTGTGAGTCAACTACTTTCAAAAGAAGAAAAAACTATAGTACGACCGAACGCGTAGCACTGCGGATGGTTTATTTGGTGCAAAAATTCAGGCATTATCTGCTAGCTACATCGTTCACCTTTTATGTGGACCACCAAGCCCTAATGTATTTGGTGAATAAGTTGATAATTCAAGGGAGAGTGAGCAGGTGGCTACTATTGCTCCAAGAATTCACATTCACTATCATTGTACGTTCGGGAAGGAGCCATGTGATCGCCGACCAATTGTTAAGGATCCAGTCAGGTGAACCTACCGAAGAGGGAGTAAACGAAGATTTTCTGGACACGCACTTGTTTTAGATCGCAGTACTCCCTTCGTGGTATGAAAAGATTGGAGAGTACTTGTCTACATCCACGTTCTCGAAGGAAATGCCACCAACAAAGAGAAGGAAGCTTGTATTGAAGAGTAAGACATTTCAACTCATTAATGGCTTGCTCTACAAGATGAGGTCCGACAAGATCCTCAGGAGATGTGTCATAGAGGAGATATGAGGTGTACTAAAAGAAGCACATGAGGGTCTAGTTGGCAGTCATATGGGCCCAGATGCTACAACTAGAAAAATTCTCTTGGTAGGCCTATGGTGGCCAATGATGCACACAGACGCCAGACGGTAGGGAAACTGGGTGTTAGGCTGTGACACCTGCTAGAGGGTAGGGAAACCGTTGAAGTGAGACTTTATGCCATTGTATCTGTCCCAACCTCAGGAGTTGTTCGAATGTTGGGGATTGGATTTTATTGGGCCCTTGAAGGTGAGTCAATTACATCGGTGCTGATACATTGTGGTTGCTACAATATATTTGACAAAGTGGGTCGAAGCTTTAGCATTGCCAGATAACACAACACAGAGTACAACGAGATTCATTTATGAGTAGATAGTGACAGAGTATAGGATTCTAATCTAGATTACGAGTGATCATGGGGGACACTTTGTCAACTACGCCATTCGACTGATGATGACAAAATTCTGGATCTTCCACAACTTATCAAGTTCGTACTACCCACAAGCCAACGACCAAGTAGAGTCCACAAATAAGGTGTTAGTATCAATTATTCATAAGTCATGTGGCGTAGAGGAAGCTGATTGGGAGGAGAGACTACCAGCCGTCCTATGGGTGTACCGTACGACGTACAAGGTGACAACGGGGTACACACCTTTTCAATTAATGTCAGGAAGAGGTGGTACCGATGGAATACATGGTACCTAGCCTAAGGATAGCTGCGGAGAACTGGCTGGGTGATATGGAAAGTCTAAAGGAATGATTGTACCAACTTAACGAATTGAACGAACGAAGAATAATGACACAATGGGAAATGGAAAATATGCAACAGAGAAGGAAATACTGGCATGACAAACACCTCTGGTGAATGAATTTCCAGCTAGGGTAGTTAGTTTTAAAATATAATGATTGTAACGAAATCAAGCTGGGGAAGTTCAAAGTTCGTTAGCTAGGATTGTTTAAAATCTGAGAGGTATGTGACAATGGCTCTATAAAGCTTGAAAACTTGGATGGGTCACTGCTATCAGAAGCAATCAATGAATCGAAGTTGAAGTTATACTAGGAAAGAAAGGAGAAGAAAGACACAATAGCCATCGATATGCTTAGCTACGCTACCAAGGAAGATTGTCCTATGTAGGAGGAGTCCTTGAGAGAGAAAGACTAGGGCTTGGGAGGCCCTGGGTACGCAGTAGGAGTTTGGGCAAAATCAGGCAAAGATTGAATTATCAAAGAAAGATTGGTAGAGAAGAAGGTAGAAGGGATTACAGTGCCTTAGGTGCACAAGCACCTAATAATGCAATGTTAGGGACATCGACGCTTTGGCGACGAATGGGTGGACACTGGAATTATGTACCTTTAAAACTTTCATTGACGTACCTCCCTTCGTGTTGGCATATGCACAAGATCAGCGAAGTAGGTCAACAACTCATTACAACACTCAATCCCCTGGTAGCATAGGAGGTAGAACACATTTTGGCGTTCATGCAGGCGGGATGTGAGAGAGAATGTTTCCAGTGCTTCACAACAAAGGGTTGGCCTAATGTAGTGACATCAGATGAGAGGGCAACTTCCTGGTAGCCAAGCTGACTAGTAGCGGATGGAAGGAACGAGAGAGTTCTCACGACACTCCATGGTATGGAGCAATGCTACAAAGATATTTACTTCTGATGGCACTAGCAGTCGCTCCTCATCACTGAGAGGGAAGGAGAGCGAGACAAGGCCTTGGCATAGGTAGCTCAGTGCCATACAGAGCTGGTGGAGTAGATTTGAAAATCACAAGAGCAGCTGGCTCAGGTGACGGCCGAGCGAGCATGGGCCTTGGCAGTAAAGGAGGAAGAGTTGGTGAAGAAAGACAGGCAATTGGCAGAGAAGGATAGGGAGTTGGCAAAGAGAGCTGCTTAGCTGGCGGAGAAGGACAAAGACTTGGTAGCAACGAAAGAAGAGTTGGCGGCGGGCCAAGCCAAACTCGCCGAATCAATCAAGATGGTGAAGCTAGCTCGCGAGCGATAGAAGGCGGCCAACCAAAAACTTCAACACTTGCAGCAACAATCAGTGATGACTCCCTCTCATCCATCCACCCAGGGATGCACCCTCCTCCCCCCTCTTCTTAATTCCCCTTCTGTTCCACTTTTCATTTTGAGTCGTCTGGAAGACGAGTACTTGTTGGGGGGGATGACGTAGTTGGAAAAAATGTAATTAGTCAGTTGGGAATAAAGAAATAAAAGATTAGACTTAGTTAGCTTGATAATTAATGTAAGTGTTTGGCTGTGTTAGTTGGTAGTTAGTAGTTCAGGAATTAGTTCCCGAGAGAATAATTAATGTAATGAAACGACATGAAGGTTGGTCTTCAACCACAGCCCACGCACTATATGTTCGTGAGCCATGTAGTTAATGGGAAGTTATTGTTGTGGCTATGATTGTCATGAATTACTTGAACTGGCATCTGTTTGATAAATAAAAGCAACAGTGATGATTTTATGCTTTACATTCTAGTACGTTGTTTTGTTTTGTCAACTATTCTAGTTTACTCAGTGTGTATGTTGGAATTCAATCCATGAGTAAACAATTACATTTTTTGAAAATAAATAAACCTTCAATAATGAAATTTACTCAACAATTGTTCTATGAATTCTAGTTCAAAAAAGAATCTACGCAAGGAGAGCCATATGCATCCACCTATTGTGGGCATGACCTATAAAGGAATTCATTTAATAAATTGCATAGTAATACGAAAGAAAATTACTTCTTTATATGGAGAATAATAAATTCTTGAAGGTAATGCACTGCTTAGAAATTTCCTTCAAGATCCGAAAAAATATTTAAGCACAACAAATCCAAGCAATTCCTTTGGTAAAATAATACTTTCTTACCAAATGGTTGTCGTTCAATTGGTTGAGCACAATTGGTGGGGATAACGACATATTTCTTGATTACATCATCCACCATGGTTCAAACCCCTAGAGGTGCAATTGAGTTAAGTTTTGACCTCTAGGTGACTTTGGTGGATAATATATTTTTTCTCATGGATGCTTAGTTAAACGTATGCTTACTCGTCATGTTGTAATCTGCTTGTTCAAAAGGACATATATGCCAATATCTATATAATCTAGTTGCTTCCATTAAAAAAGCAATATGTTCTTCATAAAGGAGGAGAGTTTTTTTTCTTTCCTTTAACACAAAAATGAACAAGTGCCTCTAAAAATCATTTCCTTTATGCTTTTATTTGAAAATCCATAAACACCCTTTTAAAACTTTTCCCTCTTTTAACATTTGAGCAAGTTATTTACAACAAAAAATATTTTCACTCAATTGTTTCATAAAGTTATTTTCTTTCCAATAAGAAGTAACTAATATATTTCAATTAATTGCATAACATTCTAATTCTAAATATCAAAAACATATTATTTCCATAATTCAATTAAACTCATTTTGATTTTTTTAAACATGCAATAAAATAATGCACAATACCTTTTTTGCTAAGCTATGAAATAATAATCTTTCGAAAACTATGCATAATACACATTTTGCAAACATGGCAAACATACATTTCAAAAAGTAAATGTAATTACAAACAAGGCCAAATAAACACACACAAATGAACTACTCATTTAATGGGTTTATTCACAACAAAAATTCCTTAATCACCATTGATTTAGATTAGGTTATATACGGATTCACAAGACTCATCTTGCAACTCAAATTGAGTAAGGTAGAGTTTAAGAAAATATATTTAACCCGAGTCAACATTCTCCAATTAGTCATTGTTGGGGAAAATTGTATTTGCACACTCAAGTGAAACATTAGGCGTCCCTATACCATATAAGGAGTGAATCATAATTTAAAAACACTCAATGTGATATAACTCATACCATGATATTAAATCATCACATTAATTGGAAATCATTTATGACTAGCATGCATAAATTAATAATTCACAATGCTACACCAAATACAATAATCAACATCACATAATAATAAAAACATAGAAAGTCATAGCATAAGCATCTAAAATACATAGACAAATGCCTTGATGGAAATGCAAAGTATCATTAGAAAGTGTAGTAATAGGATATACTACTTTCTTTTTCAAGTTCGATCAAGGAACATTCAAGATCACCTACTCCACATTCAGATTAACTGCAATCTAGCAATACCAGAATTTGAGCAGAAACAACCAACCTCTTCTCAGCACGAGTAACTTCAGTCACTGTCCATGACAATACAAAGCAAAGACCAATGATATTGGTTATTCTTATTCAACCGACACATATCACCTCAGAAATAACTCATAACATCAAACATGTTTTTCAATCACTGATCTGCAAAGATAAATCCATCGACATCCCTTCAAAACAAAGGATTTTTGATTTTTAATATATTGAGGAACTCATCTATATGTCTCCACACCGCTCAAAGATGTCATAAGGACATACCATTTTTTTAGAACCCAAGCATCCAAAAAGTTCTTTTAAAAACAAAGTGCTTTGTCATTTCAAAATCTTCTGAAAACTGTCAACCACTAGACCAAGCAAAAACATTCCTTAATGCAGAGTTTTATCCATTACCTTTCAAATCGGATGAATACCTTTGTCAGTAATAACAAAAGGTTAAGGAATTTAAACCACAAAGCTTCAACTCCTATCAATGATTGTCAATATCAGAGCATCAACCTCACCAAAGAACTGTCAATGTACTTCAAACTTGTATTTCAAAAACATAATGAAATAGTGGCATATACAAGCCATTTCTTTACATCTTATACCACCAAAAACAAATGCAAGATGTCATACCTCATTCTAGACTCCATAGGGGTAAAATATATTACCATAATAGACTCCCCCTGAGTCTTTGCTTCTTCTCAAGACCTGGAAGGAAACACTTGTGCAAGGAGTGCACAAGGAGTTTTCTCAGAAGCATCTTTATTGCTCTTCTTGTCATCTTGATTGCTCTTTCTTCTCCACACCAATGAAGACATTTTCACTTGTTTGCTTAAAGTACCTGTCTTTCTATTGAATCTGCATTACTGTACTTTATGTCCAATGTTATTACATCTGAAACAAATGACTTTGTGATTGTTCTGAGAAATAGAAGACTTCCTACAGACATCTCCAGTATTGTTCCCTACATTATTATCACTTGTATTTATTCTACAGTCTCTTCTCAAGTGACCAAAATTGTTACAGTTGTAACACACCACATCCTCATTTCTAGAGACTTTAGAATGATTCTTATTTGACCATCTTATGCAATCAATTGCCTTATGGCCATAGTCATTACAAACATAACAATATCCTTGGAAAGAATGATTATACCTGAATGAATGATCATGCCAAGGATGTGAAGATTTGAAGACATTTTTCCTTTCTCTATGAATACCTTTAGATTGTCTTCTAGTGTCAATGTTATCCTTTGATGCAACAATACTGTAACCAAGATCAACCTTCATTCTTGGTGTTTGCTTGGCTGTAAACTTCTTTCCATCTGAAGTAGTAAACACTGTTTCATGTTTAGATTTGTCTGCAGAGCTTTGTCCAACCTCATATCCCACTCCTGTAGGATCTTTAGAATGCTTTTTCCTGCCCAACATCTCATTCAATATATTAGTACTATGATCAAATTTTTGAATTTTACTAGATTGAGCCTTGAAACTTTCAAGCTCCTTTCTTAAAGCAACTACCTCTTCTTCAAGTTTTAGACAAACAATCTTTTTAATCTCCAAATCATAACTCACAACATCTGCAATCCTCTTATATTCTTCAATTTCAATTTTCTGACTTATAATCATATCGTCCTTAAGAGTTAGTTCTTTTAACAAGGAATCATTATCTGAACATTTCTTTAAAGAATCAATCTCATTTTCTAGTTTATTACACAATTCATCCTTGTCTTTTAACTTGACTTCCAAACTCTCTTCTTGCTGAAGCTGTCTTGTTAAAAGCTGGTTTTCTTTTCTAAGCTGCCTAATAGTATCTAAGGCACATAGGAGTTCACCTTCCAAATCAACCTCACTTTCTGGTTCATTATATTCCTTTTCAGAGTTAACTTCACCCAAAGATTGATCTACTTCTACACAAGTTTCTTGATCATTTAAATATTCATTAATGATCTCCTTGGACTTATTTTCAAAACTATGAAGGTTTACACCTTCTTCACTCTCAGATGTTTCACAACTTATTTCAGTATCCAAATATATCTCCTCTTGTAACTCACAATTCTGAATCATTTCAATCAACTTGTCCCAAACTTCCTTAGCACTGCTGTAATGAATGACTTTTGTAATGAGTTTATTTGGCAAGTTATTAAAAATAGCATTTATAGCTCTAGTATTGAATTCAAGTGATTTCTTCTCCTCAAGAGTGGAAGGAGATGTTGCAGATGTAGTACATCCCTTTTCTACTGCTGCCCACACTTCAAATCCTAAAGAAAGTAAGTATGTTTCCATCCTATGTTTCCATATAATAAAGTTTGTTCCTTCGAATTGAGGAGTTCCAGATCTAGGAAACTCTACCATTTTAGAGCTACTATTTATGAACTCTTCCTCGTTGTTCCTTATACTAGATTCAGGTTGAACATGATGAATAGCATTTTGCTGAGAACATCTTTTTCCCTTATTCCTTCTATTCTTTCCCATATTAACCAAAGTACTCCAAGAAACCAAGAACAATCCTAGGTGGTTTAGACCTATCAGAGGACCCTACGCTCTGATACCAATTGTTGGAGTTAAAATGACACTGTGAGGGGGGGGGGTGAATCAGTGTCTTAACAGATTTGACCAATTTTCACATATGCAAAAACATAGCTCAAATTTGATCTCAATATTACTCTGATTAATGCATTCATGAGTTGAATGTAATCATTCATAAAAAAAATTGAGAAAATTAATAATCCCAATAGTGAACTTAAACAACAACACAAAAAAACAATGAGCACACAAAAGAACAAAGGGACACAGGATTTTGCTGAGTAGAAAACCCTCCTGGGGTAGAAAAACCACTCCAAAACTGCCTTATTGGCTTAATCTTCAAAAACCACTTTTAACAAAGCCTTATAGGTTAATTTTTGAGTACCAACTCAGGGAGCACCAACCCCTCATTTAGAAACACCAAATTCAAGGAGCACCAACCCCTCGTTTAGAGATATCTATCTCAAGGAGCACCAACCCCTCAAATTATTTTCAGAACAATAAAAATATCAGAGGATCTCTCTGTTATCTATTAAGCTCAAGAGACTCAACTCTCTTATCTACCTAATACCCTAAGAATCCAACTCTCTTATTACAGAGTTTTCCAATACATCTTTTGATACAACCAAAATAACTATCTTTCAGAATTACAGGCCAGCAGCACCTTCACTGTTTTCAACACTTGTTTTTATATACATTCCAAGTATGTATGTTATCAAGAAATCTTCAACAAGTGTTTTTCACAAGATTCTGAAACTCACGTGCTAATTTTAGAATATGAAGCTGATTCATGATGATCTGTAGAAGATGGTAAAAAATAGAGTAGCCTATCCATAGAGCTTTAATTTCTGCACTGAATCAAGAGATTTCAAATTGTAACTGAAAGATTTTCATCAAAGCCATGATTGCCCACTAACAGAAAATCATAACCTCTAAAATCTCAGAGAATATTTTCTAGAGATTCGATGCCAACCAAAGATGTCGGCATGCAACTATTTTTAGAAAATCACATGTCGGCCACAGAGACAGGGTTCGTTAGTCGTTCGCTGAGACATCCAGATAGTCCTGCCGAAGGCAATTAAGTCGCCAGACATTTCTCTTAGTTATCGCTTTCGCCATAACCCATCAGAGTCGGGGAGAAGACATAATGAATACATTATGTCACACCGAGAGCTCATATGTTATGTTCTTTCCAATCGCTGAGACATAAGAAAGTTTCTCACCGAGATGCCCTTTTGTTCCAATCAAAATCGCTATAGCCTTTTGATATCGGAGAAACATCTTATAGACATGTCTTTGTTTTGCCGAGAGCCATGTACCATTCTTCTGGACGTTTTGTAGACTACAATATGTTTCACGAAAGCCCTTTGAACACTTATGTGTCGCTGTAACCTTCAACCGTCGGGGAGACATCATATCGAATAATACTTCGTTATACCGAAAGTCACCCACCATCTTGTGTGTCACTGAGACAAGTCAGATCCTGTGCCGACAAAACCCTTTTGTTTTCCATCGGCGAGACTGAAGGTCACTCACCAAGACCTCACCCCGATATTGCATAGTCCGGCCGAAGTAACCCTTTGCACAAGTCGGTGAGACACTATGGAGTTGTTATAACATTTCACCGAAGCAGTAACCTTATGCCGATAAGACATTCAGTGCATCAGTCGGTGAGACAAAAAATCTTCGGTGAGACTATATACCGAATACATTATGTTTGGCTGAAGCGAAACGCTAGATGTGATGTCGGCGAGACAAAACCACTTCACCGAGACCTATTCTGATACCGCCCAGCTTTGCCGATGAACCTCCATATGCACTAGTCGGGGAGACATTTCAAGTTCGATGAGACACTACCCCGATAACAAAACTCCTGCCGATAAGTTCATCCTCGGTCGCCGAAACCACATGAATGTCTCGCCGATAGATGTCCACATGCATATGGTTGGTGAGACATAACAATTTTGCTGTGACCCTTCACCAAAGCCTTAAACTCATGCTGATATATCAATTTTTCAAGGTCGGTCGGTGTGATATACCAATTTCGCTGTGACCACATACCGACGGTGTAACACTTGCCGAAAGCTATTCATTAGACTTTGTCGCCAAGACTTGACGGGTTCGCTATGACATTACGCCGAAGAAAAACCTCTTGCTGATATACAATTTTTCCAACGACGGTCGGCAAGACTAAAGAAGTTTGCCAAGACATTACAACAAAGAAACACTTTCACCGATGAGCACCCTTTGTTGCCGGTCGAGGAGACATGAAGAGTTCGCTAAGACATTATACCGATGCTGCAACTCTTGCCAATAAGATCTTTCTTGTGTCGGTCGGCAAGACACAAAGCACTCGATGAAACATCATGCTGATAGGGATTACTTACACGGATGAACCACCTCATGAATTAGTCGGTGAGACCCGACTCATTCGGTAAGACCTCTTAGCGGTGAACACAACTCATGCCGATAGACCTTTCCACTGTTGCCAAGACCACGTGAATGTCATTCCGAAAGCTTCCTGTATGTAAAATCAAATCGTTATGACATCAGAAACGTCTTGTTGATAGGAAACACAGACGTTTATCAGAAAGAATGGATCGGGGAGACCCTAGCATTCTCACGCCGATATGTTCTTTTTCTATCACCAGGACTGCACGAAGCTCAAACTGATCAGTACCATAAGATATTAAAATTATGAAATTAAACTGTCCACTGAATGCTAATGACAAGTAAACCATATAGACAAAATAGTACCAAGATAAAGCATGAGAACCCAATATGAAACTATCTGAATGTAAGCCAATGCCAAAGTCATCACAGAGGTGCCATATATAAAACATAAGGATCCAAACTGAGACTGATCACCAAAGAGAACCAACTAAAAGGGATTTTGTCATCAAGGACAAACCATATGATCACAACTGAGATCCAACATATGTAGCATCCTCCCCAGTAGTTTTCAAGTCATCAAGTAGGTCCCACTATATCCTTACTTGATCCAAGTCTTGACCCCAAAATGTTAGCATGATTCTACAATATATGGATGGACTACAAAGAAATCTACTCACCCTTGACCTACAAGGCATCCCAATCAAGACATATTTTTTATATTAATAATATATTATATAATAATAGGAACATGGAACACACCATGGATGTAAGAGAGATTGGGTAACAAGACCAATCATATCTAAGATATCAAAAGGGATAATGAAGTTTGTTGCAAGCTTATAACCTTTTCCACAATGAATAAAGCTCTTGTTTGGTTGCACAATAAAAAACACATGATCACCAACCACAAAATGTCGATCCAATCTCTTGGCAATGATATAATTGTTCTACCTATTTAGGGTAGTAAAAACTACTCTCTAATCTAAGCTACTTGTTGCTCCATATCCTAAAGCATCTCAAGACCTAGGTCAACTCAATCCTCAAGCCTACCACAACTCATAGAAGTTCAATAAAGATGGTTGTACAAGGTCTAGAATGTGGCCATACCAAAAGAATTGTGGTACCCATTACTATAAGCAAACTCAACAAGGTACATATAGTCTTCCCACTTGGATTGTTGGTTCATATCATACATGTGGAGCATATCCTCTAGCACCTAGTTCACTCTCTCTAACTCACCAGGTGTCTTTGTTGGAAATATTGTCATTAATGTCAAAGGGGCATGGACAAGATAGTTGTCATTGATGTCAAAGAGGCATGGATAGTTTGTCATTGATGCCAAAGTGATTGTTGGAGTTTGCTAGATCTTGTCATGGATGTCAAAGGATAGTTTCATATTGTTGTTTTTATAGAAGAATTTACCTTTAACATATATCCAAGACAAGATGAAGATAACCGACTATGAAAGATGAATATGTATGAGTGTATGACCAACCATTAAACAAATCACCATCCTCGAAATAGTCGTTGATTATGGAAGGAGTTTTATGGTTTAAGAGTTGATTATGGAAGGAGTTTAAATAAATTGAAATTAAATTATTTCATGAAGCCATGAGAAGTTTCCTCCTTTCAGAGTTTAAATAAATTGTAATTAGTTATTTTTTGGATGAGGCCGACCCCCTTATTGTAGCACCCCATTTTGGGGATTTAACTTTGAAAATAAAAATAATAAAATATTTTATAGGAGCCTACCCCTATTGGAGCACTCAAGACAAAGGTGAAAATGTGCTTTTAAAAGGAGGTGTTGCATCTATTAATAAAAGACACATTGCTTCATGAAGTCGCTCCCCTTGGTGAAGGTATTTGAAGAGTTTGTGAAGTCTATTTTGAAAGAAAGCAATAAATATTGTTTGAACATTAAGCACATTATTTTTTTGCTATGTAAATAGAGATTATATTGATATAAAAAAAGATTTAGCATTACATTGTTTCGCCGTAGTGATATTGGCATATTGCCTCTTGCAAAAATGCCCCATTACAACCAAATTGTATTCCTTAGCCCAAGGAAAAAGGGGCAACATTCATTTATTCTTTTTTCGTTGAGAATCTTAACAACATTGAGTGATTTGAAAATGTTGAAGTGGACCTCTTCCTTTTCACTTCTGTCCACTCCAAATCTGAATTTGGGGTGTCTTCAGGAGGTTGTGAGGAGAGGGAATTAGCCCTATCCAAGCAGGAGACACCCATAGGAGATTCAATAAGTGCAAGAACTGATGGAGTCTTCACATAATCAACCGCCTCCAATGTGAGATATTTCGTTGAAGAGGTTGAGGGGGCAATTGATAAGGCCCCATCATTTGGGACCACATGAGACAACACAGAGGAATATTGCATAGCCAAAAGAGGGGGAATTTAGTTTTGAAATGATTTCCTGCTGAACTTGTGAAGAAGGCAAGTCATTTCGAGTTCTAGGAGTGATGACATAATGGTGAGAATATGCCCCAATCCACCAGTAGGGTCTTCCATTTGAGGCCTAATTGATAGTTTTCCTCTTATGGCACTGATGTGTTAAGTGATCGATTGAAAAACATTTCTTGCATTTGAAGGCAATTTATTCATAGTCAACTAGTTGCCTCCAAAAAGGTAGAAAGTATGAAGAATACTTTTGATTCATATTGAAGAACATATACAGATCTATATGAGAAATGTGTTCAAGTTTATTTGAGGAACATGACCATATTTATATGAAGAATTGGAGTAGATATTTATGAAGGATATATGTAGAAATTTATGGTGAACATGTGAAATTTTTTGTGTAAAGCACATGCAGATCTATAACAAGGTTTTTTTCAATCTTTAGTGTAGATGTAGAGGAGAATTAAAGGTAGATTCATAAGTGTATGCAATGCAGATTTATAGGCAGATAAAAGGTAGCTTTATAGGTAGATGTAAGGAAGATTTATAGGCATATGCAAGATAGATAAAAGGTAGATTTTGATGTAGTGAGAAAATTTATGAAGGTGAATTAGAGTGGATCTAAGGATTTTCAAGTAATTATCATATTGTTCATTTGGAGGTTGGTGCCTCCTAACAAAGGAGTTTAGGAGGTTGGTACCTCTTATTAGAAGAGATTAGTGTCTCTTGTTGAGTTGGTGCTTAGTTGAGGGGATTGGTGCCTCTAGTGTGTTGGTGCCTACAAATTTTATAAGTGGGGATTGATATCTCTAGTGGTTTGGTGCCTACAAAAGAAGCAGGTTGGTTTCTACAAAGAAGATCAATATATAAGAGAAATATTTTTTTGTGGTTTTCTCCCAGAAGAGTTTCCATGTAAATCATGTGTTCTTCCTATGTTCTTAATTAATAGATCTTGCATGTATGTTTTTGATATAGGAAAAAAAATATTTTGAAGGGATCTGGAACCCTTTAACAAAAAAGAGCAAGGATGCAGAAAAGACAACAAGTAGCTAGCGAGAAAGACCAGCTCCAAAACAAGACCAATTAAGATTTACATTTAATATTTTTCTTGTGGGAACAAAGAGTCATGTCGAAAGATGACTGAGAGGATTTATCTTTTTTTCCCTTAACAATGATCCAGCCATCTTCCACTTGCGTTGCCTTACCATGCCACGCTAGCTTGCTACTTTCATGAAGATGAAATCCAACAACCAAAGTATTGGGGGTAACATCTTGATTCCTTTGCACAGATAAGGACTTTTCTGAAGAGCCACCAGAAAGGGAAGCCGAGGCACCTTCCCCTGAAATGGCAGTTGTTGACTCAATAGGGGTTGCCTTAGCAACCCCGCCATTTGGGACGACCAGAGGGGGCATCCCAATACCCAGAGATTCAGAAGCAACCACCTCACAAACTTTAGGGGTTTCTACAAGACGTTCAGTTTCAGCAACCCCACCAGAAGAGACATCCAAAGGGGATACCTCATGAGCTTGTGATTCTGAGGCAACCACCTTAGAAAAGCTCCTTTGTAGATCAACATTCTTCTCAACTATATAATTTTGTTGAGAGGCACCTTTCCACCAAGAAGTTGAAGCATTTTTCTCGAAACCACATTGTGCAGTAGTGTGACCAGTTTTAAAACATCTTCTACAAAGAAAGGGAATCCCTTCATAGTCCAAGGATTGTATCCAAGAACCCTTTGAAGTTTTAATTAATATTTCAGTAGGCAGCCCTTTTGAAACATCCATTTCAATCAAAATTCAAAAGTGGAATGAAGTATGTTAGAAGTAGCAACATCTACCAACAAGAAATCACCTAGGGCATCACCCACTTCTTCCAAAAGGGGGTCAAACCATAAGTGGAGGGGAAGGTAAGGCAGCCGTACCCAAATCGGGATCTTGCTAAAAGTTTCAGAAGCAGGGTTGAAATCAGCATGCCAAGGCTTAATCATCAACAAAAATTTATTCTCCCAGCTAAAAAAATTGTCACAAAGAATGATGTTTCTATCCTGAGCATTGTCAAACTTAGCCACAAAAAACCCCTTAGCCATGGGAAAAATAATTTTTTTACCAGAGATTAGAGGCTGCCATTCCTTGGAAATCCAAGAATGCAGCTGAGGGAGATTGGGCCAAAAGTCCTTGAATAGACAAATAATTCCAATCTTGGTGAGCTCAAAAATGTTCTCCTCTATTTCCTCTTCTGTCTCCACCTTTAGATCCACTGAAACAACAATAGAGATAGGGACGAACCCACCAGACGAAGCCCACCCACTCCAGAGCCGCACAAAAGATCTGGCTGCAGCCAAATGGTCTTCGCCCTTGCTACGACCACCACCAGGCCCCGAATCATAAACATTCATAGTAAGAGCTCCACCGCCATCATTCTAGGAGCCATTCTTGCCACAGACGCCCATGCTAAAAGCACCCTGCGATAGAGAAGCACAAGACACCTGCAAAGGGTTTCCAAGGGAGGCTCGGGACGCCGGTATCAGAGCCATTGTAATTTAAGTGTTTCTCATTGTTCTCAGATCTTGCATGTATGTTATTATTGTGGTTGATTAAGTTTTGAAAAGTAAAAAATTGTGTTGTATTGATTCAACCCCCTCTCAATATAACTGTGTGCTCATTAGTCTCTAGGTGATAAAATGAGCTAAAGTTGAGTTAAGTACCTAATGCATGATGTCCACAACAAGGACATGAACATGGGATCATGATCTGATGTGATATTATGAGGCACTCCATATAAATGCAGAATTTCCTCCATGAACACTTGTGCCACTAATGCAACACTATAGGATGCCTTGTTGGGTGAGAAATGGGTGACCTTGGTCAGTTTGTCCATTATCTCCAAGATAGCATCATGACAATGGAAAGACATAGGAAAACCAATGATAAATTATATGGAAATTGAGTCCCATTTCCACTTAGTGATGTTGGGGTGATCCCAAAATAGTGAGTTACACTTTTTGGCCAAACTTGAGATTGAACTGAACTTTTTAAACTAAATCTTCACTTTCAGACACCTATAGCTGCTAAACCATAAGGAATTTGAAGATGATGCAAACCAGTGATTTGTGACATTTTGTATATATATTCTAAATATCTATTTAAAAAAAAATTGGAATCAAACTGCATTTCTTTTTCCATCTCCTTCGAAAACTAGTTTTTAACAGTAAACACCATTTTTAAAGAATGATGTTCACAGTATAACACAACATTTTTCTATGAAGGATAAAATTCTATTTTTTTCGAATTTAGATTTGTAACTACGATATCTAGCACCTTCATTTGGTTTCATAGTGTTTTATTGAATAATTTTTTCTTAATTAATTTTTGAAGTCAAACCAATTACAATTTAGACATAGGTGGACTGTATAACACTTTTTTTGTATGTATCAAAATTCATTTATTTTTTGGTTGGATCAAGGACATCAATACAAAACACCTAAATATTTTTTATAATTTTTTTTGATAATCTACTAGTTTTCCACATGTGCAAAACAAAATGTTTGATTTTCGATGAAAAACCTATGTTTAATTAAACTAAAAAAATACATTAAAATTATACTTGATGGAGAGCTCGTTTTGAGGAATATAATACTCCAGCTGGCTTTGTCAAGTTGATTCCATTTTCATCCCTAACTTGAGCTTCGAAACCAAAAATTCTGCATAAAATTGCAGATGGAGGGGGGTTCTAGCGAACCCCCTAAAAAGAAAAAAGAAAAAATGGGTTTGAGTGAACTCCCCCTTCTAGCGAACCCAGTAAGGGGTTCTAGCAAACTCCCCCTTCTAGCAAACCCCCTTTTTTTTTTGAGTGCCCAAGCAATTTTTGTCCGTCAATGCAATTGTAACCCACTTATGTGGGATCACCCGTTGTGCAATTTTAGAAGGCCCATAGGATGATATTATGCATTGCCTTTGACACTTTAGGCACCTAGGAAAAAAATTAGCATTGTGTCTCATCCTTTCCCATTGATATGATTTCCAAATATTAACATGCATCTTCTTGACATTAGGATGTCTTGCGTAAGGTGCATGATGCACCTTAGTCAACACAATATTGTGAAGGTCACTTGTAACTAGGACATAACTATAATAAAGATGTCATTATAATTCATTAACTCAAGAGAAAGCTTAAAAAACTTCCCACTAGGGCCTTCTATGATTGTGATGGTAAAAATCAGCTGAAGCACAACATAAATGAGTCAAACAATAGAAAAATATGCATTGGATTCTTGCTAAGAGGCATGCACTAAGTTACTCTTTCTCTTGTGGTAAAAGCTATTTGAGAAAGGGTTGGACTAAGGGGTTGTTCACTTCACATGGAAGTAAAATTTTGTGGATGACAATGGGAAATTTTTTGTGGTCTATTGTGTATTGTGTTGATGGTTGGCTATGCTTTCATGATTAACTAGATGGAGTTGAGTAGTTAATTCTTGTAGTAAGTTTAAGTTGAAATTTCCAATTTCTTATATGATTTCAATGTACTATAGTTTCCTCATGAAAGTTTCTTATGAATTGATATTAAATTTGAAAGATTCTCATGATATGGATCCTTGCTATGGTTTGTTTGAGAATTTTTGTTTCTTCTTGAACTGTCTTCAACAAATTTTCCTAAGTTGGTAGGTTTTCCTTAACTTGTTGAAGTTTGTTTTGATTTAATCTTCTCTCACTATAGGGAGCATTTAATGAATAAAAATAAGGATTATCATATTTATTTGTTGAGTGCCTCATATTGGTATCAAGGGATTTCTTTCTCTTTTCTTGGTGTTTTTGAGTTTTATGAGGTTTATACATACAATTAATATAAATGAATGTATGAATTAATCTGTCTTACAAAAATAGGAAAATGTAATCTAAGATATGATCTAGTAAAGTAGGAAATTCTAAAAGTAACCAAGAATAAATACCAAATTTCCTAAAAAACAAGATAATTTTCTAATTACCAAATCTATAGTAAATTAAAAATAAAAAGAACCTTGTAAAAGATACTTGGTGTCTGATAGGCTTGTGTCATTAGGGATCTAACTATTTCTATATCCTTCTCAGTAGTAGTTGATACTTTCCCTTAATGATAGAAAAACATAGGGATGTTGAGGGAAATTGGGAGTTATATGCAAGAAGCTTAAAATATTCAAAAAATAAATTGTAAAAGGCTCTTGAAATATTGTGGGAGCATAAGATGATTATGTGATGCAATAAAAAAGATTGATCTTATATAGGCGATTTACTATGAGAATGAGAGCTCTCAACAAGGATGAAAATAATGCAAAAAGATAAACAACCTCCACTAAAAGTGGTGGGGAAGGGAGTATTTATATTTGGAGAACCAACACCAATAGTGGGGTTGATTGGAAGAAGACTGGATATTTGATTGGGATATCATAGAGGATTGATTGAGAGTCAAGGGGAGAGTATAATTAGTTAGGGGTAATAGTGGTCCAACTATGAACTGAGGAGCTCTCAATTAGAAGCAAAAAAGGAAGCAAAATGGTTAGAAGTAAAATTAATCATGTATATCAAAAGATGAAAAGGGTGCCCATTTATGGAAGGGGTCACCCTTTTGCCACAAAATTTTTCTTGAGTGACCATACAACTTAAGGTAAGGCCACTCAAGTGACCCTCTAGTTGAGGATATACAAAAGGAATTTGAACATGCATGAAGGATTTAAACTCAATCTAGGGTTTGACCAAGATAGTCAGGGGGATGAATAGGTTAAGCGAAGAGTCATCAAGCCTAAAATTATGGAAAGAAAGTATAATTCATGCCTTTGTGGGTCATGAGCTAAGTTACCAAATCATCATTGGACTAGCATTTTAATCTATGCAATTTTGAGCACTTAGGTGTTTTCCCTCTTAGGGATGATAGTATACATAATAGGTAGGTTTTGTTCCTGAAGAATGGTGTTGTGGGACCCACACTTTCTTTTATTTACCATGTCATTTTCTTGCATCTAGACTTACAAAATGAAGATCGACAAACTAGTTCAAGTACATTTTGATAAATGATCAACTCAAAGTGAAAAATAAAGATGCATAAATGTACCTTGGATGCTTGGGTTTAAATTTTATTTGTGTCACCTTACCTCACCTTAATGACCTACCAAGATTATGAGAGAAAATATAAAATGAGAACCAAACTACCCAAAAAAATCATGAATGAAAAAAAAGAAGTAATTTTTACAAGCAAGGTTGAAGAGGTGAGAGGAGGAAAAAGGTGAGAAAATGATGAAAGTGACAAAAATAATCAAGGTTGATAGAAATATTTTGATGAGAGGATCGAGAGGATGAACACCATTCAACACTTCATGCATCCCTAGGTATGGGAAATGAGAAAAGCCCTCTATAAAATCCTAGCTTCTTTTTCACTAAATTTGGCTTGTAAATGTTAATATATTTTTTTTGTTCTTTCATATGACTAGGAGTTAGGTCTAAACTACTCTTTTTCTTTATTTTTATTTTTACCTAATTTTTACTATTTTTGGGACTATTTGGGCACATTGGTGTGTGGCCCTAGGTTATCCCTTTTACTAGGGTAGGTTGCTCAAGTAACCATACAAGTTGCCTAAGTGACACTCCCAAATGATTTTATTAATCATATTGATTGGAGATTTGACCGTTTTGAGGCCTAATTGGATCATTTTCTCAAATTTAAAACACAATTCATAGTTTATTTCTATTTTTTCAAAGAGCCTTATTTTGTTTTTATGGATTTTGAGTGTTTTGTGAATTTTTTATGATTTTTATGGATTTTATGATTAAAACAAAGGTATGGCTTGGCCTATTTCCTTGTCGGAAACATACATATGGTGGAAGGCCACTTGTTAATACACCTAGCATATGAATGCACTAAAGGCACTATTTTTTATAGATTGTTCTACTCTTCAAAATATTGGAATAGTTTGAGTATCATAGATACTACTTATTTATCCTTCATCCTAAAAGGAAATTTGTAGCCAAAATGAATTATTCCCATATAGCCCCATGAGAAAAAAATATGCAAACACGTATTCATAATCCATAATGAAAAGGATAGAATAATATAATATATGTGATGAAATATGAAATTGCAAAAAAGGAAAATGTAATAAAAGTACCTATTTAATATTCAACAATCACTTACAATAGAGTGTAAAAATAATAAATCAAAGAAAATAATAAGCATTGTTAGCTCCACAAAGCCTCATCTTGCTCCAATGACCTCAATATGCTTCAATGATTTGATTGTGGATTGCTTGATTCACCAACATAAAGTTAGCACTTGAATATGAAATACATGCTTGATAATGCTTGATTGATTTGTAGACACTTAAAATTGTCCTGAATGATATTTTACACTTAAATCTTATCACTAACATTGTTTCTTCCAAATATTCATCTTCTTTTCGACTGTTTAATTAAATAAGCCTAGTTATTTAATTAAATGCATCATTTTCATCTATTAATATAATTAATTTCATTAGGTTAATTCACCCCCTTTCACAAGTTAACATCTCATCTTGTTTAATTGAATAATGCAAATTATTTAAATTAAACCCACTTATGTCCTCTCATTTAATTGAATAATCTAAATCATTTAATTAAAAGTCACTTAACCACCTTTCATTAAATAAATCAATTATTTAATGATAATCCTAATATTCCTCAACTTGCACAATTAATTAATTTTTTAATTGACTAATTACTAATTTTCCTCACCCATCCACTTGCACAGGAATATTCTCCCACTTGAGCTCCAAAAATAGAATATTCTTTCCTAACAAACTTTGTAACAAACTTTGTAACAACTTTGAAAGTGTGTTTATTTGAATCATTGTAAGCCATTGATTGACTCTTTGATCCATGTGATCTTGCATTCTCATCCATTGATGAGAATCCTTGATCTATGTCTTCACCTCACTTTTCATCTTGACCATGGATTGATCAAATCAATCTTAGCCCTCGATTCACCATTTTCTCCTATAAATACCTCACATTATGGAGAGAAATGTATCCACTTCCATCAAAGCAAAGTTATGTTGCACGTTTGAATACTATCTTTATTCATCCTTGCATCCATTATTAGCTTTTTCATCCATTTTAGTATGGTTTCATCCATTTTAGCTTAAGCTTTCATCAATGGAGTTTGATTAGATGCTCATTTTATCCAAGGGATTGGGAAAGGGTTGTCATTCCATATCAATACAACACCAATCCCCCAATGGGACGAGGTTTGGAGTTTTAAATTAGATTTCCTTTACATATTCATGGTTATTTCATGCTTAGTTTAATGGTTGCTTGTTTTGAAGCTTTTGAACATTTCATTGGGATCATAGATTAGTTAAATATAGCTTAAATTCATTTGGATATGGTGTATTTAGCTCATACTATGACTATGATCACATTTTGGTGCTAGAAGGAGGGATCTACTAACCAAATATGATGAATTTCTCTTGAGATTCTCGTGTTTTATAGTTTATAGATATAGCAATGCATTTGACGGCTACAACGACACATTTGCATATGGTGACACCTTTGATTTTTCTACAACGATGCTCTTGAAATATTGTGATGTGTTTGAATATTGCGATGCTATTATGTTTTTGATTAATTTTGTGATTTGAATATGGCGACGCCATTAATATTCTGATGCTATTAAGGTCACTGGTTTGTGCAGAGTGATGCTATCACATTTCACTAGAGGTGACACAATTGACTTTCAATGATGCTATTGCAATCAAAACAATGACACTATTATAGAATAATGACGCTATTGTAGGTAAAACATAGTCAACTTTTCATGTGTGATTTAAATTTTTAGTTTCATATACTCTGATATTTTACTAACATCTGGTTTTGTTTTTGTGATGCTAACTAATTTTGTAGATTTGGAAAAACTTGAAGCAAAGGAGCATACTATCATTTGACCATAAATTATAAAAGTGTTTTAAACACTTATGGGACAATTATAACCCATCATATGCACTGCTTTGTTTTATGTTTTAGGATCACTAAATTTCCATTGGGTTTTAAAACTTACAATCTTATGACAACTAGCTTTCAATTGGGCTTAAAATTCACAAATGCTTTGTCTTTTCAAAGTTGGTTAAAATTGAACCCATACAACCTCATTTTGCGATATTGGTTAAAATTGAACAAAAAAAACAAACACTTCCATTGGTGCTTAAAATGAAGTCATTTTGCAATATAAATGAATGAGTGTTTGACGTGCTTGCTTTGCTTGTGTATACTTGTAGTGCGTATCCACTCCCCTTGTGCTTCGTGCGATCTTTGCTGAAGAGAAACACTCAAGTGTACTTTTCTTTTTTTGAGTCACCCTAAGAACTTGCTACGTATCCTCTCCCCTTGCACTTCATGCGATCTTGGGTGAAGAGAAATAACATTTTTATTATTATGAGAGGGCCTATTAATGAGATACATCCTGCAATGGAGAACTCATTTAATGTTGGCAACACAAGGGTAGACAACTGAGAGGTGGGGGGGTGAATCAGTTGTCACAAAAATTTAAACTTATTAAGCTTATTGACCTTATTCACAGATCTGATTAATAACCATGAAAGCATAAATTGATAGGGGAAAAACCATGGTGGAGGTCAATCCACAAGATTATACCTTGTTAAAAGTATAAAGAAGAATAAATGGGGAATGTACATGAATTCAAGAACACTACCTAGAGCTCACTGCTCAATTACAACAAGGCTTACTGCCCAAAGGAAGACACACTATCTTACAGAAACATTTAGATTACATCTGCATGATTTTGAATTGAGAAAATAGCATCTACTAATGCCTGATTACAGTTCTGGTGATTACTGCCCAAAGGAAGACACACTGTCTTACAGAAACATTCAGATTACATCTGCATGATTTTGAATTGAGAAAATAGCATCTGCTAATACCTGATTACACTTCTTCACACTTTGCTCACTCTTCTTCACACTCTGATTCTACCTTCGAATGATTAGGAAATTATTCACACATCTCATACACATGCATTCCTTCAAATGGAATAAACAATCACTTATATATATATCAACAACAAGAGATTACATCGCTACATGTTGGCTTCAAAATAATAAAACATATTCAAACTGTTGGCCCAAAACATTAAATAATTTTCAATGCAAATCAACCAATGTCAGTCACAACATAATGAAGACCCAAAACAACATCCTCAAACATGAAGCACCTTCAAAAATTATTCCACAAAGATCCACAACACGCTACCATCACCTTGCCAGCCATGAACATGAAAAACATGAACACACAAGAGAAAATCACCAGTTGCGAGCACAACGATCAATGCAGACGTGCAACAAAGATAGAGCACAATCTAGAAACATCCAAAAATATCATGAATCACTAGAGAAGCATCTGCAACAACTCAACTTACTAGAATCACATCATCTTCTTTCAAGAACACCAACTGAAGCAACATAAAAACTATCAAAACACAACTGCTCATGACTCGATCAAATCTTCATGTGGATCTCTCAAAATTAACATGTATAAACTAGTTATACTCGACAACAAACCATTTAATCCACAATCGTTTATCATCAACGCACTGAGCTTGACAACATACTTAACTTCACTTCATCACTGACAACCTACAACTCATTTCATTACAATTTTCTCAATATCCTTGACATATACAGCCTTGAAGACATTAATGCCAATAGTGTTGACATTAATGACAACCACATATCAACAACATCCAATAATCTCCCCCTTTGGCATTGATGGCAACACATGATGTGAAAAACACCATCAACGCAACTTTCTCTTAACACTTTCTCCCCCTTAGATTTCAACTCTTTTCACCTCAACTCTTTCACATAACTCTTCTCCCCACAAAGTTTTTCACATGACTCTTCTCCCCCTTTGACATCAATGACAAAGATACACATTATCTTTCTCCACACAAGCTCTGAACCACATATCTGAACATCTGACTACTCCCCCTGAGTAGCAACCACCACAACATCAATCTGGATCAAGATATGACAGTGAAATGCATAGACTGATGCAAGTCAATGCATCTTAGTTCTAATTAGGAGGGATAATCACCCCTAACTTCCCTTTGAGATAATCAAAAGTATCCTTAGGCAAAGGATTGGTAAAGATATCTGCAATCTGATCCTTGGTAGGCACATACTCCAATCTAACTTCCTTTTCACTCACTTTCTCTCTCAAAAAGTGAAACTTGATATATATATGCTTGGTATTTGAATGCAACACCAAATTCTTAGAAATGTTAATTGCACTTGAATTATCACAGAATATAGCAATAGGTTCATCATACACAACTCTGATATCTTTCAACATCTGCTTTATCCACAATACTTGAGTACAATTGTTAGTAGCAACAATGTATTATGCCTCTGCTGTAGATAAAGAAATGGAATTTTGCTTCTTACTTAACCATGAATTTATCTTCTTTCCCAAGAAAAATTCACCACCACTATTACTCTTTCTGTCATTCACATCACCTGCCCAATCAACATCAGTAAAAGTACTGAAAGTAAGGTAATCATCTTTAGGGTACCATAGGCCAAAATCAACTGTCCCCTTCAAGTATCTGAAAATCCTCTTCACAACAGTCACATGAGATTCCTTAGGATCAGCTTGAAATCTTGTAACAATGCATACAACATTCATGATATTAGGTATAGTTTGAGTCAAATAGAGAAATCCACTAATCATTGATCTGTATCTAGTTTGATTTTCTTTCAAAGAATCAACATCTTGTGTCAACTTGCATCCGATCACCATAGGTGTTCCAACTGTCTTTGAATCTTCCATACCAAACTTCTTTAGCAATTCTTTCACATACTTGGACTAAGATATAAAGATCCCTTTATCTAGCTAAGTAATTTGCAATCCCTAAAAGAATTTCATTTCTCCAATCATAGACATATCAAACTCATTTTGCATCTCATCAACAAACTTCATGCACAAACTATCATCTCCTCTAAAAATGATATCATCAACAAAGACTTCAAAAATCAAATCTTTATCATGATCAATCTTGAAATACAAATTACTATCAGTAGTACTCACAACTTCTCTCCAATAGATATGTAGAACATTTCCTTCCAACATCATAGTCCTAGAAACATCTTGAATTGTCTTGTTCTTCCTTCCACAACTCCATTTTGCTAAGGGGTTCGTGGGGAAGATAATTGTCTCTTTATCCCATTCCTTAACAAAAAGAATTAAACTCATGGGAAGTGAATTCACCACCTCTATCTGATTTTAGACATTTAATCTTCAGTCCTGTCTTTGTCTCAACCATAACCTTAAAAATCTTGAATTTCTCTAGAGCTTCAAATTTTTCCCTTAAGAAAGTAACCCACATCAATCTAGAGTAATCATCAATAAGTAACATGAAGTACCTGTCTCCTTGTAAACTTTTGATTCTAGAAGGATCACACAAATCAGTATGAACAAGTTCCAACACTTTATTTGAACAATGTTGTTTGCTTCAAAATGAAATTCTAGTTTGCTTCCCTAATTGACATTCCTTGCATAGAGTATTAGTAGGATTTACCAACTTAGGAAGATCTCTCATTGCCTGAGTAGAACTTATCTTGATAATATTGTCAAAGTTTACATGACACAATCTCCTATGCCACAACCAACTTTCATCAACTTGAGCAATCAAACAACTTTTACCAGTAGCATTTAGGTGAAAGATGTTACCTTTTGTTTTTGTACCTAAAGCAATCACATTTTCAAAACTCCCCAATATTCTACACTTTCCATTCTTGAATTGAAGATTGTATCCCTTGTCAACCATCTATCCAACACTTAAGAGATTGTGCTTCAAACCTTCCACATATAGAACATCATTAGTATTATTCTTACCATCAAGAGAAATGGATCCTCTGCTACAGATTACACTAGCTTTGTCATCACCAAATCTTACAACACCACCATCATACTTTTCCAAGCTCAAATTTTCTTTTATCACCTATCATGTGATGAGAGAATCCACTGTCAATCACCCATTCATCTTTTTCTTCAACTCTAGCCACTAGAGCTTTCTCCACATTTGAGCAACTAGCAGATTTAGTAGGTACAAGATCATTTTCCTTGATAGTAATAAATATCCATTCATATTCACTTACATTCCCTTTATCAGATTCATCATCTGTCACACCTTCATCAGTAGCATAATAACACTTTCTTTGAAATATAGGCTTGTTAGGTCTTGGCTTAGGAACTCTTTCTAGACACCTTGATGAAAAATGACCTATCTTATTGCAAGAAAAACATTTAATAGGAAATTTCCCTTTATACTTACCTTCTCCTTTGGATTCCCTTTTGACAATAAGTTCTTCAAGCTCATCTAGTTTTCTCTTCTCTTCTTCAATCTCTCTCATTTCCTCCTGATAATTGAACATTTTTATAGAATAACTTTCTACTGGATCATATCACTGCTTATCCTTTCCAGAGGTAGTAGCTTTGAATGCAGATTCTATCTTAGGAAGAGCATCACCAAACTCACTTAACTCAAAAGCTGTAAACTTACCAATCAACATGTCTCTGGTTACATTTGTCATAGTCCGGATCTCCTCAATAGCAGTAGCTTTGGCTTTATATGCAACAAGCAAGGGTCTAAGTACTTTAGCAACAATTTTTGATTCATCCAATGTTCCACCAACACATCTGATACTACACACAAGTTCATTCACTCTCTGCATGAAAGAAGTAATGTTCTCATCATCACCCATTCTCAACATTTCATATTTCCCTTTTAGGCATTGCATCTTAGCAACCTTCACATGTGCATCACCTTCATACAAAGTTTCCAACTTTTTCTAGATCTCATAAGCAATCTTCAGATCCATAACATTTGTCATCTCAGAATCAGTTAGAGCACTCAACAATGCTTCCTTTGCCTTGATATTGTACTCGACATCCTTAATCTCACCAGCAGTAGAAGGACCATTTTGATGATATACCTATTCCTTGTAATATTCCAGAAGGGTTCACCAATGCATCTCATATGACACTCCATTCGAGCCTTCCATAGAGAATAATTTGTTCCATCAAATCTCAGACTATCCTTCTTATATGTCGCCATCCCGGATCACCCAAGCTATCAAACTTCTTTCAAGGAACTAGCTTTGATACCAATTGTTGGCAACACAAGGGAAGACAACTGAGAGGTGGGGGTGAATCAGTTGTCACAAAAAAATAAACTTATTAAGATTATTAACCTTATTCTTAGATTTGATTAATAACCATGAAAGCATAAATCATCAACAAATCAAAAACACACATAATGCCAAGATTTTTTACGTGGAAACCTTGTTAGGGGAAAAACCACGATGGAGGTCAATCCACAAGATTATACCCTGTTAAAAGTATAAAGTAGAATAAATAGGGAATGCACATGCATTTAGGAACACTTCCTAGAGCTCACTGCTCAATTACAACAAGGTTTACTGCCCAAAGGAAGACATACTGTCTTATAGAAACATTCAGATTACATCCGCAAGATTTTGAAATGAGAAAATAGCATCTGCTAATGCCTGATTACAGTTCCGGTTAAGCACATGAACACTTCTTCACACTCTTTTTCTGCCTTCAAATGATTAGGAAATTATTCACACATCTCATACACATGCATGCCTTCAAATGGAATAAACAATCACTTATATATATTTGCAAAAAGAGATTACATCGCTACATGTCGGCTTCAAAATAATAAAACATATGCAAACTATTGGCCCAAAAAAATAAATAATTTTTAATGCGAATCGACCAAGGTCGGCCACAACATAGTGAAGACCCAAAAAAACATCCTCGAACACAAAAAACCTACAAAAATTATTCCACGAAGATCCACAACACACAAGACAAAATCACCAATCACGAGCACACTGATCAATGCAGACATGCAACAAAGATAGAGCATGATATAGAAACATCCACAAACATCATGAATCATCAGAGAAGCATCCACACCAACTCAACTTACTAGAACTGCATCATCTTCTTTCAGGAACACCGACTGAAGCAACAAAAAAATTTTCAGAACACAATTGCTCATGACTCGATCAAATATTCATGCGGATCTCTGAAACTTAACATGGGTAAAATAGATATACTTGACAATAAACCCTTTAATACACAACCTTTGATCATCAATGTACTGAGCTCGACAACATATTGAACTTCACTTCATCATTGGCAACCTGCAACTCATTTCATTACAATTTTCTCAATATCCTCGACATATACAGCCTTGAAGACATTAATTCCAATAGTGTTGACATCAATGACAATTGCATATCAGAAACATCCAACAATCTCCCCCTTTGGCATTGATGGCAACACATGATGTGAAAAAAACATCAACACAACTTTCTCTTAACGCTTTCTCTCCCTTAGATTTTGACTCTTTTCACCTCAAATCTTTCACATAACTCTTCTCCCCACAAATTTTTTCACATGACTCTTCTCCCCTTTTGACATCAGTGACAAAGATACACATTATCTTTCTCCACACAAGCTCTGAACCACATATCTGAACATCTAACTACTCCCCCTGAGTAGCAGCCACAACAACATCAATTTAGATCAAGATATGACTATGAAATGCACAGATTGATGCAAGTCAATGCATCGTAGTTCTGATTAGGAGGGGTAATAACCCCTAACTTCCCTCTGAGATACTCAAAAGTATCCTTATGCAAATGCTTGGTAAAGATATCTACAATTTGTTCCTTGGTAGGAACATACTCCAATCTGACTTCCTTTTCACTCACTTTCTCTCTCAAAAAGTGAATCTTGATAGATATATGCTTGGTCTTTGAATGCAACACTAAATTCTTAGAAATGTTAATTGAACTTGAATTATCACAAAATATAGCAATAGGTTCATCATACACAACTCTGATATCTTTCAACATCTGCTTCATCCACAATACTTGAGTATAATTGTTAGCAACAACAATGTATTATGCCTCTGCAGTAGATAAAGGAATGGCATTTTACTTCTTACTTAACCATGAATTCAACTTCTTTCCCAAGAAAAATGCACCACCATTAGTACTCTTTCTGTTATTCACATCACTTGCCCAATAAGCATCAGTAAAAGCACTCAAAGTAAGGTAATCATCTTTAGGGTACCATAAGCCAAAATCAACTGTCCCCTTCAAGTATCTAAAAAATCCTCTTCACACCAGTCACATGAGATTCCTTAGGATCAGCTTGAAATCTTGCAACAATGCATACAAAATTCATGATATTAGGTCCAGTTTGTGTCAAATAGAGCAATCTACCAATCATTGATCTATATCTAGTTTGATTTGCTTTTAGAGAATCATCATCTCATGTCAACTTGCATCCAGTCACCATAGGTGTACCGACTGGCTTTGAATATTCCATACCAAAATTCTTTAGCAATTCTTTCACATACTTGGACTGAGATATAAAGATCCCTTTATCTAGCTGAGCAATTTTCAATCCCAAAAAGAATTTCATTTCTCCAATCATAGACATCTCAAACTCATTCTGCATCTCATCATTAAACTTCATGCACAAACTATCATCTCCTCCAAAAATGATATCATCAACAAAGACTTCAACAATCAAATCTTTATCATGATTAATCTTGAAATACAAATTACTATCAATAGTACTCACAACTTCTCTCCAATAGATATGTAGAACATTTCCTTCCAGCATCATAGTCCTAGCAGCATCTTGAATTGTCCTGTTCTTCCTTTCCACAACTCCATTTTGATGAGGGGTCCATGGGGTAGATAATTGTCTCTTTATCCCATGATCTTCACAAAAATAATTAAACTCATGGGAAGTGTATTCACCGCCTCTATTTGATCTCAGACATTTAATCTTTAGACCTGTCTCTGTCTCAACATAGCCTTAAAAATCTTGAATTTCTCTAGAGCTTCTGATTTTTCCCTATCTCTGGAACAAGGAAAGTATTGCTAACATTGCAAGTGTCATCCAACAAACATTGAGTCACAAGTTATTTTCCAAAAAAATGAGTTCTTAAGGTTTTATCACTTTAGAGGTAAAGCATGCTTCTCACCATCTTTGTCTTGTAAAACAAAGGTCCCTTTTAAGTTAACACATTTTGGGTCAAAACATTTCATCCATCTCACAACACATTTTACATTCCACTTCACAAACAACTTTAGAAACTTTTGGACACATCAAAATTTTAGACTTAGGCTAACATCAAACCAATCCCCTAACTTAGCTATTTTTGTGTAAATGAATCCTTTTCCATACACTTAATTGAGTTAGTCATCATCCCTTTTGAACTAGTCTATCTTAAAAGGTCACAAGTCTACCTTTTAGATTTACAAGTTCATTGGAACCTTTTATCCAAGAAATCAAAACATCAAACCTTTAAATCTAAAAGTGTTTTCTAAAATTTTAGAAAGTTCATCCCCCATATCATTCACCTTTTTCATCATCCACTCACATCATTGGTCCAAAACAACTTAGAGGGTCCCTTTTATCTATATTTGAGTCAACTAGAGAGTTTCAAAACTATAAATCCCAACACACCTCTCCCTTAGTTGACCTAAAATTTACGGTTACAACAAGATCACACCACAAGATAAAAATAGAGCAAACCAAAAAAGAAATCTACCACAAGTGATTCAGTCCCACAAGAATTCAATCCAAGGAGCCATTATACCCCCTCACAACAACCAAAAAATCCATTAGATAAAGGGTATGAGCTAGAAGATGTCACAAAAAACCCCTGTGAGCTCACTGAGGAAGAACTCCTTGAATATCAAGAAGATCCTAAGACAAGCCACATTGTTAACACTTTGATGAAAAAGAACCCTACCCAATACATGATAGCTCTAGCAAAAGAAGGGGCTAAACTCCCTTATACATTTGACTTTGGCATATTTAGGGAACAAACTTTAGAGAATATGGCTTCAAATCCCCCAAATTTTGTCGCAAAACCCTTGGCACAAGGATTGACTTAATCCATAAATAAACCTACTCCATCCCTTGTGCCAAGTCAAACATCAAATCCTAGTCTTGCAACTAGGATTACAAAAAACCTTGGTCTCACACCCAACATAGAAGGCAACACACTTTTGGGTACACAAAACACTAATCTTCCCCAAAACATAAATTGGACACCAAAACTTGGTGCCCCATCCCATTCCTCCACCACCGTTCCTATACCCCCTCTAAATCCATACACACCCATCACATTCCATAATACAATGGTAGCCTCAAAATTTTGAGCACAACCATCTTCTTCCTATTGGATATTGTGGTTGTGTTGCTGATATGTGGTTGTCATTGATGTTAACACTATTAGCATTGATGTATTGTAGGCTGTATATGTCGAGGATATTGAGAAAATTGTTAAAGAAAGAGTTGCAAGTTGACAGTGGAACAATGAAGGTCATGAAGGTGTCTTGCTCAGTACATTGATGATCATTCATTGTGGACTAAAGGGTTTATTGTTGAGTGTATCTAGTGTATCCACCGAAAGTTTCAGAGGTCCACGTGAAGATTTAATTGTGTTATGAATAGTTGTGTTCTGAAATTTTTTCTGTGGCTTCAGTTAGTGTTCCTAATTGAAGTTGATGTGATTCTAGTAATTTCAGTTGTTGTGGATGCTTCTCTGATGATTATTGATGCTTGTGGGTGGTTCTAGATCATGCTCTATCTTTGTTGCACGTCCGCATTGATCGATGTGCTCATGGTCAGTGATTTTTCTCTTGTGTGTTCAGGTTTTTATGTTCTTGTCTAACATGGTGGTTGTAACGTGTTGTGGATCCTTGGAGATTAAAATTTGAATGTTTGGCATGCTTGAGGGTATTGTTTTAAGTCTTCATTATGTTGTGGCTGACGGTGTTTGATTCGCATTGAAATTTTACTTGTAAATTTGGTCTGACATTGTGTATATGTTTTATATTTTATTTTGGACAATGAAGTTGTTGATGTAATTCCATGTTGTGGATATATAAGAGCGGTTGTTTGTATGAACTTATGTAGTGAAGAAGTGCCAGAGAAAGAGCAAGTGTGTGAATAGTGACCTAATCATTTGATTGCAGAGCACGGTGTGAAGAAGTTTGAGCGAAGTGTGAAGGAGTGTTTTTGTGCTTAACCAAAACAATAATTGGGCTTTTGTAGAAGTTATTTTCTCAGTTCATACCTTGTGGATCTAATCTAAATTGTTGTAAGATAGTGTGTCTTCTTTGGGAAGTGAGCCCTCTTATATTTGAGTAGTGTGCTCTAGGAAGTGTGCCTGAATGCATGTGCATTCCCATTATCCTTCATTATACTTTTAACATGGTATAATATTGTGGACTGAAATCCATTGTAGTTTTTCCCTTAATAGGGTTTCCATGTAAAAAATCGTGGCGTTCTCTGTGATTCTGAGGTGCTGATTGTTTGTGGTTTATTTTTCATTGATCAGATATGAGATTAAGTTAAGTTTGAAAAGATTAACTATTCTGTGACAACTGATTCACCCCCCCTCTAAGTTTTATGTCCTTGTTTTTCCAACAATTGGTATTAGAGCAGGTTCCTTTGAAGAATTTTAAAAGCTTGAGGTGATTCGAGATGGCATCATACATGAAGGATAGTCCTAGATTTGTTGGAACAAACTACTCTCTGTGGAAAGCCAGAATGGAGTGTCATTTGAGGTGTATTGGTGAACCCTTCTAGAAGATTACAAAGAACATATATGTTATTCCTTAGAATGGTCCTTCCACTCCTAATGAGATTAAGGAGGCTAAGATTAACATCAGGGCTATTGAAGCTTTGTTGAGTGCTCTGACGGATTCAAAAGTGACAAATGTGATGAATTCGAAGACAACTCATGAGATCTGGAAGAAGCTGGAGACTTTGTATGAAGGTGATGAACTTGCGAAGGTTGCTAAGCTACACAGTTTGAAAGGAAAGTATGAAACTTTGAAGATGGGTGAAGATGAAAATATTTCCTCTTTTATACAAAGCATAAATGAACTTGTGATGGGTATTAGATGTGTCGGTGGTACCCTGGATGAACAAGAAATTATAGATAAAGTGCTCAAATAATTGTCTCCCTCTTACAAATTATAGGCTCATGCTATTGAAGAGCTTAGAATAGTAACACATGTGACAAGAGATATGCTGATTGGTAAACTTGCTGCCTTTGAGTTGAT
Organism: Sequoia sempervirens; assembly: GCA_007258455.2. Lineage (NCBI taxonomy): Eukaryota > Viridiplantae > Streptophyta > Pinopsida > Cupressales > Cupressaceae > Sequoia > Sequoia sempervirens. Next base: position 116,435,109 of record VDFB02000017.1, on the reverse strand, counting down.
TGAATTTGGTGATTTTTCCCCCAAGACTGAATCTGTATTTAAGGCCTCTATATCTGGAAGAAAAAAGAAAGGATATGATCTGGGAGAGAGTTCTAGAAAGACATTCAAGTATGAGGAATAGATGAAACAACTTGAAGATGAAGAAAGAGAGGTAGAAGAGTTGGAAGCACTGACTGTATAGAAAGAAGGCAAAGGACAAGGTAAGTATAAAGGAAAGTTTCCTATTAAATATTTCTCTTGCAGTAAAATAGGTCGTTTTGCTTCAAGGTGTCCTAAAAGAGTTCCTAGGTCTAAGCCTAACAAACCTAGATTTCAAAAGAAATGCTATTATGCTGAAGAAGGTGTGACTAATGAAGAATCTGATAAAGAAAATGGAAATGAAGATGAATAGGTTTTCATTGCTATCAAGGAAAATGGTCTGGTGGATATTGAATTTGTTAAAGTTTAGAAAGCTCTTGCAACTAAAATTGAAGAAAAGGATGAGTGGATTATTGACAACGGATGCTCACATCATATGATTGGTGAAAAAAGAAATTTTTTAAGTCTAGAGAAATATGATGGCGGGGTTGTAAGATTTAGAGATAACAATGCTGGTGTGATTCGTGGCAGAGGATCTATTTGTCTTGGTGGTAAAAATAATAGTGATGATGTCCTTTATGTTGAAGGCTTGAAGCATAACCTGTTGAGTGTTGGAAAGATGGTGGACAAGGGTTACAATCTTCAGTTCAAAGATGGAAGATGCAGGATACTTGGAAGCTTTGGAAATGTAATTACTTCAGGTACAAAGACAAGAGGTAATATTTTTCACCTGAGTGCTGCTAATGAAATTTGTTTAATTGATCAAGTAGATGAAAGCTAGTTATGGCATAGGAGGTTGTGTCATGTGAATTTTGATAACATTGTCAAGGTAAGCTCCACTCAAGTAGTAAGAGATCTACCTAAGCTAGTGAAGCCTACTAACACAATATATAAGGAATGTTAGATGGGAAAACAGACTAAAGTTTCTTTTCGGAGAAAAAATCATCATTCTAATGGAGTACTAGAGCTAGTGCATATTGATTTGTGAAGTCCCTCTAGAATCAGAAGTCTACAAGGAGAAAGGTACTTTATGCTGCTTTGTGATGATTACTCTAGGATGACATGGGTTGCTTTCTTAAGAGAAAAATGTGAAGCATTAGAGAAGTTCAAAAGTTTCAAAGCTATGGAAGAGAATGAGACAGGTTTGAAGATCAAATACCTAAGGTCAGACAGAGGTGGCGAGTTCATCGCTTGAGAGTTCAATTCTTTCTGTGAAGAGCATGTAATCGAAAGGCAGTTATCTGCTCCATGAACACCTCAATAGAATGCAATTGTAGAGAGAAAGAATAAAACAATTCTAGATCCTGCTAGAACAATGATGTTGGAAGGAAATGTGCCTCACATCTATTGGAGAGAAGTTTTAAGCACTGTTGTGTACACTCTAAACTGGGTAAATGTCAATGGTATTTCTGGTAAGACTCATTTTGAGTTGTGGTTTGGTTATAATCCTACTCTTAAATATTTCAAGATCTTTGGAAGCAAGTGTTATATTAAGAGAGATGAGGACATAGGCAAGTTTTATGCAAGGAGCGATGAAGGAATGTTTCTATGTTACTCTACTAAAAGCAAGGCTTACTAGTGCTATAATAGAAGATTGAGAAAAATGGTTGAAAGTGCAAATGTCAGAGTTGATGAGGACTCTGCTAGATCATCGAGATATTGTGGATATGATTCAGATGACCAACAAGATAGTATAGACAAAGGGAAGAATGCTCAGACATAGAAACAAGTTCATATTGTTCCGGTAAATCAAGAAAGTAAGGAAGGAGAAACAAGTGGAAGTACAAAAGAAAGAACAAAACAACTAGAAGTGCGTGAGAATCCTAAAATTCTGAGGTATGTAAAGCTAAATCATTCTGAAGATCAAATTATAGGAGATAAGAATAAAGGTGTGCAAACTAGAAGAAGGATTACAGAAGAGTATTGTGTGATTTCCAAGACTGAGCCTAACAATGTCAATGAAGCTTGTAATGATGAACATTGGATGGAAGCTATGAAGGAAGAATTGATGCAGATTGAAAAGAATGATACATGGATTATTGTTCCTAGACCTAAAGATAAAAATGTGATTGATACTAAATGGGTCTTTCGGAATGACCTGAATGAACAAGGTGAAGTGGTTCGGAATAAAGCAAGACTAGTTTGCAAAGGGTATTGACAAATGGAAGGTATTGATTTTGAAGAAACCTTTGCCCCTGTTGCCAGAATTGAAGCTGAAATATTATTTCTTGCTTATGCTGCATATAAGAACTACAAAGTCTATCAAATGGATGTGAAGTGAACCTTTCTGAATGGTGAGTTAGAAGAAGTATATGTTGAACAGTCGGATGGATTTCAACTGACTGATAAGGAAGACATGGTTTGCCGATTGAAGAAAGCTATGTATGGACTCAAGCAATCCCCCAAAGCCTGGTATGCTAGACTAGATAAATACTTACTAAATCTTGGATTCAATAAAGGTATTGCTGGCAAGAACTTGTATTTTAAGTTGATTATTGAAGTCTTTGTTGATGACATTATTTTTGGAGGCGATGATGATCTATGTATGAAATTTGTTGATGAAACTAAAAGTGAATTTGAAATGAGTATGATTGGAGAGATGGAGTTATTTTTGGGATTGAAATTCACTCAGTTAGACAATGGGATTTTCATATCTCAGTCCAAATATGTGAGAGAGTTGCTGAAGAAGTTTGACATGGAAGACTCAAAGCCTGTTGGTACACCCATGGTAACCAAATGCAAGTTAACACAAAATGATGATTCTCCTAAGGAAAATCAAACAAGATACAAGTAAATGATTGGTGGACTGCTCTACTTAACTTAGACCAGACCAAACATCATGAATGTTGTGTGTATGGTTTCTAGATATTAAGCTGATTTGAAAGAATCTCATGTGACTGCTGTAAAGAGAATTTTCAGATACCTGAAAGGAATAGTTTATTTTGGGCTTTGGTATCCTAAAGATGATGATCTTACCTTGAGTTTCTATACTGATGCAGATTGGATAGATGTAGATGATAGGAATATCACTAGTGGTGGTGCCTTCTTCCTAGGGAAGAAGCTAGTGTCTTGGTTGAGTAAAAAGCAGAATTCCATTTCCCTATTTACTGCTGAGGCAAAGTATATTGCACCTGCAAATAACTGTACTGAAGTGTTGTGGATGAAACAGATGCTGAAAGATATCAAAGTAGTATATGATGAGCCTATTGTCATATACTGTGACAACTCAAGTGCAATAAACATATCGAAGAATTCCGTGCTACACTCTAAGACCAGACATATATCAATCAAGTTTCACTTCCCGAGGGAGAAAGTGAGTGAGAAAGAAGTCAGACTGGAGTATGTGTCTACCAAAGAACATATTGAAATTTTTTTGACCAAGCCGTTGCCAAAGTATACTTTTGAGTATCTTAGAGGGATGCTAGGGTGATTACCCCTCATGATAAGAACTAGAGATGCATTTACTTCCATCAATCTATGTGCTTCATAGCTATATTATGATCCAGATTGATGTTTCCATGGCTGCTACTCAGGGGGAGTAGTTAGATGTGCAGATATGTGGTTCAATGCTTGTATGTGGAAAGATAATGCTTTTCTTTTCCATTGATGTCAAAGGGGGAGAAGAGCAATGTGAAAAAAAAAATGAGAAGAGTCAGAATCTAAGGAGTAACTATTGATTGAGAGTTGTGTTGATGGTGTTTTTCACATCATGTGTTGCCATCAATGCCAAAGGGGGAGATTGATGGATGTTGTGGTTGTGTTGCTGATATGTGGTTGTCATTGATGTCAACACTATTAACGTTGATGTATTGTAGGCTGTATATGTCGAGGATATTGAGAAAATTGTTAAAGAAAGAGTTGCAGGTTGACAATGGAACAGTGGAGGTCATGAAGGTTTCTTTTTCAGTATGTTGATGATCAGTTGCTATGGACTAAATGGTTTATTGTTGAGTGTATTTAGTTTATCCATCGAAAGTTTTAGAGGTTTGTGTGAAGAATTAATCATGTTATGAATAGTTGTGTTCTAACAGTTTTTCTGTGGCTTCAATTAGTGTTCCTAATTGAATTTGATGTGTTTCTAGTAATTTCAGTTGTTGTGGATGCTTCTTTGATGATTCTTGATGCTTGTGGGTGGTTCTAGATCATGCTCTATCTTTGTTGCACGCCCACGTTGATCGGTGTGCTCGTGGTCGGTGATTTTTCTCTTGTGTGTTTGAGTTTTTATGTTCTTGGCTGACATGGTGGTTGTAACATGTTGTGGATCCTTGGAGATTAAAATTTGAATGTTTGGCGTGCTCGAGGATATTGTTTTAAGTCTTCATTATGTTGTGGTCGATGGTGTTTGATTCATATTGAAAATTTACTTGTAAGTTTGGGATGACATTTTGTATATGTTTTATATTTTATTTTGGCCGACAAAGTTGTTGATGTAATTCCATGTTGCAGATATATAAGAGTGGTTATTTGTGTGAAGTTATGTAGTGAAGAAGTTCCAGAGAAAGAGCAAGTGTGCGAATAGTGAACTAATCATTTGATTGCAAAGTAGAGTGTGAAGAAGTCTAAGTGAAGTGTGAAGGAGTGTTTCTGTGCTTAACCAAAACTATAATCAGGATTTTGTAGAATCTATTGTCTCAGTTCATACCCTGTGGATCTAATCCAAATTGGTGTAAGATAGTGTGTCTTCTTCGGGCAATGAGCCCTCTTGTATTTGAGCAATGAGCTCTAGGCAGTGTGCCTGAATGCATGTGCATTCCCATTATTCTTCATTATACTTTTAACAGGGTATAATATTTTGGATTGACATCCACCATGGTTTTTCCCTCAATAGAGTTGGTATGTAAAAAATTTGGTGTTCTATGTGTTTTTGATGTGCTGATTGTTTATGGTTTATTGTTCATTCATTAGAATTGAGATTAAGTTAAGTTTGAAAAGATTAAATAGTCTGTGACAACTGATTCACCCCCCCTCTTAGTTGCCTGTCCTTGTTTTTCCAACAATTGGTATTAGAGCAGGTTCCTCTGAAGAATTTTAAAAGCTTGAGGTGATCCGAGATGACATCATACAAGAAGGACAGTCCTAGATTCAATGGAACAAACTACTCTCTGTGGAAAGCTAGAATGGAGTGTCATTTGATGTGTATTGGTGAACCCTTCTGGAAGATTACAAAGAACATATATGTTATCCCTCAGAATGGTCCTTCCACTCCTAATGAGATTAAAGAGGTTGAGATTAACACCAAGGCTATTGAAGCTTTGTTGAGTGCTTTGACGGATTTGGAAATGACAAATGTGATGGATCTGAAGACAACTCATGAGATCTGGAAGAAGCTGGAGACTTTGTATGAAGGTGATGCACTTTTGAAGGTTGCTAAGCTACATAGTTTGAAAGGAAAGTATGAAACTTTGAAGATGGGTGAAGATGAAAATATTTCTTCTTTTATGCAAAGAGTAAATGAACTTGCGATGGATATTAGATGTGTCAGTGGTACCCTGGATGAACAAGAAATTGTAGCCAAAGTGCTTAGATCATTGCCTCCCTCTTACAAATCAAAGGCTCATGCTATTGAAGAGCTCAGAATAGTAACAAATGTCGCAAGAGATTTGCTGATTGGTAAACTTGTTGCCTTTGAGTTGAGTGAATTTGGTGATTTTTCCCCCAAGACTGAATATGCATTTAAGGCCTCTATATCCATAAGAAACAAGCAAAGACATGATCTGGGAGAGAGTTCTAGAAAGATATTCAAGTATGAGGAAGAGATGAAACAAATTGAAGATGAAGAAAGAGAGGTAGAAGAGCTGGAAGCACTGATTGTGAAGAAATAAGGCAAAGGACAAGGTAAGTATAAAGGAAAGTTTCCTATTAAATGTTTCTCTTGTAGTAAAATAGGTCATTTTGCTTCAAGGTGTCCTGGAAGAGTTCCTAGGTCTAAGCCTAACAAACCTAGATTTCAAAAGAAATGCTATTATGCTGAAGAAGGTGTGACTGATGAAGAATCCGATAAAGAAAATGGAAATGGAGATGAATAGGTTTTCATTGCTATTAAGGAAAATGGTCTAGTGGCTATTGAATCTGCTAAAGTTGAGAAAGCTCTTGCAACCCAAATTGAAGAAAAGGATGAGGTGGTTATTGACAGTGGATGCTCACATCATATAACTGGTGACAAAAGAAAATTTGTAAGTCTAGAGAAATATGACAGTGGGGTTGTAAGATTCAGAGATAGCAATGTTGGTATGATTTGTGGCAGAGGATCTATTTGTCTTGGTGGTAAACATAACATTGATGATTTCCTTTATGTTGAAGGCTTGAAGCATAACCTGTTGAGTGTTGGAAAGATGGTGGACAAGGGTTACAATCTTCAGTTCAAAGATGGAAGATGCAAGATATTTGGAAGCTCTGGAAATGTAATTGCTTTAGGTAAAAAGACACGAGGTAATATTTTTCACCTGAGTGCTGCTAATGAAGTTGTTTAATTGCTCAAGTAGATGAAAGCTAGTTATGGCATAGGAGGTTGTGTCATGTGAATTTTGATAACATTGTCAAGGTATGCTCCACTCAAGCAGTAAGAGATCTACCTAAGCTAGTGAAGCCTACTAACACAATATGCAAGGAATGTCAGATGGGTAAACATATTAGAGTTTCTTTTCAGAGCAAAAAAAATCATTCTAATTGATTACTGGAGTTGGTGCATACTGATCTGTGTGGTCCCTCCAGAATCAGAAGTCTACAAGGAGAAAGGTACTTTATGCTGCTTATTGATGATTACTCTAGGATGATATGGGTTGCTTTCTTAAGAGAAAAATGTAAAGCATTAGAGAAGTTCAAACATTTGAATCCATGGCATAGAATGAGACAGGTCTGAAGATCAAATGTCTAAGGTCAGACAAAGGTGGTGAGTTCACCTCCCAGGAGTTCAGTTCTTTTTGTGAAGAGCATGGAATCGAAAGACAGTTATCTTCTCCCTGAACCCCTTAACAGAATGGAGTTGTAGAGAGAAAGAACATAAAAATTATGGATGCTGTTAGAAAAATGATGTTGGAAGGAAATGTGCCTCACATCTATTGGAGAGAAGTTGTAAGCACTGTAGTGTACACTCTAAATTGAGTAAATGTCAATGGTATTTCCAGTAAGACTCCTTTTGAGTTGTGGTTTGGTTATAATCCTACTCTTAAATATTTCAAGATCTTTTGAAGCAAGTGTTATATTACGAGAGATGAGGACATAGGAAATTTTGATGCAAGGAGTGATGAAGGAATCTTTCTAGGTTACTCTACTAAAAGCAAGGTTTACTAGTGCTATAATAGAAGATTGAGAAAAATGGTTGAAAGTGCAAATGTCAGAGTTATGAGGACTCTGCTAGATCATCAAGATACTATGGATATGATTTAGATGACCAACAAGATAGTACAGACAAAGGGAAGAATGCTCAGACATAGAATCAAGTTCATATTGTTCCAGTAAATCAAGAAAGTCAAGAAGGAGAGACAAATGGAAGTGCAGAAGAACCAAAAGTGCGAGAGAATCCTAAAATTCTGAGGTATGTAAAGCTAAATCATTTTGAAGATCAAATTATAGGAGATAAGAATAAATGTGTGTAGACTAGAAGAAGGATTGCAGAAGAGTATTGTCTGATTTCCAAGACTGGGCCTAACAATGTCAATGAAGCTTGTAATGATGAACATTGGATGGAAGCTATGAAGGAAGAATTGATGCAGATTGAAAAGAATGATACATGGATTATTGTTCCCAGACCTAAAGATAAAAATGTGATTGGTACTAAATGGGTCTTTTGGAATGACCTGAATGAACAAGGTGAAGTGGTTCGGAATAAAGCAAGACTGGTTTGTAAAGGGTATTCACAAATGGAAGGTATTGATTTTGAAGAAACCTTTGCCCCTATTGCCAGAATTGAAGCTATAAGATCATTTCTTGCTTATGCTGCATATAAGAACTACAAAGTCTATCAAATGGATGTGAAGTCAGCCTTTTTGAATTTTGAGTTAGAAGAAGAGGTATATGTTGAACAATCAAATGGATTTCAACTGACTGATAAAGAAGACATTGTTTTCCGATTGAAGAAAGCTCTGTATGGACTTAAGCAAGCCCCTAGAGCCTGGTATGTTAGACTGGATAAATACTTACTAAAGCTTGGATTCAATAAAGGTACTGCTAACAACAACTTGTATTTTAAGTTGGATCATGATAAAGAGTTGATTATTGAAGTCTTTGTTGATGACATTATTTTTGTAGGTGATGATGATCTATGTATGAAATTTGCTGATGAAATGAAAAGTGAATTTGAAATGAGTATGATTGGAGAGATGAAGTTCTTTCTAGGATTGAAAGTCACTCAGTTAGACAATGGGATTTTCATATCTCAGTCCAAATATGTGGAGAGAGTTGCTAAAGAAGTTTGGCATGGAAGACTCAAAGCCTATTGGTACACCCATGGTAACCGGATGCAAGTTAACACAGAATGATAATTCTTCTAAGGAAAATCAAACAAGATACAAGTCAATGATTGGCAGACTCCTCTACTTAACTCAGACTAGACCAGACATCATGAATGTTGTGTGTATGGTTGTTTGATATCAAGTTGATATGAAAGAATCTCATGTGACTGTTGTAAAGGGAATTTCAGATATCTGAAAGGAACAGTTGATTTTGGGCTTTGGTATTCTAAAGATGATGATCTTACCTTGAGTGCCTATACTAATGCGGATTGGGTAGGAGATGTAGATGATTGGAAAAGCACTAGTGGTGGTGCCTTCTTCCTAGGGAAGAAGTTGGTGTCTTGGTTGAGTAAAAAGAAGAATTCCATTTCCCTATCGATTGCTGAGGCAGAGTATATTGCTACTACAAATAATTGTACTCAAGTGTTGTGGATGAAAAATATGCTAAAAGATATCAGAGTAGTATATGATGAGCCTATTGTCATATACTATGATAGCTCAAGTGCAATAAACATATCGAAGAATCTGTTGGGACACTCTAAGACCAAGTATATATCAATCAAGTTTCACTTCCTGAGGGAGAAAGTGAGTGAGAAAGAAGTCAAACTGGAGTATGTACCTACGAAAGAATAGATTGCAAAAATTTTCACTAATTCATTTCCAAATGATACTTTTGAGTATCTTAGAGGGTTTCTAGGGTGATTACCCCTCATGATAAGAACTAGACATGCATTTACTTGCATTAATGATCTGTGTGCTTCATGGCTATATTTTGATCTGGATTGATGTTTTTGTGGCTACTACTCAGGAGGAGTAGTTAGATGTGTAGATATGTGGTTCAGAGCTTGTATGTGGAAAGATAATGCTTATCTTTTCCATTGATGTCAGAGGGGGAGAAGAACAATGAAGGTCATGAAGGTGTCTTGCTCAGTATGTTGACGATTAGTCATTGTGGACTAAAGGATTTATTGTATCTAGTTTATCCACTAAAAGTTTTTGAGGTCCGCATGAAGATTTAATCATGTTATGAACAGTTGTGTTCTGACAGTTTTTTTGTGGCTTCAGTTAGTGTTCCTAGTTGAAGTTGATATGATTTTAGTAATTTCAGTTGTTGTGGATGGTTCTAGATCATGCTCTATCTTTTTTTCACATCCGCATTGATCGGTGTGCTTGTGGTTGGTGATTTTTCTCTTGTGTGTTCAGGTTTTTATGTTCTTGGATTCCATGGTGGTTGTAACGTGTTGTGGATCCTTGGAGATTAAAATTTTAATGTTTGGCACACTTGAGGATATTGTTTTAAGTTTTCATTATGTTGTGACCGATGGTGTCTGATTCGCATTGAAAATTTACTTGTAAATTTGGGCCGACATAGTGTATATGTTTTATATTTTATTTTGGCTGATGAAGTTGTTGATGTAATTCCATGTTACAAATATATAAGAGTGGTTGTTTGTGTGAATTTATGTAGAAATGAAGTTCTATATAAAGAGCAAGTGTGCGAATAGTGACCTAATCATTTGATTGCAGAGCAGAGTGTGAAGAAGTTTGAGTGAAGTGTGAAGGAGTGTTTTTGTGCTTAACCAGAACTGTAATCAAGCTTTTGTAGAAGCTATTTTCTCACTTCATACCCTGTGGATCTTATCCAAATTGCTGTAAGACAGTGTGTCTTCTTTGGGCAGTGAGCCCTCTTGTATTTGAGCAATGAGCTCTAGGCAGTGTGCCTGAATGCATGTGCATTCCCATTATTCTTCATTATACTTTTAATAGGGTATAATATTGTGGACTGACATCGACCATGGTTTTTCCCTTAGTAGGGTTTCCACATAAAAAAACTGTGTTCTTTGTGTCTCTAAGGTGCTGATTGTTTGTGGTTTATTGTTCATTCATTAGATCTGAGATTAAGTTAAGTTAAGTTTGAAAATATTAAATATTCTATGACAACTAATTCACCCTCCCCCTCTTAGTTGTTTTTCCTTGTTTTTCCAACACTTCCATCCCCACCAAAAGTACCCAAAATGTGCCCAACATTGCGCAAAGTAATGTGAACCAAGTACCCCAAGAAGAACAACAAGGCCAAGTTAACACCTTTACACAAGGTCAACCTTAATACAACAAGGGGTATCTTCATCCAACCACCCAATTGGCCTATCAAACCCCTTGGTTCCACAAAACACATCAACCCCACCCATCATGAATCCAAATTAAAGAAACACATTGATCACAAATCCCATCAACCAGGTAATACCTTGGCCCCAAATCAAACACAACAAGGGAAACCACAACATATTAGTCAAGGGAATCCTTCCAATCTATTGACTCAAGGTCAAAAAGTACCATTGATATCGCAACGCCAAATGGCACCATTGTATTTCACATCAAGGTCCCCCAAGCCATGCAAAATAAAATGGATCCCAAAACTTACATTCCTCCATCCCAATCAACAAATTTACAAGGAATGATAACACAAAACATCCCCCAACCACTAACCACATAAAAACCATCTCAAATCAACCCACAACCAATTCATACCATGATCACTCAAAATCCATCTCACGTAACGCAACAACAAAATACTTCCATGTTGCAAGCACAAAAGGATCATGCTCTATATTTACAACATGCACAACAAGCTTATCAACAAGTGTTGCAAGCACAACAAGCTCAAATTCAAGCTTTGCAACAACAAAAATCCCAACAAAAATATTTACAACAACAAGAAGTTTATCAACAAGCATTGCAACATAAACAAGCCCAAGCACAAGCCTTGCAATAGTAGCAAGCTCAACAACAAGAAGCTAAAAAAAAGCCTTGATCACACACCAACGATAACAAGCCCAATAACAAGCATTGCTAGCACAACAATATGCCCAACAACAAGTTCTTGCACAACAATAATAGGGTTTGTACTATAATCCCCAAAAAAACTTTGACAATCCAACTACAGAAGGAGCATATACACCACCACCTCTATTACCCTCACCTTCACAGTATCAAAATCCATCCTACACACCATACAAAACCCTGTCATATCAAAACCCCACTTACAACTCATCCACCATCCAACAGTAAACAACATATGATCCTCCACAAAATCCATAAGATGATGTGTCATCGCAGCTCAAGGCACTCACGCAACAGATCTAGGACATTCAAATGGGAAAAGCGAAGAAGCCACATGCACAACAAAACTTATGTATGTACCCATTTGATAGGAACATCACAATGCTACCTTTCCCACCTGATTTTGAGGTCCCTAAATTTTGATAGATACAAAGGGAAGGGAAATCTTGTGGATCACATCAAATAATTCCATGTAATGTGTATGGAGGTTGCCTACAATGATTCCTACTTGATGTGCCTTTTCCCATGTAGTTTGGTGGGCCCAACAATTGATTGCTTCTCACAATTGCCTCCAGGTATTAAAAACTTCCAAGAAATAATTGATAGGTTCATCAATCATTTCTCCTTTAACCTAGACATGGATGTAAGCTTAGAAGAGTTGTACACCCTCAAGAAAAATAAAGGAGAATCCTTCACAAATTTCCCACAAAGATGGAGGCAAAGAGCTAGTAAGAGTAAGTGGCCCATTCCTAAAGAACAACAAGTAGGGATCATCATAGCAAATGTTGAAACAAACTTATCCTTCCAATTAAAGATGTAATGTGTCACCACTTATGACGAGCTTATCCCTAGGGCCCTAAACATTGAGATAGCCCTAATCTCATAGGGAACAACACAAGCGTATAAAGACACTCGCCCATCTGCCAGTTCTAATGATAAGCCTCGCGTGTGGGCTAAGAAAAAGAATGTAACAAATGATGGTGTCATTGATGCTAAAGTGGTCATAAGTGCTCCTAGATAAAACAACAATCGACTAACCAACACACAACAGAACGTACAACAAACCACTACACTACCACAGAATAACCAAATCAATAACATCGACACCCAACAAAGAGGACCACCCAATAGGAATAACTACCCAAAACACAAATACACACCATTGGGGTAACCCGTCAAAACCATCATATAGAAATTGGTATAGTCAAACCTGATTATTCTCCCCAACTTCCAAAACTATCAAGAACCTCAAGTTAAATCACCTTGGTATAACAAAAAAGTATCTTTATGATTTTCACAAGATTAAAGGACAAAAAATGTCTAGTTGTATGAAGATAAAGAACACAATCCAAGATCTTGTCGAAAATGGGGACATGACTATCGATCTAACACCAGGTAACCAAGACCTCAAGATATATAAGAACCCAATGCCAAAACACAACAAAGGGTATGACAATGGCAAAGGAAAAAATGCACTAATGTAGGGCATGTATATTCCAATGTGGTCACCTCTTGTGAAAATGTCATAACAATCATCATCGTCTAAGGACCCAGTGCAGAGTGTGGGGTCACCACACATCATGGAAATATCACAATCCAAGGAGCTTCATCACAATCTAGGGAAGAACCTACACTGTTGACGCCAAGCCCTAGCAACTACAGTCTCCTAGACTAGTTAAAGAAAACCTCTACATAGATCTCTATCCTAGAATTATTGAAATCCCCCACACATGGGGATATACTAGAAAAGGATTTAGTAGCTTCCTCCATACATGAGAATATGGATACTAAGAAGTTTCAAGCTATGATAGGGCATATCACCACCTCCCATATTCTCACTTTCTTAGAACAAGACCTACCAACGCAACCATCACACAATCACACTCAACACCTTGAGGTCATTGTTCATAAGAATAAAGATAAAAGAGTCCTAGTAGATGGAGGTGCTGGTCTAAACAATTTCACCCTTCAATTAGTTAGAAACTTGGGTTACCCAGAGGATGCTATTGAAAAGACAAATGGCGTAACCATAAGGGAATACAATGATCAAGAATGGATGTCTCAAGGAATCATCAAGCTACCTATCCAAGTGGGACTTGTCATTACTGAAACCATAGGCCAAGTGCTAGATCTTGACCTTCCCTACAACATTTTGCTCAGTCAACCATGGACTCATGCCATGGACGTTGTAGCTTCCATGTACCACCAACGTGTCAAGTTTCCCTTTAAGGATAAAGAGGTTAGCATCCATGGTGATACTGAGCCCTTTTACTACTATAACAACCTTGAGGCTAAATTCTACAAGATCCCCCAAATACCTAAGAATGATGAAGGGCCTACATCCTCCTCCTCATATTGTGACCTTGGTGCAGGAGCACCTATTTGATCACATGCCTCCATGAGGCCATATTGATTCATTTGTTCCATTTTGATGTTTTTATATTGTAATAAGGTCCAAGAGGCCACCTTTGTGGTGTTATAGGTCCTAGGATGTTCATTTCTCATATATTGTAAAAATTGTCAAAAGTGCAAAATTAGGTAGATGAAATGTCATTAAGGTGTTTTGTCAACAAAATAATAAAAAGGTGGTTGCAAATAGTTTTTTTTGGTTGAAAATGTATAAATAAACCCTCCAAAACTCGAATTGGGGTTGGAGACATTATTTTTGAAGTTAAATGAATGGCAACCTCAAGTTTGGTATGCATTTTCTGATTTTTACATTGTTACCAGATTGAAGTTGTGATTTGTACGGCCTGGTATGGACTCAAATAATGGAGTATCATATATGGATGGAAAGATCTTTGTTTCTAGTTTCCAATTCTTTTTGTCTCATTGAATTTTATTAAGTTTTGTGGAAGATATGAATATTTTGGTGAGACTTCCTATTCTAACAATATTGTGCAGAATTTACAGTCTAAAGAAGTGTGATGGTACGGAATATAAAGTCTATATTTTGGATCTAAAACCAATTTTATTTTGTTTCCATGTGAATATACTTTCATTTTCTTCAATTATCATCAAAATTCATTAAGAATTGAATAAGTTATGAACATTTTTGTGAGGGCAGGTCTGAACCCTACCTAGGGTTTGCAGTTTTGGGAAAAATACAATAACTTTCATTTCCACCATTGGATCTTCATAAGAATTGGAGAAAAAATATATAACTATGTTTTCTTTAATCTCACAGAAGGGATTGGCTTCATTATTTTTTTGTAGAAGTTATTAATGACTGTTCATGGCAATAAATTGTGGGCTGTCATAGTTATGTTTCCAATGCGATATACAATGTTTAATAACATGTGTTATATAAAGATTGTTTTGGATTATTATTGAAGTTTGTGAGATGTGTTGTGAATCCTTATAGATCTGCATCAGACCCTCTACCCTTGCATCCACCTTGGAATCCACAACACCTATTGTGCTAAATATACCCGACATCAAGGTAGTAATCAAGGATAATGGTTGTGGGGATTATAATATGAAGAATGATACTTTTATACTGGGAGAGCTACCTATTTCTCCCAAATATTATGGAAAACCCCAACCTATCAAAAAAGTAGCTAAAACAATGAAGGAAACATCCACCACCTTCACCAAGTGGGGGGACTTGAACAAAGAGGAAGTCAATGAAGAAGATGTGTATCTAAATTGTTGTATCAAGAAAATTGAACCATGCATGTTTTTCTGATGGAAGATTGCAATAAAGGCTTACAGATAATGATGGGATGGGGGTATAGAAAGAATGAAAAGTTGGGAAAAAATTACAATGGTCTGCTAGAACCTATCGTTCTTGAGAGACATCCAAATAATCTTGGCTTAGGATGTACTACTAGCAAGGTGACCCTTATTGGAAAAGGTACTTCTAATAAATGGGCTAAGGCTTCTTCTTGGTTAGCAACATTATGTGATACTACCCTAGATGACTTTCCCCTTGATGTTGCTAACTTGTTTGAGGATAACTCCATATTTATGATAACCACAACATCATTCACCCCAAATGACTAAAACTCTAAATTAAACCTTGTATATCCCCAACTAATCGCCTGAGACCAACGAGGAACACCAATTCTAGATATGTTCGAAAATGATGAAGCAATCTTAGAATTTATGGGACTCTGCAATAACTTTCAATGTGGGGATCATAAATGAGGATTTGACATAGAGCTAGATACACAGGCATACTATGGGGAGACGATTGAATCCCTCAGTCATAAAATTGATGACATGAGAATAACATGTAGATCTTTGAGTGAAAACCACACTATGACACTTTCAGATCACAAAATAGTAAAAATAAAGGATGCATTCACAGGTGAAAACCTCTTGGAGGCATCAGAGGATGAGAGATTCAATCTCCCCCTTAGTGCAATACATCCATAAATATTAGCAGTACTGGTAGAGAAAGAAACTCCAATGAATGTGGTAACAAAGGAGGCACCTAAGATAGCCTTCTATGTTGAATCATTGTTAGATGAAGAACATAAAAAATTGATAACATTCGTTAAAGAGTGAAGGGAAAAAATTGCATGGTCCTACAAAAATATGCCTAGACTCATCTTGAAGTGGTTGTACATCATTTGGCAGTTTATCCTGAAGCAAAACTGGTGAAACAAAAATTGAGAAAGATGCACCCTCAAATAGCATTACTATTCAAACTAGAATTACATAAGCTCCTTGACATCAGATTCATCTGACCAATCGACTATCTTGAGTGGGTTTCCAACCTGGAACCGGTCTCCAAACCCACTGGAGGCATCAAAATATGCACATAATTTAGGGACTTGAACAAAGCATGTCTGAAAGATGACTTCCCTCTTCCTAACATTGACATCATTGTCGATATAACCAAAAGACATGAAATGTTATCACTCATGGATGGATATTTAGGCTAACAAAATCATGATTGCTAAGGAGGACCAACATAAAACTACATTAACTTGTTCATTGGGAACATACTATTGGAACATGATGTTGTTTGGGTTAAAGAATGCTGGAGCAACCTATTAAAGGGCGATGACCCTAATATTTCAAGATATGATCCAAAAAATAGTTGAAGACTATGTGGATGATATTTTAACCAAATCAAAGACAAGGAAAGAGCACATAGAGGTATTGAGACCAATCTTTGACAGACTCAAAGAATATAAGGTACGATTGAACTCGAAAAAGTGTGTCTTTGGGGTTACATTAGGCAAGCTTCTTGGTTACATAGTCTCACAAAGAGGGATAGAGATAGATGTAGCAAAGGTGAAAGTAATCTTAGACATGGATCCACTGCAAACATTGAAATAGATGCGAGGCCTATAAAGAAGGTTACAATCCATTAAGAGATTCATCATGCAATTGTCAGATAAGATCCACTCCTTCTCTCACCTTCTTCATAAAGGAATAACATATAAGTGGGATGAGAAATGTGATAAATACTTTCAATAAATCAAAGAATACCTATTATCATCTCTAGTTCTCATGCCACCAATACCAAACAAGCTATTGATCCTATACATCTCAGCCACATCAGTAGCATTAGGTGCTCTTTTAGCTCAACACAATGAAACAGGAAAAGAAAGAGCCATCTATTATATCAGTAGAACCTTGGTAGGATATTAAATGAATTAATAATCCATCGAGAAGGCATGCCTAGAAATGGTCTTTTCTTCATAAAAATTCAGACATTACATGCTTTCACATAAAATCAAGCTTATTGCTAAGATCAACCCATTAAAATATTTGTTGTCTAAAACAACTCTCACTGGGCGAATGGCCAAGTAGGTAATGATATTAACAGATTTTGACATAGAATATGTAGAGTGGAAGGTTATAAAGGGATAGGTCATTGCAGACCAACTAGCAGAGACACCCATTTATGTGGAGAATCCTTTGGTATCTGAGTTTCCTGATGAGTTGGTCTTTCTCCTCAATACAATGGATCAATGGAAAATGTACTTTGATGGATCATATACCCAACATGGATCAAGGGTGGGAATCCTCTTTATCACCCCTCAAGGTGATTGTATTCCAAAGTCATACTGGCTATCATTTCCATGTACCAATAAAATTGCTGAGTATGAAGCTCTCATAATAGGGTTAAAAATAGCAATTTAGTGGTAGATATAGGAGTTAAAGTCTATGGAGACTCACAACTGATTGTTAACCAAGTCAATAATGACTACCAAACTAAGGATGATAAAATCACTCCTTATAAGAAGATGGTATAAAGTCTTAAGTAATTCTTCATTGAAATAACCTTTGAGAAAATACCCCGTGTAAACAATTGAGCAGTAGATGTCATAGCCACAATTGGGTCTTTGTTAGACATGCCACACAATGTCCTTCAATGTGAATTCTTGGTAGAACAACTTCTTATACCGACTTTCAAAATACTTGAATTTGAATTTGTGTGTAATTGTTGGTCCTGGTTGCCCATGGTATCATGATATATTCACCTATCTTAGCAGAGGTACCCTCCCATCTGATGTTACTTCTAGCCTTAAGAAAACCTTCATTAAAAAGGCATCTCGATTCATCATCTTAGGTGATATCCTATACCATAGAAGCATCGAGGGGACATTGTTATGATCTCTCAACCAAGAGGAAGCCTTGATCACCTTAATGGAAGTACACAAAGGAATTTGTAGTTCCCATTCTAGTGGTATTACCTTATCCAAGAAACTGTTGAGGATGGGATATTACTGGCCAACCATGGAAAGAGAGGCTCATCAGTATGTGCAGGAATGTATAAAGTGTCAACACCATGGAAACCTTATCCATGCTCCAACTCAAGAGTAACAACCAATTGTCACACGTTGGCCTTTCTCGAGTGGAGGCTCAACCTCATAGGAAATATTACCCCTACCTCATCTACTGGCCATAAATTCATCATCACAGCCATCAAGTACGTTACAAAGTGGGTGAAAGCCATCCCTATGAGCATAACAAGGAAACAAATCTCTAAGGTCATCCTAAACTACCATATTTGTCATTATGGTGTTCCATAAACCCTTATCTCAAATAATGGGACACTTTTCAAAAACTAGGATGTAAGAGATCTATGCCAACAATTCAACATCCAACATCAGTTCTCCACCCCCTATTCCCCCAGGATAACAGTCAAGCTGAGGATACAAATAGACCATACTAAAAATACTAAAAAAGATGGTCAATGAAGCTGGCTATGACTAGCATCTGCAGTTAAACCTTTCCTTATGGGCCTACCAAACCAGTATCCACACACCTATAGGTGCAACCCCTTTCTCTTTAGTCTATGGATCTAAATCCATCCTACTTGTTGAGGTCGAGCTTCCCTCGCTGTGAGTGTCCCTACATAATCTAATCACTGATGAAGAATATAGGGTGTCTCAACTAAATGAGCTATAATTCCTAGATGAGTGTTGTCTTGATGCCTTAAAGCATTTACAAGCATACCAAAATCAACTGAAACAAAGCTACAACAAGAAAATCAAGATTAGGTCCTTCCAAGTCTGAGATTTAGTCCTCAAGTAGAATCAGAAGAATGCTCTAGATCATGATAGTAAAGAAAAGTTTGAGCCTAACTTGTTGGGACCATTTGTTATCACAACAAGCTATGGATCAAGAGCTTATCAATTATCAACATCTAAAGGAGAACCCTTGTAGGAACCAATCAACAGTCTACATCTCAAAAAAAATTATGTGTAGGCTTGAAGGGTGTAAATCCAAAATACAAAAAATAAGAAAATAACAAAAATCCAAAAAAAATAAAAAAAAGGATTGAAAACAGTAAAGAAAAATAAAATCATCATCTAGTGAAAACCACTTCGGTGGTGCTTTGGTAAAGGACCTTGGTGAAAACTTGGAAAATAGGAACCTTGCCTAAATAAGCTCCTCCATCTATCATTGGCTCTTTAGCTTATCCTGCTTCACATCGCATCCATTAATTACATCACTAATCATATTTATTCCATCACCCATTTGTGTCTAAATCATAGTGGGATATTGTGTAAGTATCATATTCCCCTTTAGTACTACCTGGCACATTCCTAAGGCTAGTTTTTCCTGCCTATATCGAGGTAGTCTGTCACTTCACATTAGGGGGAAATTTTTTATGCTTGCATCGGATTAGGTTCTTGTATATCTTAAGGTTATTGGAAATCTCTTAGAAAATACCAAAAAATTTGAAAACCTCATCAAAATCCAAAAACATTTGTAAAATATAGAAAAAAAATCAAAATCTTGTATAGCCAAAAATCCAAAAACATTAGAAAAGTTGTAAAGTCAAAATCCAAAACATCCAAAACACATCAAAATCCCTAAATAGGTCAAAACATAAAAAAACTCAAAAAATTACTTTGTCAAACTATGTTATCTTTGAGCTTGAACATAGGAAAGGCTAATATTTGATATGCCCCTAAGACACCCTAGGTTAGTCCTCTAGGAGTCTGTCACAATAAACTGCCAATCCATCAAGTGTTCATATCTCATCAACAACTGCTAAAATTCAATTGAACTATGTGGTCTTTGCATGTATAACATAGGCAAGGCTAATCTATGATAAGCCCCCAAGGCCCTAGGTCAGTCCCTTTTAGGTCTTGTTCAAAAACTCAGAAAACACAAAAACATTTGAAAACTCAAGAAACACAAACATTTGAAAAATTCAAAAACCCTAAACATCTTGAAATAATAAAAAACCTAAACATTCACATAAACATTCAAAAAAACCAAAAACAACCTCAAAACATTTCAAAAACACCAAAAACATTAAAATATTCCAAAAACTCCAAAACCACCCATCCCATTTCACTTTCACCCACAATAAGCTTCCATCTATAATAAATCGATTGTCATCTTCAACCTTTGGTGAAAAAAGTGGAAAACAAATGTGGCAAGTCGTGAAGTGTGAACTTATATTTCAAAATCTAAAGTCTATATCATAGGTAAACAAGTCAATAAACATTTGTATCAAAGACCTATCAAACACTTAGTCTTAGTCAAAAAATTTGATAAACATGTCCTAGGATGTATCCTTCCTACAATGGGCATCATCATCAAAAATCACCTTAACTACCTTGTTGACCCATTCCAAGGACCTCTCAATGATGTCTAAATGATTTAGAGAGAAATGAATGGGGCATTGATCATTATCTTTCATTTGCTATACTTGTGGGGTATTCTTGTAAACAATCTTGGCACATACTTTCTTAGTTGTGTGTAGGGAGGTCGTTTTGAATAGATTGTTGACTTTGCGTATGCTTTGGTCCAAAATGTTTTAAACTTCTAAACTACATTCCAACGAGATTTTCGTATGTCAAGGTGTGAACAAGGATTATCCTATCTATTTGCAAAGTCAAATTCCATCGCACTAGATACAACGCCATCCTGGTTATTCATACCATGATGCATCATGTCTATGTGTTATATCAAAAATAAGGAATGATGAAGTTTTCATAATCCAAAAAATGAGCATATCATCAATCTCATCACCATATCTAATAAGGTATCAAAGAATCATGGGCTTGTTGGACTTTGAAATCAATCTCAAAATCAATGGTTACTCCATTCATCTTATTCTTCAATCTTCTTCCCGTGCTAACATGGTATCATGAAAGTCAACAAAAATCAATAACACATCCATCATGCATCCACAAATCGTTAGCATACATACATCTTGCATAATCACAACATACTCATATCATTTCATAAAGCATGACATCATCATATGGAAAATATGTAAAAGGGAAATACATCCATCTCATCGCATGTCATAGAAAGATACTGAAAAAGAGAATACAACATCCATTGCATTTCATACCATATAAACATCGCATCTTAAATCATATCATATCATACAACATAAATACACAAATGCATCCATAACACCAACATTTGCATTCATACATGATCATAACAAATGAAATAAAGGAAACATTACATCACATCAAAGTCATAAAGCATCACATCATAACCGAATTGGGCCATCTCATATATCATAAAAATTTGAATGTCATGGTACAAATATCAAAGTCAATGTGTATGCCAATATCATCAAAAGTACATATACAAGAAGCTATAAAAATAAGCCAATGAATATGTATACATATGCAAATCAGGTTGTATATCAAAAATGTGTCTACAAAAAGAGCATGGGCTATCCCCTACTCTATCGATCATGCTAAGATGGGTCCTGATGATCACTAGGTGGTTGTCTCTAACTACCCTCACTAGGTTGTCTGATATGCTGACCATTTGAACCCCTGGGAGCTGCCCCACTCATCTATGAGTAGTTTGGCTACTGTATCTCTTGAGGGACATCCTTTTGGTAGAGTGTCCAATAATATATTTCCTCTAATACAACATATTTGTACATGCGTATGGAGAAAACTTATCCCTATGCTGCTACTATGACGACCTCTAATTTCTTCCATTGCCCAGTCTCTTGGGCCAATCGCAGATTTGATTGCTATTGCAACTATCGCTCATGGTCCCTGTCGACTATCACAGTCTATAGCTGCTATCTCAATTGTTCTCTCTTAGTTATAATGGATAGAATCTATATATCCTGAGGATCCTACCTCAACTATTGCTATTGTGGATGCTACTGATGCTGATGCAGTGGTGGTGGTGGTGGTGGGGGTGGCCCTAATACTTGATCTTGATTCCCCTGATCTCGTACCACCTGATCTTGATGACCCTAAGCATGAGGAGGCTGCTGATCAACCTGCTGTCGTCCCTAACTTGCACCATGACCTCTGGGTCTACTCCATGGAAATACTCCCATCAAATATGTCAAATGTGTGGGGGCCACCCACCATGCATCATATGTTGGGATAGTCCCCACATCATACTGTCCCTGATCATATACCCAAGGCCAAGCAACCAATTGTCGAAAGCCATCTATGACTACCTGTGGCTAAATTTGAGGTCTCGATTGGACCTCTCTAGCGGTCCTAGAAAAAATAGTTGTGTAATAATTTGGAGGCACATCTTGTATCTCCTCAAACTACCAAGCTATGTGGTCTAGAAGGTATTGCTCTATCATAGTATGCTCTTGACCTTGGATATATTGGGTCTACTTGGCATAAAACAACTGTCAGTGATCATCATACCATGGTGGTACTTGAAGCCTTGGCCTCCACCTAAAGATGGTCATATCGTCTATGACCCTCCTCCAATATGGGATCCCTGTAGGCCCTATGTGTTGTAAGGTCATTGCTGCTCAGTATTTGTAAACAATGGGCTCATCCTGATCAATATCATCCAAGGCAACAATGGGTCTCAACATAACAATATGCTCATATGCCCATATATGTAGTAATGTGACCCCCATTCCAATTATCCTGTCCTGGCAGTACATCGATTGATGCATATCATGATATAAGGACACGAGCATAACAGGAACCCACACATACTGAATCATCTTGTAGAGCATTTAATGCCACACTAGTTCCCAACCTAGACTGAAACCTCTACCCCAGTTTAGGGAAATAAAACCAGAGATCAAGGAACCTAGAACTAATCTAAAAACTGACACTTGTCCTCATAACTGCTCCAAGTCAATTTGGGAGCTCACTAAAATGATATTCTCCTGGAAGCATGCATCCATCTCAGAAACTATGTCATAAATAAACTCCCCATGAATAGGAAGCCATAGAGTCTGCCATACGTCCTCCAAATTGACGATAGCCTCACTGGTGGGGAGGTTGAATGACATTCTCACTAACCTTAGGCATATATTGAATACTGCTCCACATAACTTGTACCTTGTCCAATGTCACATTTGGCATGATGAACTCACTAAAAATTGATTAAAATCTAAGTTTCTAGTCTGTCAATGTCATTGTATCCTTTTTGCAATCATGTCACCCTTTTGAGGGTGTGTCACTAATTGCAATGCATCTCTATATCCAAAATCCATGTGTCGCTATATTGCATGTGCGTCTCTATTTTTTAATAGTTGCTAGACTCAAAATCTTAGATCACCCTATTTCACCCACACTATAAATCGACGACTCTAAATTGAAATACTATGATGTGTTGCTATTTTGTAGATGTGTCTCTATAATTGCATTGTTGACCACTTCAAATGCATCGCAATATAGCAACACCCTAAAAAGACCTAATTCAAACCCGTGAAAAGTGAGGGAAGTTTCGAAGTGCACATACCTGGGGTCCTACACCTGGAGGCTATTGGTACTCTCAAACTCTATCAGAAAGGTGTCTAGGAAGCATGTGTTGTGCCATCTCACCAAGGTGCCAAAGCAAAAGTGCAACAATTCTCTAGAAGACAAAAGTGCAAATGAATTGAAAGTGACCATTTTAACCTCTATTTATGCTTGAAAATTAGGGTTTTTTTCCCTAATTTGAGGGGGAAACTAGGGTTTTCATCCTATTTTGTCAATCTCTAAGCTATGAGGAATATTTTGAGATGTTTTTGAGCTTTTTTTCACATCCCGAAACCTCTTTTGGCACCTAAATCAATGTTAAACCTTTGTCGCGACATCGACCCAAAATTTCAAATTTCAGCCCGATCTCTCAAGGGGGCAGGGTACTAGCTTAATTCCTTCCACTAGGGCAATAGTGGGGCATCCAAAAAATCAAATTTTTAAATTTTTTTGATATGAGCAATAGCATTAATCCGAAAAGTGTTAGTCTTTGAGCCAATGTAACAGGTACCTTGCTTCAAAGAGGGGAAAAATGTAGACACTTAAAATTATCCCGAATGATATTACACACTTAAATTTGATCACTAACATTGTTTCTTCCAAAAAATCATCTTCTTTTCAACTGTTTAATTAAATAATCCTAGTTATTTAATTAAATGAATCATTTTCATCTATTAATCTAATCAATAATTTCATTAGGTTAATTCACCCCCTTTCACACTAACATTTCATCTTGTTTAATCAAATAATGCAAATTATTTAAATTAAACCCCTTTATGTCCTCTCATTTAATTGAATAATCTAAATTATTTAATTAAATGTCACTTAACCCCCTTTCATTAAATAAATCAATTATTTAATGATAATCCTAATATTCCTCAATTTGCATAATTAATTTTTTTATTTTAATTGACTAATTACTAATTTTCCTCACCCATCCACTTGCATGGGAATGTTCCTTTAGAATATATATTCTTTCCTAACAAACTTTGTAACAACTTTGAAAGTGTGTTTGTTTGAATTATAGTGAGCCATTGATTAACTCTTTGATCCATGTGATCTTGCATTCTCATCCATTGATGAGAATCCTTGATCCATGTCTTCACCTCACTTTTCATCTTGACCATCACTAGTAGAATTTGACAAATAAATGACTACATGACTAAAAATTTTAGTCACAACAACTAAAGATGACTAAATTTTACTCTTTTTTGTAACACAACTATAAATGACTAATTTGATCATTAGGTAAAAAACACAACTAAATAATTAGTCACATAAATAAAAATTAGACAATATGATATTAAAGTGGATAATTAAAAAAATATGTCCAATTGAGGGAGTGGGTGGTATTATAATATAATATAATATATAATATAATATTATAATATAATATTTATATAATATAATATTTATATAATATAATATAATATTATATTATATTATATTATATTAAATAATATTATAATAGATAATATTTATATTTATATTATATTATTAATATTATAATATTATTTATTATATAATATTATATAATAATATAATAATATAATATATTTAATAATATAAAACTAGAGATTTATATATCGTAATTCATTTAATTTCGATTCCATTTCAATAAAAAAATTAGCGGGTAAATACCATAATGGGTGGGTAGAATGGGCGCCATAATTTTCATTTTAATAAACTCCCCGCCAATGATTTCCATTTTAATAATAAATAGATTTAGAAACCCCTCATCGAAACCTTATTTTCAGGCTGTAGCCTGCCAAATCGGAGAAGTGAAAGGTCACTGGAGAAGACATAGGGGTGCTGCTTCTTACTCACGCAACAGTTGCACTATCCCTAGGGGCGCCATTCCATGCAGGTATAGGCACCGAGTTCAGAATCTACTAGTGGGAGTTCAGAATCTGCTAGGGGCTCACCCAGGTCAAAACCAACACAGAAGAGTTTAGAGGAGAAAAATAGTGGCTAGGAAATTGAAAAAATCTATAGGTAAAGGATGCCCTAATGTTAAAACCTAAATGTGCTCAATATTAGGATCTTAGCTGTAATTTTCAAGGATGCATATTAAAACCTAAATTTGCTCAGTATTAGGATCTTGACAGTAATTTTCATTTTAAAAACATACTCTAAAACCCTCGTCAAAACCTTATTTTTAGGCTATAGGCCGCCAAATTGGAGAAGTGAAAGGTTTATACCAAGGAAGAGTCTGGAGGAGCAAAAACCAATAGCGGCAGAGAAAGCAGCAAGAAACGATGAAAAACAACCGAAAATGATGAAGAGGTGAAATTTATTTTTTATTTTTTAATTTATAATTATTCTTTTGAGTTAAAGTTTATTTATTTCTTATTTAAGGAGGCACTTGATCTTGAAGAAGAGGTGAAATTTATTTTTATTTTTTAATTTATAATTATTCTTTTGAATTAAAGTTTATTTATTTGTTATTTTATTGTTTATTATTAGTTTTTAAGTTTATGTTATTGTAGGTATTATTAGTTTATAAAGGGAGAATTTTATTTTATTTTATTTTATTTTTAAACAAAACATCTTAAACTTTTTGCTAAGTTTGTCCCTTGGAAAGATCATCCTTGTGAAATTCTTCACTTTGAAAGGGATAAGTCATTTTGAACCACATTTGAAATCTCTAACTCAGAATTTCTAGATGAAATCTCCAAGTCATTTTGATTGTGGACAGGTACAAAGCAAGGAGAAAATGCAAAACCAATGCCTTCTAAATGCATTTATAGCCCACCCCATGTGCAACAATGGAATCATTGAAGACATGCCATATAAAGTGAATTATTTCCAATCCTTTGAGGATTCAAAACTCTATATATAGAGTTCTTTGTAACATATTTTATATACAGTTTGAATATAAAGTGAATTGTTTCCAATCCTTTAAGGATTCAAAACTCTATATATAGAGTTCTTTGTAACATTTTATATACAGTTTAAATATACAGTGAATTATTTTCAATCCTTTGAGTAGATTTGTTGAAGTTTTATGATTATTTCAGTTTACAAATGACTACCATGATTAAATAAATGACTAAACAATGATTAAATAAATGACTACAATGACTAAAATGACTAAATAAATGACTACAATGACTACCATGACTAAATAAAATGATTACCATGACTAAATAAATGATTAACATGAATAAATAAACAACTACCATGACTAAATAAATGACTACCATGACTAAATAAATGACCAACTAACAATAATCAATGACTAAATTAACCACTAAATATACTAGCAAATCGATCAATCAAAACAATTAATAAATGACTAAAAATGGTTTAGTCATAAATTGTTATGTTATAAATGACTGGAAATAAACTACTAATGGTCACATGACCAAACTATTGATCACAAGACCAATTTTTAGTAGCTTTTTTAATCATTTATTTCTATTTTTGTACTAGTGCATTGATTGACCAAATCAATCTTAGCCCTTGATTCACCATTTTCTCTTATTAATACCTCACATTTTGGAGAGAAATGGATCCACTTCCATCAAAACAGAGTTATGCTACACATTTGAATACTATCTTTATTCATTCTTGCACCCATTATTATCTTTTTCATCCATTTTAGCATAGGTTCATCCATTTTAGCTTAAGTTTTCATCAATGAAGTTCGATTAGATGCTCATTTTATTGAAAGGATTGGGAAAGGGTCATCTTTCTATATCAATACGACACCAATCCCCCAATGTAATGCCCTTCCAAGTTTAACTAAAAGAAACACAACTAGTTAGCTGAATTTTGTCAAAATTTAATAATATAAATATTGAAAGACAAACGATTCACTTTAATACAAGGTAGGTTAACCTAGTAATCATATCTAAACATGACATCTGATGAGAAATTAATCTTTGCTTTTACACATAAATTTACTTGCCTAAACCATCACATGAAATAGTTTTATTGTATTAAGCAATACTCTAAGCTATTTATACCTCAAGACCCTAAAAAGTTCCTAAAATCATATAGACATATATATTTGATTTTATTCGATATAATTTTCAACTTAAATTTAAATTTTCTTTACAATTATATATATATATATATTCCTTTAAAAAAAATAATAATAGAAATAAATGAATCTATCCTTTCTCATTTATTTCTAACCTTTAAAGATTTCCTTAAAAGGGTAATAAGACAAAAGTTTATCTTAAATAATGGAATATTATTAACTAATCCCACTTTTCTTTATTTAAGATCACAACTTATGAAGAATCAATGGAATTTGGTTTTATTCCCAAGTCATTGAAAGAAGCCATGCCTTTTAACAAGGAAAGAGTATATCTATTTTTTTATTTAGAAGATGACCATTTCAGTTATGAAGGAAAAGAAAGCATGATAATTTAAACATTCCAAGACTTTCTTTTTAATCCTTGACCTTGAGCTCACGTGAGAGATTCTTTTACATGTGACTTATGCTAGGTATTCTAAGGTTTTTATATTTGATACGCAACAGAGAGTTGTTAACAATAATTAAGATCATTTTACAAATATCCATAGAACCTATAATCATCGTCTAAATTGAATAATTATATTACAGAAAGAAACTCACTTACCAAAATTTTGAGCCCAAATTAAATCACTAAGAAACATTAAAGGGAAGCATGATTTACAACGTAGTCATTTCCTAACACATTTATGAGAACTATTGCTAATGAGGGAGATAGCTTTATGAGGAATTAAGCACTTACTAAAAGAAATTATTTGTACGCAAATTAATGCTGAGATGGATAAGCTTCTAGCAGCAATGGTTTTCTCGTCTTTGCAAGAGTTCAAGTTTCCTACAAAGCTGACATGGAACTCAAATAGAAAGAATGCATCAACAGAATCACAACCCTTGCCAACTCCACTCCACATATTAAGAGACATAGCTTTGAATATTTGAAAAAAAAATGTTATTCCCACATATGCATTACAAATGATGAAAATGTACCGAATTACATAAGGAGATGATCCAAGAATAGAAGAACGGTTATTCTTCACAGAATGGATGATTAAGATTCTGAAGTATAAGAAAATGAGTTAAAGGAGTTAAAAGATTAAATAAAACATTAATGCAGAACAACCCACACTCTCCAAGTATAAAAAGTGAATGCTAAGGGAACCCTTATATTCCAAAAGATGTATACATATCCATTCCTAGATAGCTGAGTAAGACATCCAAGAGATAGAAATATCTATTAAATATTGATTATTGTTGGGGCGTGAGATAAGTGAGGAACATGAAAAGCTTTGGCTGTGTAAACCGGCCATAGAACAAATACATTCCCAGAAATAAACAATTCCTATTACAAAATGCCTGTAATAAATCTGAGATTCAAGAAATCTTATTTAATTCTGACCCATATATGAACAATGGCATGCCGAAAAGGTCAAGTATTCTAATTTAAGAATGAATGGAAAATAAAATCTCAATGAGATATTGAGACGCCAAACTTGAAATAAAAGAAAAACATAAGGAATAGAAATATTACCACTCATTATCTGATAATTTCTAATTTAAATTGATTCATGTATGTTGTTCTCTTAAAGAATCACAAGGAACATAATGAGTGACCACAAAATTTTCTCATGATGACCTGTCAAAAATTTAAATAAAACGAAAGCCACAGAGCTGCTGCTCTATTTCCCCAAAAACACAACAGGGGAATACACAAAATGCGGAAGCACAAAGAACAAGAGACAAATCTGGGCATGCAATATTTTTTTTTTGTAATAACTAAATTGGAAATGAAAATACATGAAAGATTAAACATAAACTTCAGAAAAAAAAACTCTAAACTACGAACTACAATCTGCTGGGAGCTTCATGAGCTACTCAACCAAAATAGACAACTTCAGGAGCTACTAGGAGCTCACTGGCAGGAGCTACGTAGAGCTCTTTAGGAGCAATCACTACTCAAACAAACAAAATATAGTTGTTGTTGTGTACAAAATTCTCTGAATCACACAAGAACAAAACATCAAACATTCCCTTCAGATTGTTGCTGCTCAAGAAATCTTCTCCAACTTGACAGAATAATCTTCCTTCAATTTTTTTTGTCTCCAACATTCCCTCTCAAAAATTCAAAATTACCTACCAACATTAATTTGGAATTCAAAAATAGCTACCATATTTACTTTTGGAGCTGTTAGGAGTTGCAAGGATGAAGATCCAAAAAACTACCATTGAAATTGGGGGCTCCTGAAGGGTAGGTGAAGCTAGGGGTTGTCGTGAGAGCAGGCTCAAGAAAATAATAAATTCCAACACTCCCCCTTTTTTCTGAGCTGATGAAATAGGATCAATCTTGATCCAAATCAACAACGCCCAATCTACTTCTTAGGCACTCAAAACTATCCTTGTTCAAAGGCTTAGTGAATATGTATGCTAGGTGCTGCTTAGACCTACAAAATGTCATTTTAATATCACCATTCTCAACCAATTCTCTAATCAAATGATACTTGATTTCAATGTGCTTGATTCTTCCATGAAACACATGATTTTTCGTTAAGGCTATTGATTAAACATTGTCATAAAAGATTGTTGTTCCATCCTCTTGTTCTTCAAATCTGCCAAGATTCTTCTTAGCCAAATAGCTTGACACGTTGTTGCATTTGCTGCTATAGTCTCAACCTTTGCTATAGATAGGGAAACTATGGGTTGTTTCTTGGAAGCCCATGAGATAGCTCCCGAACCCAAATGAAACACATAGCCTGATGTGCTCTTCCTATCATCCAAACTTCCATCCCAATCACTATTTGTGTAACCAACCAGCTCAAATTCATTTGCTTCTATTTACAAAATGTCATATCCTTTGGTGCCATTCACATACCTCAGGATTCTTTTACCCGCTTGCCAATGGGTGTCCCTTGGAGTCTCCATAAATCTGGAAATAAGACTCCCACTATGCATTATATCAGGCCTAGTTGCTGTTAAATACATCAAACTTCCAACCAAACTTTTATATATGGTCGGATCCACATTGCTGTTGTAATCTTCCTTGCTCAACTTTAGACCTATGACTGTTGGTGTTGGGGTAGGCTTGCTTTCAAGCATCCTAAATCTCTTCAAGATCTCATTTGCATATTTTTCTTGAGAGATAAATACACCATCATGCATTTGTTTTACTTCTATGCCTAGAAAATATCTCAAAAGCATTTCAAACTCACTTTTCATAGCCTCCTTAAAATCAACAATGAGGAAATCATCATCCCTAGTGAAAACTAAATCATCAACATACAAGACAACAATCAAAATCTTACCATTTGTTGCCTTAATGTAAAGAGTGGGCTCACCATCACTTTTGCTAAAGCCATTGCTCATCAGATATGAGTCAATCTTTGTACCATGCCTGTGGAGCTTGCTTTAGCCCATTTTCTTCAGAGACCTGATCCAAATTTATGGCTGCTCCACATTTCATCAGTTTTACTTCTATGCCGCATATCTCAAAAGTAATGGGCTTCAAATGATTGCCTGCACGGTCATCCTTCCCTAGGAAAACTCAAATCATCAATCATACAAATGTTGTTACCATTTGCTTGCCTTAATGTAAAGAGTGGGCTCACCATCACTTTTGCTAAAGCCATTGCTCATCATATATGAGTCAATCTCGTTGTACCATGCCTGTGGAGCTTGCTTTAGCCCATAAAGAGCTTTCTTCAGCCTATACACATTGTGTTCTTGACCTGAAACTTCATATCCAAATTTATGGCTGCTCCACATAAACTTCCTCTTTCAACACTCCATTTAGGAAGACGAACTTTGCATCCATTTGAAATACCTTCCATTTGTGTTGGGCTGCAATTGCTATGACTGCCTGCACGGTCTCCATCCTTGCAATGGGGGAAAATGTCTAATTATAATCTCTCCCAAACTGTTGTCTGTACCCCTTAACAACTAATCTTGCCTTATGCCTCTCTATTCTTCATTCGACATTGCATTTGGTCTTATAGACCCATTTCACCCCAATAACTTGCTTGTTGGGAGGCAAATCAGTTAACTCTCATGTGTTGTTCCTTTCTATTGTATCTATCTCCTCATCCATGGCCTCACACCATTTCTCCTCTTTCACAATATCCTCAAAATAAATTGGATCACTATGAGAAAACAATGCAAAATTCACACTCTCATCAAATTCTTCATCATACCTTTCATTTTGGTAGATCTCCCTTAGACTCTTGGTCTTCTTTGGCATTAGGGAGGCGAGAGGGATCTGAAATTTCACTACTACTGCTACTCTGCTGAACAGACAGGTTTAGGAGTTTTTGGAAGCTCTTAGGAGCTCTTCCAGAGCTTTTAGGAGCCAATCTTCTGGCTGTCTCTAGCTGTTTGTCTTTCTGTTTGCTCACTTCAGAAGCTGTCAGGAGCTTTTAGGAGCTCTTCTGAAGCTTTCAGCAGCTTGTCTGACGCTTTCAGGAGCAACTGCAGGCTCATCTTGTTGATCTTCCTGTTCTATTTCTGCTTCTTTAGGAGTTGTCGGGAGTGGTCGAGAGCTGTCAGGACCTGTCAAACCATCCCATGAATCTTCTTCTAAGAACTCCATGTCTTTGTTGATGATGATTTTCTTGGTGACCAGGTTGTACAACCTATAGGCTTTGGATTCTTCACTGTAGCCTGTGCAAATACACTTTTCACCCTTGTCATCCAATTTCTTCCTCTTTTCCTTAGGCATGTGAGCATATGCTACACACTTGAACACTCTCAAGTGCTAAACCATCCACTTGCATTTTGTCCATGCCTCTTAAGGGATTTTGTCACAGATTTCCTTTGTTGGACTTTTATTTATCAAATATACAGTTGTTGCTACAACCTCTCCCCAATATTCAATCAGGAGTCCCTTTGCTTTCAACATGCTCCTTGCCATCTCCACGATGGTCCTATTCTTTCTGTCAGCCACTCCATTTTTCTTTGGAGTATAACAAGTTGTTAGCTCCTTCTTGATGTTAGTTTTCTTGCAAAAAATTACAAACTGATTGGAGCTATACTCTCCTCCTCGATTTGACCTTAGGACCTTGATCATGTGTCCACTCTCCTTTTTAGCCTGGGCCTTAAACAACAAAAACTTATCAAAAGCTTCATATTTATGTTGCAAAAAATAGACCCATGTCTTACGGCTATAATCATCAATAAAGGTCATAAAAAATCTTCTTTTACCAATAGAAATGATTTGCATAGGGCCTACCAAATCCATGTGCACCAGCTCCAATAGTGCTCTTGCCCTTGTAGAGTTGCTTGATTGAAAAGGTTACCTATGTTGCTTGCCCAAATTTCAATCCTCACACTTAACATTAGGCTCTACTATTCTTGGTAAACCATCAATCATTTTAATCTTGGACAAAAGACTTAAACCAACATAGCCCAAATGTTTATACCTGAGATTCCATAGCTTGGAGGGGTCTTGAATGGTGCTCTTGAGGGCTACTTGTTGTACTACTATACATTTTCCATTCATGATAGGTGTAGCAATGGACTGAGATGAGAAACACGTCTCAATCTTCAAAGGAAACATTCAGTTCTTTGTCATTTTGACTGCTGCAAACACCTTTGTCCTCTCATTCTTTTCATAAATAATACATTGAACCTTCTCCATCAACACTTTATATCCATTTTGGATCAGCTATCCAACACTCACGAGGTTATGCTTTAACCCAGGAGCAAGAAATACATTTTGTATCTCCTTTTTCTCACCTTGCTTGGTGCGGATCATAATAGATCCTCTTCCCACAATTGGAACTGCTCCATTGTTCCCCATTCTAATTTTTGACTTTACATTCTTATCAATGAAAGAAAACAAACTTTCATTACCACTCATGTGGTTGCTGCAACCACTGTCCAAATACCAGACTTCGGGGCTGCCTTCTTCACCAATGTTGCACATGATGAAGGCTGTGGACTGATTTCCTTCAGCCACATTCACATTTTGTTTTGATTGATCACACTGCTTTGTCCAGCATTCACTTACATAATGACCAAATTTATGACAGTAGTAGCATTCAACATTGCTCTTGGCATTCTTTTGATTTGAACTGTTGTTCTTCTTGCCTCTTCAGGAGCTGGTCTAAGAGCTACTCGCTCCCTCTTGGCTACTTGCTCACGCCGATCTATCTCCTCCAACATTTCCTTGTCCGAAGTTTCCACGACCTCTATCTCTTGAGCTCCTTCCACCATTGTTTCTTCTCCCCCTTCCTCTTGCATTTGACTAAGCTTTAAAAGCTTTCTCTTGGGAAGAAGTAGCAGACCTATTTAGGCACTGCTCATGGGTTTGCAGAGAATCCATCATCTCATCAATGGACAACATTGTGAGATCCTTTGCCTCTTCAATGACAATCATCACTACATCAAACTTCGTGGGTAAGCTCCTAAGGATTTTCTCCACAATTCTTTGATCATCAATGATTTCTGCATTCACTCTTAATTGGTTTATCAAACCTGAGAGTCTTGTGTGAAAAATTGAGATGGACTCACTGTCCTTCATTTCAAGAGTCTCAAACTCTCTTCGAAGCATATGGAGCTTCACCAATATGACCTTGTCAGTCCCTTTATAGTTGGTTTGGAGGATTTTCCAAGCTTCCTTTGCATAGTTAGCTACTGCTATTCTAGGAAAATGGCCTCTGTCAAGGCCGCTTCTATTAAACTCAATGCCTTAGCATCTTTCCTCCTCAACTCCTTCAACTAGGTCTTCTAGTTATTTGTGAGCACATCATATGTTGTTGGGTCAATTACATCATTGAACTCACTAACCACAAACTCCCACAAATCATTGGCGACCATTATGGTCTTCATCTTCTTTTCCCAAACATCATAGTTCCATCCATTAAAGGACGATGGTTGCTGCCAACTCTTCCCTTCATCTTCAGCCATGTCTCCAACAATAAAACTTAATACCCAGAATTTTTTTTTTCCCTAACTCACAAGGAAATGGGGCCTATAGCTTTGATACCATGTCAAAAATTTAAATAAAATGAAAGCCACAGAGCTGCTACTCTATTTTCCCAAAAACACAATAGGGGAATACACAAAATGCGGAAGCATAAAGAACAAGAGACAAATCTGGGCACGCAATATTTTCTTTTTGTATTAACTAAGCTGGAAATGACAATACATGAAAGATTAAACATAAAGTTCAGAAAACAAACTCTAAGCTATGAACTACAATCTATTGGGAGCTTCACGAGCTGCTCAACCAAAACAGACAACTTCAAGAGTTGCTAGGAGCTCACTGGTAGGAGCTACGTAGAGCTCTTCAGGAGCAATCACTGCTCAAACAAACAAAATACAATTGTTGTTGTGTACAGACTTCTTTGAATCACACAGAGAAAAAAACATCAAACATTCCCTTCAGACTGCTGCTGCTTAGGAAATATTCTTCTCCAACTTGACAAAATAATCTTCCTTCAATTCTTTTTGTCTCCAACATTCCCTCTCAAAAATTCAAAATTACCTACCAACATTAATTTGGAATTAAAAAATAGCTACCATATTTACTTCTGGAGCTGTCAGGAGCAGCAGGGATGAAGATCCCAAAAGCTACCATTGAAATTGGGGGCTCTTGACGGGTAGGTGAAGTTGGGGGCTGACGTGAGAGCAGGCTTAGGAAAATAATAAATTCCAACAGACCGACCAATGACAAAATCCAATGAGACCTTAACAACGTCGGATTAATTGATGTTATCAGGCTGGGGTGTCTTAAGTGACTCACATTCGATAGTGAGAGTACACAATGCAATGTCAAACAATGATCCTTTCACACAACGAAACCGACTCTACCACCCATGCCATAACATGATTTTATCTTGGTTTAAGAATGCTCCTCCATCAAATCAACATATATAAATATATTCTTCCTAAACATAAATGATGATTCTATCAATAGCGTGAGTGATAGCTACGGGTTATAACCACAACCAAAAACATTAAGGATTTTTTTTTACCAAGACGGATCCAATTTCTAAATAGTGCTTTGTTTAACATACACAAATATCGACAAGGATGTGGTTTAAAAGAATGGAATGATTAATAGGAATACAACACATAGACCCTATTTGCAATTTGGGAGTTTATGGGACACATATGTTACAAATGAGTATTAACTTTGTGTTTTTCTTGGGTAATATGAAACAATGCAAAGATAGATAAACATTAACAATGTATTCTTAATAGCCACGAATCCGTGAAGCAGAGAACAAATTGAGGTTACAAGGAAATGGTGTAAAAAATGACAGCGACTAAGGATGCAATACGGAGGCCGAGAATACAAGCATATGCTGAGTTTAGGGGTGTAAACCATGGCAAGAATACCGGGTTTTGCAAGTTTTCACATTAACTCTGCCAAAAAAAAATTCTATTGCAGAACACCTTATTGAAGACACAGAGATTCATAGATCTTGAAATGAAAATTGTCAATTCATTCAAGCTCACAAGAACATGTAAAATAACAATACTAACCTTATAGCTAGGTTTAACGATTCACTTCCCTTTGTGGAAAATAAGGAACAATGCTTAACTTTTGTACACAAAAAATGCATAAATCAAAATAAGAGTTTTCACATAAACTTGAAATCTGCTTACTGGTAATTTTTTTGATAGCTACATATATACTCTTTACATTCTGCAAAACTGATAGGTTAGAAACATTACATTGAATCAATATAAGAATTTCCTTCTATTAACACAAAAGAACTTGGATTATTCTATGAACTTGCAACACAAAATGGAGCAACCCAGCCTTAGGACCGAAAGGTCCACCCCCAAGTGGGAGACAAAACCCCAATTTCCAAATTTACAAATTTGAAATCAATTTAGACACTAACAATGACTCACATACAATGAATTCGTTTACCGAATTTTGGTATAGGGGGAGAAGGGGGATTCCCTTCCCTCTTGGGGAAAATAACAAAGCAATCAACTCCATGTACAAATTCATTCTCAACACACAATCACCACCACCCATCCAACAATTTTCATACCCAACACCACCATCCATCCATAAATCTCCACACACTACCACCACCATCCAACCTTCCTCCATTCATTACTATAACCAATAGCCATGGATTTCCCATATCATCACAATTCCATACTTTTCATATATGATCAACAACCCCCAAGAGAGGCTTCGCGCCCTCCTCAAACCCCACACGAAGGGGGCTCTCAGCCCTCAGGCGAGATCAACTCCTTATACACACCCAAACCCTCTATTACACAAACAATAACAAGCATTGATCAATAATTCATTAACACAAAAACCACCAATACAATTAACAACTATTAAGTACGCATTAATAACACAACCAACACAAAATATACCTTGGTTGTCCAAATTAGGATCAGCCCAATCTACTTACCCAAGATTATCAATTCATCTCTGCCATCCCCCCAAACAACATAAAAGCAAACAATAAATAAAGAAGGAAAGAAATCTTTCGTTTCCTCTTCCCCCAACCATTCAAATTTCCATTTTAAATAAAATAATTTCCAACTCCTCCCTTTCCCTCAACACATTATCCAAATAAAAAGAATAATTCAAATGGAAACAAACATTTCGAAATCAAATTGCATTCAACATTAAACTCCCTTGACCCATTTTGAATCAATAATAAACATTTATTATTTGGGCTTGCCTCCAAAATTTAAGGAACCTAGGCCACCCACCTGTAACACCTTATGAAAACATTAGTACATCAATATTAAATATAAACATTAGTTCCTACTAACATCAATCAAATATATGATCTAATACAAAAATTAAAATTATTTATTTTTGTAGAAACTAAACATCCACAATATCCAAAAATACTATATATAAAACAATAAAATCAAACCAAAGTAATATTAACGATGCCTCACAGTATTTCATGCTTAGTTTAATGGTTGCTTGTTTTGAAGATTTTGAACATTTCATTGGGATCATGGCTTAGTTAGTTAAATATAGCTTAAATTCATTTGGATTTGCTGTATTTAGCTCATACTATGACTATGATCTCATGATTGATTAGCTAGCTAGGGATTGGTTTGATGATTGATGATTGATTTATAGATTTGCAAGAGATTTGATGAATGGTTAAGATTGAATCTAAGACCTAAGATCTAATTCATGATTTAGGGGACTAATTAGGAGATGTGGCATGCATAAGTGAGTTACTCATTATTTTAATTAAAATAATCATAATTTTTAATTAAAATAATTATAATTTTTAATTAAAATAATAATAATTTTTAATTAAAATAATTATAATTTCTCAAATCAATATGGCTAGGAAGTTAACAGATTTGATTGATTAGTCAACTATTTGCATATAGGAGTTAACTGAGTGATGAAAAAATCAAGGGGAGTTGGCTATTGCATGAACAAGTTAACTGATTGCATAGGTGAGTGAAGTGGATTTGATTGATGAGTGGGAGTAGGAGTGAACTGATTAGACCAAGTTGTCAAGTAGATGATGGGAAATTAATTAATCGAATTATTGATACACATATTATGAAGATTAATATTAGATTAATTTATTAATAGATAATGTGTGGATAATTTATTAATAATATGGATAATTAAACATGGATAATTGATAAAAATATTCAATGGATAATATTAAATTTATGAATAATTCTACCCAAATTTAATTAAATAACTTAGGTATTATTTAATTAAATATTAAGTGTTAGGTGGTAATCTACATCCTAGGTGACAAGATGATGATATGTGCATACTAGGTGATAGATGAATGAAATAGGTGATAATGATAGGGGTACTAGGTGATGTGATAGGATGAAATCAATGATGCAAGTGAAGTTGAAATATTTAGGAGTCTACATTTTTTTGCCCTTTCAGGCAATGTTCAAAAGTAACATTGTTTCAAAAAAGAAAAGTAGCTATGATGCGATGGATACGATATGAAGAAAGTGATGATATACCCCAATCATGCACAAGAAATGATGAAAGAAGAAATGAATTAAAGGTGTAGACACCTAAAATGACTAAACTATTCTATCATTGTTTCTCATCAATCCTTTTGATTTTAATTAAATAATTTTATTATTTAATTAAAACAACACCATTTCCCCTTCATCTTGGATAATTAGATAATCTTAATTATTTAATTATTTTAAATCAAAATTTCTCTTCATTTCTATTTAAATTCAAGTAATTCATCATTTTCCTCTATATTAATTAAATAATTTTAGTTGTTGTGGATGTAAATCTTAACTAAGCTAAACATGATTGTAATGAGCAATTTAAAACAATGTAATTAGCTAAATCAAGTTACATTCCCAATGAAATTCTTGCAAAGTTAAACTAGGAAGCCATTAAAACTTTAAACAAAGCTCAAATTGCACAAAGAATCCTAATTAAACTCAATGAACCTCATCCCATTGGGGGATTGGTGCTACTTCGAGTGTGGAATTTAGCCCTTTCCCAATCCCAATTTGTTGAAATAAGCTTGGATGATATGAACTTTGTTCCAATCATTTTTATTAAAGAAAACTGATGAAACTGATGAGATGTGTGTGAAGCATGATGCAAAACTAGATTTAAAATGCTAAATGCTAAGATAATTGATAAAGAGGATGTAATCTATGCTAAATGTAAACAAAATTCAAAGATGTAAGCCACAGATTCCAAAATATGCTAAAATGGATGCAAGATAAGTTACCATGGAAGCCATTGATGGATGCTTAAGCTAAATGGATGAAATTAATCTAATGTGCTAAATAAAAGTTCTCAATATGAATACAAGCTAAGTGTGAGTTTCAACATCATGAATTTGCTATCAAAAGATGGATCCATTTGTCTCCAAATAGCGATCTATTTATAGGAGAGCAAATGGGAAATCAAGGGCTTAGATTGAAAAGATCAATCAATGGGCAACAATGAAAGGATGATGAAACATGCATTGAGGATTCCAATCCATGGTCAAGGTTGAAAGTTGATAAGGATCAATTAATTTAATCAGTGGTCCAAATTAGCTTTCAACAAACACACTTCCTCATAATTGGGAAGAGGTTAAGAGATATTTTGGAGGAATGAGTGCACAAAAGGGGATATTTCATAGGAATATGCAAAGGAGGAATATTTCAAGAATATTCCCTTGCAAGTGGGAGGATGAGGATAATTAGTAATTTAGTTAATTAAAACTAAATTTAAATGTGCAAGATGGGTACTCATTAAATTATTGATTTATTTAATGAAAAGGGGATGCAAAAATGATATTTAATTAAATAGTTTAGGGTTATTTAATTAAATAAGAGGACCTAGGGTTTAAATTAAATAATTTGCATTATTTAACTAAAAAAATGAAATGTTATTGTGAGAAGGGGTGAATTAACCCAATTAGGTCAATTAGATTAATAGGTGAAAAATGAGGCATTTAATTAAATAGCTAGGCTAATTTAATCAAATAGGAAAAAAGAAGATGGATTTCAGGACAAAATGATGTTAATATATCGAATTTAAGTGTGTAATAGCATTTAGGACATTTTTAAGTGTGTACAGTTAATTAATTAATTAATTAATTAATTATTCCTCTCTTGCACATCAAGATTAATAATTAATAATTATTTAATTAATTCATCTTCAATTAATCTCTTCTAAATCTCATTAATTAAATAATTATTTAATTAAACTAATTAATCCTCCATAAATTATCTTCTAAAAATAAATAAAATTATTGTTTTATTTATTTTCCCATGTGCACATGAATTAAATAATTTATTTATCTAATTTTGTTATTAAATCTTCATGCATCTTTCACTTCATTAGTTAACTACACTCACTTCTAGTTCACTCTTTAATCATATCAATCTTCTTTTCAATCTATTTAGTACTTTTACCTCTATAATCATTCAATTTCACTTCACTACCCCAAACACTCAGTCCACTCAAATCATGCAATCAATTAATTCCTTAGATTTATCAATCAATTCCTCTCAACCATTCTCATCCATTGATTTATCTATCCAATCTCAACTATTGTTTGATATCAAAAACAATTTACAAATATAGCCTTCATCCATCTCATTTGGTTCTCCATAAATCTATAGACTTTTGTGATCACTATTATTAAGTGCTTTGTGCTAAATTCTAAGAGCAACAACACTACCATTCTTCAAGGTGCAATTGAAGAACAATTGAGTTAACCAAGGTGATTTGTATGATGTGATTATTGCAGGTTTGTTTCATTTGTTTGTGCATTTTTCCTTAAGCTTCATTGAGTGATTTGATTTGATTGTGATTGGTTTTCTTTCTATTTTTATTTATTATCACAATTGATTTATTGATCCACATTTTGACACTCAGTGGGACTTGCATCCCATGAATTTTGTGAGTTCTTTGTTTTTAATAGTTATAAGGTGGAATGATGCAAGTGACTAAAATTCCAATGCAATTGATTAGCCTCTCAACACAAATGATTTTAAAAATGACACATTTGATTCTAGGAACAATTTAGAAGGTTTTCGGTGCAATTGATCAAGATTTTGTCACAATCGATTAGGGTTTCACCAAGTTTGATTATTGTTTCATCATTGTTGATTAACAAAGTAGTATATTTTGTAGGGATTGAGTTTTATCGATCATTTTTATATTTTGGTCCCTGTTTACTAATTAATTTTTGTTCTGCTAACCTTTGACTATAATCTACTTGCATTTGACCCTTGGACATTTAATTAATTATTCTACTAGGGTTTTGTATCTATTTTGGCAAAAAAAAAAAATTCTTGCAGTTTGGCCTAGTTGATTTGGGTTCAACGTAATTGATCGGTGCGACGTCACAATTGATTGGAGAAATGATGCAAACAATAAGTATACAATTCAGGTGAATTTTGGGTTTTTTGAATAAATTCTATTTGTTTTGATGCAATTGATTTTGTATCTAATGCAATTGATCCAGTATTTGATGCATCTGATTCAAAACTATTCACACTTGATCTATGTTTTCAAAATTATTTGTTGCCTAACTCTTTTCTATGAATTTTGGTTTATTGACTTGATTTGTGCAACTTGGCTTCTACTGGAAAATACAAAAGAAAACTCTAAAACTACTAATGTTTCTAATGCAACACTTTTTCTTTCATTAGCTCACACTTCAATTTCTCAAAGGAAATAAATTTTCTTGTTGTGTTTGGTGGAATCATCAATGTATATTCTCTCCCCTTGCACCTAGTGCAAGCCTTGGGATAAAAAGACCTTTTAATCCACAAGATTGTTATTTTTACCTAAGGAGTGCTAGTTTTGTACGCTCTCCCCTTGCACCTCATGTGAGCTTGGGGATCAAAAAAGCTAGTATCTTCCTTTTTTAATTTAGTAGGAGACTTCTTGGTGATTTCATCACCCCAAGGGTGATCTTGACCATATTTTCTAATGAGGCATACAAAGGGGGGAGAGTGAAAGATATACCTTAAGGTGTGCCCAACTTTGTTCAAGCCAAGCCATAAGACCCTCAGTCCATCAAGACTTGTTAGGTGTGGAGAGCGGGGAAGACCCCCCAATCTCGAGCACTATCAAACAGGCTCACTATTCACAAATACCACTAAATACCTTGTTTGTAGAACCTATTTCCATCGACTTTGATGTAGTGTGGTGCAAGGTACAATATCATACTTGAAACTACCCAACATGTACTATCCTCAAGAGAGATAAAATTTATTTGGAGGTGTAAAAATCCTTCAAGGGAAAGAGGAAGGTGAACCCTTGTGCCACTGGAGACCTAGCTATTCTCTCTTAAGAGTAGAGTGTGCATGCACAATCCTAGGACATTTTATTGCTTGGGTCTACACTAGTGGGATACACCTTGATCGAATAATATAGGTTGTTATCATGTTTGGCATGTATTTATTGTGAAAACCCGTGAAACCATTTGGCCTTATACCTTGGAATATAAATAGCTATTTTGTCTTGATATTGTTTCTTTTCTTACCAAATTACCTTAAAAATAGTAAAAAATAGTCACAGTTCTTGAAAATTCCACATAATAGCATAATTGATTCCCAAAAATTTGCAATTGATTATCCTTCAATGCAACTGATTTTGCACAAAAAAAATAGAAAAATCTATTTGTACCTAGAACATTATAGTTGATCCTCTTTTTGTCACAATTGATTATTTTTGAGTCACAATTGATTCTATAAATGCTATAATTGATCTAAGTTTCAACTCAAAAAATTCATAGTTTGTAATCCTAGTTTGAATAATTTTACACATAGCCTTGCAACTGAAGCTCTGTTTATTACATTTGATCCATCTTGAACCAAAATTGATTTGTAATTTGATGTAGTTTATCCAAACTATCATTTACTTGACTATTGTCTTGAGATCTTAAAAATTCAAAACCAAAATTATACATAGACAGATTTGAGATATGCTAGCATACCATATTCATAATTCATCCATCATACCACATATATTTTATCTTTTCATTATAATCCATAAAAACTTAAAAAATTATTTTAGAATTATACCAAAATTATTCACATTGTCCATAATCAACATTTTGTCATCCACCAAAATTGACTAATATGTTATCTTGATCTCACATCCCCTTTATCTCTATTTTTCCCTTTTTATTGGAAGATTGCATTCTCCAAGTAAAGGGTCAAGTCAACCTATTGGTGGGATAGATTATCTTAGGAGTTTGGCCACTTCTAAGTTGATATATTTCACCCCCTTATCAATTGGTTTGAACTCATTAGTCTAGTTCAATTTCAACATATAAATCAAATCTTGATCATCATTATGTAAATATCTAGATATAGTTATGACTTTTCTTGGTATCACTATCCAAAATATCAAAATCCTTAAAATCAAAAGGTCTCTCAAAATCCATCATATACCAATTGAAACTAAGTCTCAAGCTAATAAAAGGATGCAATCTCAACAAGACCCTAAAGTGGTTACCACAAATGTATATCATACCCTAAAAACATAAGGAGAGTCCTCACAATTATTTATGTCAATTGGATTTGAAACCCCACCACCACCTAGTGATTAGACTAAATCTAATGCAAGTGAGAAGGTTAGAGACTTAACACTCAAATAATTGACATAAGCAAAACAAGACTCTAACACCATGAAATTTATAGATTCCCTTCTCACAACTAATTGTGACTAATATTTCCTATTGCTAGCACAAGGAGCCAAATTACCATCCACATTTGATACCACACTCATCCAAGATGTAACCAACACCACCTTATCATAGAACTTAGGGGAAACAAGTTCCAAACACCATTCCACAAAAAACTAACCCCTTCATAACCACCTAATGACACTTTTATACCACCACAAACCAACCCTTTCATAAAATATTCCAATAACACATCCCCAAAAAATTCCACCATCATTCCACAATCAATAATACCAAAAAAATCAACCTAGGTATCTATACCTCCCATAAACACTCAACTTGCACCATACACTTTGTATTTATCACTAATCCATTATATCAATGAAAAACTTTACACAACACTATCACTTCTATCCCAATTAATAATCCAAAAACACCTTCACATACATCC
Organism: Sequoia sempervirens; assembly: GCA_007258455.2. Taxonomy (NCBI): domain Eukaryota; kingdom Viridiplantae; phylum Streptophyta; class Pinopsida; order Cupressales; family Cupressaceae; genus Sequoia; species Sequoia sempervirens. The sequence goes on along the minus strand of VDFB02000017.1, from coordinate 116,391,085 downwards.
TACATATCATAAGAACCTACATCCAACATACACATAAGTACCTACATTCATCACAATCAAAATAATATCCCTCAAAACCATACATTCATACCATGAAACACTTCATACAATAAAACTATCACTTCCATTCCAATTCACTAATACACAAACATCTTCACATGCATCTTGCACCTCAAAAGCACCTATATCCAACATACACATGAGTACCTACATTTCTCAAAATAAAAAAATCATATCACAAAATTACCTTATCTCATAACCTCAAAACATTATCACCTCAAAGAAAATTCCTCAAATCAAAACATAATCCCACCTAATCAAAACATTTTTTAACAAAATTTACCTAAAAAATTCACCCTTTTCCACGTAAAACATATCCACAAACACTTATTCTCCACAAAACAATACATACATTCAACAAAACAACCCACAAATGAACTTTTCCCAAGGTCAATCATCCACTCATCATATATCCAACTATAATCCCATCAACATACCAACTTTCGTGCATCCAAATGATTTGACCCAAAAAATTCAAGAATTACAACAAAAAATCTCAAACATTCAAAAAAGATAAACAAAGAGAAGCTACACATTATCCAAGACATATGCCCTTACCCTTTTGACAGAACAATACCAATTCCACCCTTCCTTCATAATTTTTAAATTCCAAATTTTGACAAATACAAGGGAAGGGGGGATCCTTGAGAACGTATCAAAGGATTTTATATATCTTGTTTAGAGGTGTCCTATAATGATACCTTTATTATGCGCCTCTTTCCACGAAGCTTAAGAGGACAAGGAATTGGATGGTTTTATCATCTCCAACATGGAATTAGAACCTTTCACAAACTGGCAGAGAAATTCACTTCACACTTCTCATATAACACCAAACACGAAATCTCTATGACAAACCTATGTAATGTCAAGAAAAATAATATAGAATATTTTTCCTCCTTCCTACAATGGTGGAGTGACTTAGCAACCAAATATCCATATCATATATTAGAGAAACAACTGATTTAAATACTCATACAAAATTTGAAGCTAGAGATAGGATTGCACTTAGGGGTTCAATGTTCCAACAATTTTGACAAACTCATAGATAAAGGAATTATCATTGATAAAGCCCTTATAGCTAAATGACTTGTAAAGATATACACAGAAAAAAAAGACAATGACAGTTCGTCTAATGAAAAACCTTTTTTTTGGTCCAAAAACAAAAATATAGTCAACAATAGTGTGGTTGATGCCAAAATGACCTTGAATGCTCTGTTGTACCCCAAAATTAAAATTTTTGTTACACTTAGACATTTTGAAGAAATGAGTAGAAGTCTTGTCAAATCTGTTAAAAAGGTCAAAATTTGGGTGTGCATGTCTTGCATGACAGGTAAAAATGTGAAATTTCCAAAATTTGACGATCTGGGTCTGCTCAAAGCGACCTAACCTACAAACCCCAGATCTCAGTTTTTCATCCCTACTTTTTAGGAAAACTGCTATTTCTAGAATTTTTCTAAAAATAGTAACTTTTCTGGGTTTTTCTAGGTTTCTTTTGAAACAGATATTGGCAAGATTTTCTAAAAATAGAAAATTTATAAAAATAGAAAGTTGGTCTGTTAGGGTTCAAACTGATTTTGATTGGCTCAAAATATTTCCTCATCAAGCTGGTGCAGTAAGAATCAATAAACGATTAGTTTTTCCCTAATGGGTCTATTCTGCTTTTTTTTCAATTTTAGAAAGCATTTCGGGAGCTTTAAAATTCATCAATGGAGGTCAGCCAGCTATCAGGTGTCATATTCAACACTCAAGCGCTAAACATAAGGTGAAGTGATGAACATGCATGATGAATGAAGAAGGAAGGTGAAATCTGCAAAATTTTGACTAACACTGCCAACCATGGGTGCCCTAGAAGGAGATAGGTGCCCATCTTTTTAGGGCACAAAACATTGAAATTAGGGTTTGAGCCTCCAAAAAAAGTTGTTTAGTTTCCTCCCAGCTTCACAGTGAATCCAACAGTGCAGTCATCAGATCATCTAGTCACCTGGAATTCGAGGTCAAATAGAGAGATTTCAATCAGAACACAAAACGAAAATCATGAAAATGACAGAAAAAGTCTAGAAGCTTTCAGTGCCCTGGGTGCTCAGGGGCACCCAACTTTTTGGAGGGGAAAATTCAATAGTTAGGGTTTGCAAACATGCTCATTCTCTTAAGAATTCAGTCACATTCACAGCAAATATCTTCATCAAAACATTAGACTAGTCAATTTCTGGAAAATCCAGATCAAAGTTGAAGGTATAGAATGGAGTTTCAAATTTGAAGATGAAAATCAAAAGAAAATGGTTAAGTCTTGAGCAAATGGGTGCCCCAGCTTTCCAGGGGCACCCAAGCTTTTGTTTCCTTAGATTCAACTTTTTGACAGAGTGATCACCAGGAGACCCCTCTCAGAATCTTCTCAGCTTCGCAACAAGCACAACCATCAGTCAATCTGACGCCTAGATCACCAGATCAGGCCAGATCATCTGTAGAAAATGAATTGATGAAGAAATAAAAAGTTTCTAAGTTTGATGAGAAAGGGTGCCCAAAGTTTTGAGGTCTAAAATGATAGAATTCGCCAATGCAGCGTCTAAGATCACCTCGACGGTTTCAGTCAAGCTATCCAGCGAAGCAGATAGCCAGTCAATCGGATCAGCGTAGCTCTCGGAATCAAGATTTCATTAGAGGATAAAAGGGAAATGAAGAAATTGAAAATCATGTAAAAATGGCTAACACTATGAAAGTTCAGAGCCCTTGGAGGAAATAGGCTCCCATGAATTTGAAAGTCAAAACGAAGTTTTTAGCCAGAAGTGCCTCCAAGGTGATCTTCTTTGAATTAGTCAAGCTTCGCGATGAATCATCCAACTCATCCATCAGATCAATCTGGAAGTCAGAGATCAGGGTGAAAGTAGGGTTTCAAAGTTGTGAAAATTTGAGGAAACTCTAAAAATGGCTAAGTCTGGGAGAAGTTGGCGCCCCTAGCCAAGAAGGGTGCCCAACTTGCCATGCCTTGAACACAATTCTTAAAATCTCAAAATTGCAAGTTGATGATAATGTCCAAGTTCGATGTATCAGAAGATTTTAGGGTTTGCATACGTGAAAGCAAAAGAAATTAGGGTTTTCTCAAGCCTAATGCTTATTTAAGAAGGCTTTCATCATTCTATCTTCATCATTCTTGCAGGTGGCGTCCAATGGAGAAGAAGAGCATTAGATTTGAAGTTTTATTTCAGAATTCAAGAAGCTTCAGTTTGCTGATTTTCATAAATTCTTCATCAAATTTTCAGACCAACATAAGACATTTCTTTTTCACACTTTTTTCATCCAGAAGATCAAATTTTCAAAGGAGAAGGCCAAAGATTTCAATTTTCAGTCATCCGGGTCTCTTCATCTCATTCTTCTGAAGAATTTTCAAGAAATTTTCTCAAGTTGCAGCAGCTGCTTTTTCCTTGCATGTCAGTGAAATCTTTAGGGTTTTTGATTTTTGATCATCTGGGTCCTCTTAAAACAATCTTCTGAAGAAAACCCATATCACAGTTTTTTTAAGAAAATTTCAAATTCTAGGGTTGGCTGTTTTTTCAATCAGCCCTTAGTGTTTTTCAAATCTAATCAATTGGGTTCATTCCAAATTGTATTATGAACAAAACCTAGATGCCAACTTTTTTGTGAAAAATTGAAGAAATTAGGGTTTGCTGCTTTTTTAGTCTACACTAAAAATTTTCAAAAACAAACGATTTGGGTTGTCTTGCAAAAAAAATTATGAGCAAAGCCCATATCTTAGAAAAATTTCAAAAAATTTGTCTGTTTGAGGAAGAAAAACCAGCATTGTAAAAATAGTAAGTTACTCAAAACTTGTCTGAACCTAGGTGAGTTTATAGTCATTCTTCAAGGTTTTCAGAATGGAATACACTCCCATTTCAAGACCAAATCATCTCTCTAACATGATTTCATCAAAATAGCTGAGACGGACTTGCATCACATCAAGTCAGTGTTTGATCACACGCTTTGGAGAGCGTAGGAAACACTACAATTAGAAACCTGGGACACTCTGGACTCCTCACAACAACATCTATTCCTATTTCAGTTTAGAGTCTCGAGTTTTTAATCACTTGCATCAAGCATTACAATCCGGTGACACGGGAGATCCAATCAGTAGATGGTAGATTTATTTGCAGTTTGAAACCTGACTTGATCGAGAAATGCTTCTCCATTCCACCTTGGCTTGAAATTGTCACTATCTCAAAGGGAGAATGTGAGAGGATATGAAATGCACAAGGACAAGTATAGTAAGAAGATTGCACAAAGGTGGATGAAGGAAAAACATAAGACTCTGCCTAAGAATGTCGAGTGAGGTGAGTTCAAAGACGAGATTTCCATCATAATCACCTTACTCAATAGGGTAACTAGACAAGAAGATGCTACAAAGTTTCAACCCTGGATGTTCTACGCCATACCCCACATCATGAAGAAGAATGAGTTCTATGATTGGGCCACCTTGATCAGTGACAACCTCCATTAGCAGATAACAAAGTATTTCCAGATTCATGAGTTCCATATGGTTTCCTATCTAGTCTACCTAGTGGCCTATCGGGGTGGATTCAGAGGGTTGAACACCGAGGGGTCTCTAAGCGTACAACATATCTACAACTATTACCCTCAGCTAGAATTCACGAATTCATTGCATCATTACAAGAGGGTAAATGAGGATTTCCTTATACACATTTTGCGAGACCTGGATAATGAATTGCATGTCCGTATCTCATCAATTGTTAGGGCAATGATTGAAGCGTGGGAAAATTGGTTTATACAATTTCCTACTTTCACCTATCTTAGATTCTATGGTTATTCAAGCGCTCCACTCATGTTGCCAAGGTACCCATCAGATGAAGTTGTCTTTATAGAGTTCTTAAGGCAAGCACATGATGTCCACACATTGTTGAGGAATAGAAAGAAACCGGCCCTCAATTTTCCATTGGGACTTGGAATCTATACATGCAGATCAACAACAGATGCTAAAACCATGGGAGATGAGTTAGACAAGCTCGGCCTCAAGCCTTACAGTGAGAGGTGATCATATGACCCTCATGGCGTCTACGTTGCCCGAATTGAGAGAAACTATGCTCATTTACCCGCTCTTGAAGATTTTTTGGCCAATTGCATAGATGAGTTCGAGGTGCGGAGGTGAAGTTATAGCAGGCTCACCCTTCACCAGATGAAAGACTGCCTATCAGAGGATATCGAGGGGTTATAAGATGATGATGAGGATGTGCTTCTCCCCATGTACACTCTGAAGCGAATTGAAGATCAACCTCTTCCTCAGGTCAATTGGGCCAACAAAGAATCCCTCTCAGTTGAAGAAAGGACAAGACAAGTCCTCAAACATAGCAAGGTTTTCCTAGTCTTAAAATGAAAGAAATCTATCCCTACAGCAGAGCCGCCAAGATTACAGGAAACACTTCCCTCTTCTTCAAGAGCACAATCAAAAGGGAAGAGTGTTAGTCAGTCTCAAGAAAATGCAAAGGGCAGCAGGTCAACTAAAAACGTAAGGAGATTGGACTTCTCAGGTATAGTCATATAGGGCAACCTACAGCTGAATCAAAAGCTCCTCTTGAAGAGTCTATGCCTCATAAAGAATCGACAAACATACCTTTGACACAAGATCTTGTACCACCACCAAGGTCTTCACCAATTCATATTGATATCGAGGATGAAGATGATGAAGAAATTACAATTGAACCTCCAAAGGAAGTAGTAGAGATACTACCACATCTTGGCTTGAGAGCTCCTTAGGAAGGAGGAGAAAGAGGCCCTCATATCAAGTGAGTTTCAATGATCTTGACAACATCTATCAAGAAGCACCAAAGAAGAAAGCGAAGAAGCAAGTTCATTTTGAAAGAACTTCTGATGGAAAAGTGATCACAGAGACGGCTACACCTCCCAAAGATAAAAATAGAGATGAGGTGGATATAGATGATTTCGTGATGGTAAAGGCTAACCTTGGAAAAAGTACCAGGCATGCAAATATTAGTATGTTTAGAGTTGTGTTTGAAAGCCTTCAGAAAAGGGTATTAAAAGATGGAGAAGACAAAGTAGCCCTTAAGGCTGAAATATGTCAACTCAAGCTCTTCATTTCAAACCTTGTCCAGGGTACTTCACGAGCCACTCAGTTGCTGCCCCAGGTTTTAGAGACACCAGCTGATCACCAACAGTTAAGGCAACTGGTGATATGCAAAAAACAAAATCAATAATGGATAGAAGGTTTCATTGTCGGAGGGAAATAAATCCTTGCACAAATGTTTCAGTCAAGGAATAACGCTCATGAATTACGTCAAGGCCTTCAATGGTTTGAAAAATCAATAACAGAGGTAAAGCCTAGGCATGGAATGATAATTTCTTATTTGAATACAGCTTATGGTGCTACAACCTCAAGAGAACACAAGAGCCATATTATTGCATGGAAAGAGCGTCATGCCTTCAAGGTGAAGACTTATGAGAGGATAGCTGAGGAGTTCATTGCATAAAGGAAAAGGGTAGTTAAGGCTTTCTTGTTCGTAAACGAGTTTATCATAGAGATTCCAGCTCGGTGTCATCATGATGATGGCTCCTATATCAGACTTGACGAAGTGTAAAATCAGTTTCAGAGTGTTGTTTGCAGCAGTGATGGTGGCATGAGTCACATTTCCATGATGTCAACAAAGTTCGAGAAAGTGGCCAATGAGATCAAAGATTTTCTAAGATCAATTACAGATGGAGAGGATATCTTAGAAAAGCACAACTTTGTTATTGATGGTATAGATGCACTGAATCAGGACACAATTTCCAACTTTCTAGCAGATGTGATTGAAATCTAAAGTTGCTTTCTTCTAGAAGCTTTCTTCCAGCTTTCTTTCTATTCTTGGAACACTTCTTATCCATTCTTTGAGAAGAGAAAGAAGATAAATTGTAATAGTTGGCATTTCCTGCTTTTCTTGCTTTCTTAGGTGTTAGATGTTATCTTCTTTCTAGATTTAGAAATAAAGCTTGCTTGCTGAGCAAGCCCTAGATTGTAAAAGCAAGGAGATTTTAGGGTTCCCTACTCCTCTGCTTGCCTATAAATAAGAGCAGCCTTGCTCATTTATTTTTAACCATGCTAGTGATAACAAAATGCTGAGCCTATAGTGCCTTCTATTTTGTTATTTAGTGTTCAATTTTTTTATGATAGTGAATTGTTGATTCTCTTTAGCGAACAAGTAGTAGTTGTAATTGCTATTCTCTTTTTGCAAGAACAAGATTGCAAGCCTCTTTAGCTGCAATTTCTTATTTCGTGCATGTGTTTAGTGTAATCTTTGTTCTAGAAGTTTGAGAAATAAAGTCTTGAGCCTCTTTTTCCTCGATATAATGTCTCAAATTTCCGTCTATTGTGTTATGCTTATATGATCTTAAATTTCAGCTTTACATTGAAAGTAAGTAGATGTATGTTGAGAGGAAAGTTTGTCTAAGTACGTTTATTGTGTTATGCTTTTGTGATCTTAATTTCAGCCTACATTGAAAGTAAGTAGATGTATGTTGGGAAGGAGTTTATTTAAGTAGTTTGTCAGAGAATCAAACTTTGTTCATTTCTATTTCTCTTGCTCTACATTTACTTGAGAAAATAGAAGCATCTTTAGCGTAAGTTAGTCATAGTTGAAATTCCAAATTAGAAAATCTTAGCTACGGCGTTTGAGTTTTATAAACCTTGTGCTCACAATTGATAAAAAAGATAGGAAACTTAGTTTTAGTTTACTTTCTTAAACACCATCAACAAGAGGGAGCTCCCCCTCCTAATTTGAAGAGCAGTTTTACTGTGCATAGCTGTCTATTTCAAATCCACATTCCAGAGGAGTGAATTTAAACGCCAATAGTTTTATGGCGCCCACCGTGGGGTACGAGGCATAGAACTTCAAGAAATCTTATGCTTTATGACATGAGAATGAACATCTGGCACCCTATTGCATGATCCAGTAGAAGCAATGGGTGATAACAACAATAATGCTGGCAGGAACCTGAGACATCCACCCCCATTACCTTGGGGTGATATCATTGGACCTTTGGCTTTGCAGGAACATCATGAGTTACCTAAAGGGGTAAGGAAGCACTTTCCTCATTTCACGGTGATGTGAATCAATATCCTGATGATCATCTTTCTGCCTTCTCAATGGCCTATTCCATCTTGCACGTGGCACATTAAGACATCGCAGTGCGTCTCTTTGTGGAAACTCTTGTTGGGAATGCTCCTGATTGGTTCAATCACCCAGAGCTAGGAATTATCACAAGCTGGGCAACTATGAGAAATAAATTTTTGGCGAGATTCAAGCCTGCTGAAGACAATCATTGGTTATTTTCCCAATTTGCAAATTCGAAGATGGAGTACGACGGTCCCATGAGAGAGTTTGTAGCAAGATTTAATCATCTTGTTACACGACTATATTTTACACTTAATCCATCACTGAAGATTTTGATGAGCTGCTTCATTAATGCTCTTCCATCAGAGATATCCTTCTTCTGGAAGATGGATAAACATACAGAGTTGATAGATGCACAAGAACACACAATTGAGCTGGAAGATAATATGATCACTTCTGACATAATGAAGAAGGATTCAATTAGGCCTCTGGTTTAGAAGGTAGCCAATGAAATGCTTGCACTATCACCACCACAATATCAACCTCAACAACAGTATCAACCTCAACAGCCGTACCAACCAAGGAGAAATGATTTCCAACCTTACAACAGTTACGGGCCGCAGTTGCCAGCACCTGCACCAAGACCAATAGTTGAAGCTGCACCACAAATAGTATTTTTTCCCTTTCATGATAACGATGAACATACCGGTTCTACATGTCTTGAGAACTTAAGAATGAATCAAATTATGGGATATGTTGATGTTGCACCCAGTTCTAGTTTTGTCCCAACACCAAGTTTGAGTGTTGTCTTACCACAACGGACAACTTCTATGGAAACTCCGCTCTAGGATACTTTCAAAGTGAGCCCGTTATTGAAGAAAAAGAAGACCTCTTCCACTACTCTCTTGTAAAAAATCACGGAAGAAACTATTTACTTTTGTTTATAGGTGCTCCATACTTGCAAGCACAAAAAGAAGAAGAAGAGAGATAGAGAGCTAAAGAACAAGAGAATGATAAAGTGGTTGCTCAAGACTCATTTCCAGCCAAGTTTGACATTGTAGACTCCTTGATGAAGATGCAAGTGCAAATTTCTTAGTTGGAATATCTTCGTGATCATCTTGAGCAGCTTGATAGAATAATACATGTAAAGAAAGAGGCTTCAATTCAGCCTACATTGCTCGAGTCATCTGTTCCAGTGAAAGAAAAGCCCAAACCTTTCTATATATCTTTGTGTATAGGAGGATTTAAATTGAACAATTGCATTATTGATTCAAGAGCCTTAGACAACGTGATGCCTCTACAAGTGATGAAAGCATTGGGACTCTCGTGTACTAAGGAACAAAACGAGTGCTATTCACTTCAGTTTGAGTTGGTACTGTTGGTCGGAAAATTGAAGGACACTCAAGTAAGGTTGGTAGCTTGCCCAGAGAAAAAGATTCAAATGACCATCCTAGTGGCTGACATTCCACCCAGCTATGGGATGTTGTTGAGTCAGAGCTTCTGCAAAGATCTTGGTGGTGCAATGCAGTTAGATTGGTTATCTGCAACCATTCCTGTGGAGGAAGGTAGAATCAAGATAGAACTTGAACCCAAATCCCAGTTCATGGTGGTGAAAATCCAAAACCCCCAGCCCAAATTCTATATCAAGGAACAGGTCTTGGTAATTATGTGACGCTGTCAGAGATAGGAACTGAAGACCAGAACATTGCTTGTCCAGAAAAGAGACTGACAAAGAATACAAAGTTATGGACAACACAGTTTGATGGGGGTGGTTCTAATACAAGATTAGGAGTAGGTGAAGTGATAATCTCCCCTAAAGAATAATTGTACCCATTGTCATATGGCCTACAATTGGAGTTTACTGAAGCTGAAAAAGAGGCACTTTTGTTAGGCCTCAAAAATGTCGAAGACATGGGAATTGAACTCATATGTGTTAAAGGGGATGTGGAGCTGATCCATGAGCCAATCAAAGGATATTTCAAGGTTAGAAAGGATCATCTATGACATTATAGAAATTGGGTGTGGAGTGCGATGATTGGTTTAAAGAGTTCGACAACATAGACATCCCGAAGATTGACAACATAGACATCTCAAAGATGAATGGCCACAAATTTGGTGACTTAGTGGTACCTGCTTCCTTCCTTGAGCCATATTCTAAATTTTGTCAAGGTGCCTCTGCCTGGATGTATGAAGATATGAGAGTCTTCATCCCAAAAGATTTGTCTCCTGTGATACCCAAGAGAAGAGAAGTAAAGCCTTTCAGGCAGAAAGGACATCTTTCAGGGATTGAGTATTTTGAATTTTTTTTTTGTTTTCGTATTGTGTTTCCCCTTTCTATAATTTTTCTCTTCGTAATGTTGTGTTTCCCCTTTTCTTAATAGTTTTTTTGTGTTTTAGGTGATTAGGCATCTTGTTTTAGGTGATTTTTTTTTTTTTTTTTTAAAGGAATTCCAACTATTAAGTGATTCTAGGAAGTTCTGTCATAGGTGACTTAAGGAAAGTCTTGCAAATAGATGATTAGGAAATGATGCTCACTCTGATACCCAATGGATAAGGAACTAGTCTATGCTGCAAACTCCAAATATTCTATGGTTCTCCTATGCTGAAAGTATCCGCCATGGTCCCCAAACAGAGCCAATGTTGTACCCCAAAATTAAAATTTTTGTTACACTTAGACATTTTGAAGAAATGAGTAGAAGTCTTGTCAAATCTGTCAAAAAGGTCAAAATTTTGGTGTGCATGTCTTGCATGAGGGGTAAAAATGTGAAATTTCCAAAATCTGACGATCTGGGTCTGCTCAGAGTGACCTAATCTACAAAACCCAGATCTCAATTTTTCATCCCTATTTTTTAGGAAAACTACTATTTTTAGAAATTTTCTAAAAATAGTAACATTTTTTGGGTTTTTTTGGGTTTCTTTTGAAACGAATACTGACAAAATTTTCTAAAAATAGAAAGTTGGTCTGTTAGGGTTCAAACTGATTTTGATTGGCTCAAAATACTTCCTCATCAGGCTGGTGCAGTCAGAATCAAGAAACAATTAGTTTTGCCCTAGTGGGTCTATTCTGCTTTTTTTTCAATTTCATAAAGCATTTCAGGAGCTTCAAAAGTCATCAATGGAGGTTAGTTAGTTGCCAGGTGTCAGATTCAACACTCAAGCACTGAACAAAAGGTGAAGTGATGAAAATGCACAATGAATGAAGGAGGGTGAAATCTGTAGAATTTTGACTAACACTACTAGCCATGGGCGCCCCAGAAGGAGATAGGCACCCATCTTTTTAGGGCACCAAATGCTAAATTAGGGTTTGAGCCTCCAAACAAAGTTGTTCAGTTTCCTCCCAGCTTCGCGGTGAATCCAACAGTGCAGTCATCAAATCATCTAGTCAGTAGAAATTTGATGTCAAATAGAGAGGTTTCAATCAAAACACAACGAAAATCATGAAAATGACAGAAAATTTTCTAAGTCTGGAAGCTTTCAGTGTCCCAGGTGCTCAGGGGCACCTGACTTTTTGGAGGGGAAAATTCAATAGTCAGGGTTTGCAAACATGCTCATTCTCTTTAGAATTCAGTTAGCTTCACAGTGGATATCTTTGTTAGAACATTAGACTGGTCAATTTCTGACAAATCCAGATCAAAGTTGAAGGTATAAAATGGAGTTTCAAATTTGAAGATGAAAATCAGAAGAAAATGGTTAAGTCTGGAGAAAATGGGCGCCCCAACTTGCTAGGGGCACCCAAGCTTTTGGTGCCTTCGATTCAACTTTCTGACAGAGTGATCACCAGGAGACCCCTCTCGAAATCTTCTTAGCTTCGCAACAAGCACAACCATCAATCAATCTGACGCCTTGATCACCAGATCAGGCAGGATCATCTGCAGAAAAGGAATTGATGAAGAAATAAAAAATTTCTAAGTCTAATGAGAAAGGGCACCCCTGGAGAGAAAGGGCACCCAAAGTTTTCAGGTCTGAAATGATAGAATTCGCCAATGCAGCGTCTAAGATCACCTCCACGATTTTAGTCAAGCTATCCAGCGAAGTAGATAGCCAGTCAATCGGATCAGTGTAGCTCCCAGCATCAAGATTTCATTAGAGGATCAAAGGGAAATGAAGAAATTGAAAATCATGTAAAAATGGCTAACACTGTGAAAGTTTAGAGCCCTTGGAGGAAATAGGCTCCCATGAATTTGAAATTCAAAACAAAGTTTTTAGCCAGAAGTGCCTCCAGGGTGATCTTCTCAGAATCAATCAAGCTTCGCGATGAATCATCCAACTCATCCATCAGATCAATCTGGAAGCTGGAGATGAAGGTGACAGTAGGGTTTCAAAGTTGTGAAAATTTGAGGAAACTCTAAAAATGGCTAAGTCTGGGAGAAGTTGGTGCCCCTAGCCAAGAAGGGCGCCCAACTTGCCATGCCTTGAACGCAATTCTTAAAATCTCAAAATTGCAAGTTGATGATAATGTCCAAGTTCGATGTATCAGAAGATTTTAGGGTTTGCATACGTGAAAGCAAAAGAAATTAGGGTTTTCTCAAGCCTAAGGCTTATTTAAGAAGGCTTTCATCATTCTATCTTCATCATTCTTGCAGGGGGCGTCCAAGGGAGAAGAAGAGCATTAGATTTGAAGTTTTATTTCGGAATTCAAGAAGCTTCAGTTTGCTAATTTTCATAAATTCTTCATCAAATTTTTAGACTAGCAACATAAGACATTACTTTTTCACACTTTTTTCATCTAGATGATCAAATTTTTGAAGGAGAAGGCCAAAGATTTCAATTTTTAGTCATCTAGGTCTCTTCATCTCATTCTTCTGAAGAATTTTCAGGAAATTTTCTCAAGTTGCACCAGTTGCTTTTTCCTTGCATGTCAGTGAAATCTCCAAGGTTTTTAATTTTTGATCATTCGGGTCCTCTTAAAACAATCTTCTGAAGAAAACCCATATTGCAGTTTTTATAAAGAAAATTTCAAATTTTAGGGTTGGCTACTTTTTTTATTAGCCCTTAGTTTTTTTCAAATCTAATCAACTGGGTTCATTCCAAATTGTATTCTGAACAAAACCCAGATGCCATCTTTTTTTGTGAAAAAATGAAGAAATTAGGGTTTGCTGCCTTTTCTGTCTACACTCAAAATTTTAAAAAACGGACGATCTGGGTTGTCTTGCAACAAAATTCTGAGCAAAACCCATATCTCAGAAAAATTTCAAAAAATTTGTCCATTTCAAGAAGAAAAACTAGCATTCTAAAAATAGTAAGTTGCTCAAAACTTGTCTGAACCTAGGCGAGTTTACAGTCATTCTTCAAGGTTTTCAAAATGGAATACACTCCCAATGATTTCAAGACCAAATCATCTCTCTACCATGATTTCATCAAAACATCTGAGACAGACTTGCATCACATCAAGTCGGTGTTTGATCTACACGCTTTGGAGAGCGCAGGAAACACTACAATCAAAAACTTGGGACACTTTGGACTCCTCACAACAACATCTATTCCTATTTCAGTTCAGAGTCTCAAGTTTGTACTTTCTTGCATCAAGCATTACAATCTGGTGACATAGGAGATCCAGTCAGTAGATGCAGATTCATTTGCAGTTTGAAACCTTACATGATTGAGAAATGCTTCTCCATTCCCCCTTGGCCTGAAAGTGCCAATATCTCAAAGGGAAAATGTGAGAGGATAAGGGAAATGCACAAGGACAAGTATAGTAAGAAGATTGCACAAAGGTGGATGAAGGAAAAACATAAGACTCTACCTAAGAATGTTGGGCGAGGTGAGTTCAAAGATGAGATTGCCATCATAATCACCTTGCTCAACAGGGTAACTGGACAAGAAGATGCTACAAAGTTTCAACCCTGGATGTTCTACGCCATACCCCACATCATGAAGAAGACAAAGTTCTATGATTGAGCCACCTTGATCAGTGACAACTTCCATCAACAGATAACAAAGTGTTTCAAGATTCATGAGTTCAATATGGTTTCCTATCTAGTCTACCTAGTGGCCTACTGGGGTCAATTCAGAGGGTTGAACACCAAGCGGTCTCTAAGTGTACATCATATCTAGAGCTATTACCCTTAGTTGGAATTCATGAAATAATTGCATCATTACAAGAGGGTAAATGAGGCTTTCCTGATGCACACTGTGCAAGACCTGGATAATGAATTGCACATCTGTATCTCATCAACTGCCAGGGAAACGATTGCAGAGTGGGCATATTGGTTTATACAATTTCCTACTTTCATCTATCTCAGAGTCTATGGTTATTCAGACACTCTACTCATGTTGCCAAGGTACCCATCAGATGAAGTTGTCTTCATAGAGTTCTTAAGGCAAGCACACGATGTCCACACATTCTTGAGGAATAGAAAGAAACTAGCCCTCAATTTTCCATTGGGACTGGGAATCTATACATGCAGATCAGCAGCAGATGCTAAAACCATGGGAGATGAGTTAGAAAAACTCAACCTCAAGCCTTACAACGAGAGGCGATCATATGACCCGCATGGTGTCTATGCTGCCCAACTTGAGAGAAACTATGCTCATTTACCCGCTCTTGAAGATTTTTGGGCCAATTACATAGATGAGTTCGAGGTGTGGAAGCAAAGTTATAGCAGGCTCACCCTTCACCAAATGAAATATTTCCTATCAGAGGATATCGAGGGGCTATCAGATGATAATGAGGATGTGCTTCTCCCCATGTACACTTGGAAGCAAATTGAAGATCAACCTCTTCCTTAGGTCAATTGGGCCAACAAAGAATCCCTCTCAGTTGAAGAAAGGACAAGACAAGTCCTCAAACATAGCAAGGTTTTCCTAGTCTTAAAAAGAAATAAATTTATCCCAGCAACAGAGCCGCAGAGAGTACAGGAAACACTTCCCTCTTCTTCAAGAACACAATCAAAAGGGAAGAGTGTTAGTCAGTCTCAAGAAAATGCAAAGGGCAGCAAGTCAACTAAAAACGTAAGAAGGAGATTGAACTTCTCAGGTATAGTCATACAGGAGCAACCTACAGCTAAATCAGAAGCTCCTCTTGAAGCGTTTGTGCCTAAAAAAGAATCAACAAACATACCTTTGACACAAGATCTTGTACCACCGCCAAGGTCTTCACCAATTCATATTGATATCGAGGATGAAGATGATGAAGAAATTGCAATTGAACCTCCCGAGGAAGCTAGTAGAGATATTACCACATCTTGGCTTGAGAGCTCCTTGGGAAGGAAGAGAAGGAGGCCCTCATATCAAGTGAATTTTGATGATCTTGACAACATCTATCAAGAAGCACCAAAGAAGAAAGCAAAGAAGCAAATTTATTTTGAAAGAACTTCTGATGGCGAAGTGATCATGGAGATGGCCACACCTCTCGAAGATAAAAACAAAGATGAGATGGATATAGATGACTTCGTGATGGTAAAGGCTAACCTTGGAAAAAGTACTAGGCATGCAAATATTAGTATGTTTAGAGTTGTGTCTAAAAGCCTTCAGGAAAGGGTATTAAAAGATGGAGAATACAAAGTAGGCCTCAAGGCTGAAATACGACAACTCAGGCTCTTCATTTCAAACCTTGTCCAGGGTACTTCACAAGCCACTCAGTTGTTGCCCTAGGTTTTAGAGACACCAGCTGATCACCAACAGTTAAGGCAGCTAGTGATATGCAAAAAACAAACTCAAGAATGGATATAAGGTGTCATTGTCAGAGGGAAATACATCCTTGCACAAATGTTTCAGTCGAGGAATATTGCTCATGACTTACATCAAGGCCTTCAAGGGTTTGAACAATCAATGGTAGAGGTAAAGCCTAGGCATGAAATCATAATTTCTGATTTGAATATAGCCTATGGTGCTATAGCCTCAAGAGAACACAAGAGGAAAATTCTTGCATGGAAAGAGCATCATATCTTCAAGGTGAAGACTTATGAGAGGATAACTGAGGAGTTCATTGCATATAGGAAAAGAGTAGTTGAGGCTTTCTTTTTCATAAACGAGTTTAGCACAAAGATTCCAACTCGGTGTCATCATGATGATGGTTGCTATATCAGACTTGACGAAGTGCAAAATCAATCTTAGAGTGTTGTTCCCAATAGTGATGGTGGCATGAGTCACATTTCCATGATGTCAGCAAAGTTCGAGAAAGCGGCCAATGAGATTGAAGATTTTCTGAGATCAATTGCAAATGGAGAGGATATCTTAGAAAAGTGCAACTTTGCTATTAATGGTATAGTTTCACCGAATCAGGAAACGTTTTACAGCTTTCTAGCAGATGTGATTGACATCTAAAGCTATTTTCTTCTAGAAGCTTTCTTCCAGCTTTCTTTCTATTCTTGGAACAATTCTTATCCATTCTTTGAGAAGAGAAAGAAGATAAATTGTAATAGTTGGCATTTCCTGCTTTTCCTGTTTTCTTAGGTGTTAGATGTTATCTTCTTTCTAGATTTAGAAATAAAGCTTGCTTGCTGAGCAAGCCCTAGATTGTAAAAGCAAGGAGATTTTAGGGTTCCCTACTCCTCTGCTTGCCTATAAATAAGAGCAGCCTTGCTCATTTATTTTTAACCATGCTAGTGATAAAAAAATGCTGAGCCTATAGTGTCTTCTATTTTGTTATTCAGTGTTCAATTTTTTTATGATAGTGAATTATTGAGTCTCTTTAGCGAACAAGTAGTAGTTGTAATTGCTATTCTCTTTGTGCAAGAACAAGATTGCAAGCCTCTTTAGCTGCAATTTCTTGTTTTGTGCATGTGTTTAGTGTAATCTTTGTTCTAGAAGTTTGAGAAATAAAGTCTTGAGCCTCTTTTGCCTCGATATAATGTCTCAAATTTCTGTCTATTGTGTTAAGCTTATATGATCTTAAATTTCAGCTTTACATTGAAAGTAAGTAGATGTATGTTGAGAGGAAATTTTTTCTAAGTACGTTTATTGTGTTATGCTTTTGTGATCTTAATTTCAGTCTACATTGAAAGTAAGTAGAAGTATGTTTGGAAGGATTTTATTTAAGCACTTTTTCAGAGAATCAAACTTTGTTCATTTATATTTCTCTTGCTCTGCGTTTACTTGAGAAAATAGAAGCGTCTTTAGCATAAGTTAGTCGTAGTTGAAATTCCAAATCAGAAAATCTCAGCTACGATGTTTGAATTTTATAAACCTTGTGTTCATAGCTGATCAAAAAGATAGGCAACTTAGTTTTAGTTTACTTTTTTATACACCATTATCAAGAGGGAGCTTCCCCTCCTAATTTGAAGAGTAGTTTTACTGTGCATAGTTGTCCATTTCAAATTCGCATTCCAGAGGTGCGAATTTAAATGCCAACATGCTCAACCCACATTACTTCTACAAACACCATCTAATGCTCAACATTGTCAAATATTCAAAATAATTCACAAAGGGTTTGCCTAGAAAAATAATGCCACATAACGAAAATATACTCCTTTGAGAGAGCCTATTTGTTAGGGTTCAATCAGAATGAAGCAATAAACATTAACAATTATATGCAAATTAAATAATCTAGAAATAACAATGAAGAATAACAAAAAAGAGATCAACACAAAATTTAATTTGGTTCACCCAATATGGGATACATCTACATAAACTTAGCCACCCAATGATTTTATTATCCAGTAGAAGACAAATTACAATCTAGTGAACTCCATGCTACAAAATACATCCCAACTACTTATAACAAGCTTTTTGGAACCTTCTAGAATTAGGGTTTTACAAGGTCATTATTTTATTTGACATGTTAATAGGAAAACCTTGATGTGTCAACGGGAAAAAAAACCTTGATGTGTGAATAGGAAAAAACCTTGACGTGTCAGTGGGAAAACCTTGACGTGTTAACGATTTTTTTTTGGGGCCATGCCTTGAACCCCATTGATATGTATTACGAGTGTACATTATTTGCATGATCAATCTCCCACTTGGAGACTGATCTTGGATGACACCGTTGCACTTGTAGCTCCCACTGGATTACATGTCTTGTTGGTTTCTTATGTCCACCACTATCATTCATGAAGGCCAATGAAAACTTATGAGGAAATCAATTTCTCCTGTGTAATTGCCTTTGTCAACATATCTACAGGATTCTCACTTGTGTGAATTTTCTTTAGCTTCAATTATCCATCCTCCAAAATTGACTAGATGAAGTGATATCTAAGTTGTATGTGCTTAGTTTTTGAATTCAGAGCTAAGTTCTTAGCAAGATTAATGGTACTCTGGCTATCAGTGTACAAAGGGCTATCTTGTCATTGTCCCAATTCCTCTAGAAAATGTTGTAATCAAATCATCTCCTTGCTAGCTTTCGTAGCAACAACATACTCAACTTTAGTGGTTGAAAGTGCAACAACCTTTTGCAACCTTGAAATCCAACTAACTGTAGTACCACCTACAATAAAAACATATCCTACAGTACTCCTCCTACTATCAATATCACCCACCGGATCAGAGTCAACATAGTTTCTTTGAAGTAGCACCTCTCAAATATTGGAGAACCCATTTTATCACATTCCATTGTTCCATTCCTGGATTTCTCATATACCTACTCACAACTCCCACTACATGTGAAATATTTGGCCTTGTGCATACCATTGCATACATCAAGCTACCAACTACTGATGCATATGGTATCTTAGACATTTTGTGTCTTTGGACACATCTCCTTAGTCAACTTAAGATGACTAGGAAAAGGTGTACTAACTAATTTTGCATTCTGCATGTTAAACCTTTTCAACACCTTCTCTACATACTCACTTTGAGACAAAAAAAATTATGTATGTCCTGTCCTGTGTGATCCTCATACCAAGGATTTGTTTTTCTACACCCAAATCCTTCATAGTAAATGAATTTTCTAATTTTTGCTTAAGTTCATTAATATGTTGCATGTTAGACCCGACAACAAGCATGTCATCAACATAAAGCAATAGGATAATATTGTTGCCATTACCCAATTTCTTAAAATAAACATAATAATCAGAATGAAATCTTTTGTAACCTTGTTCAACCATAAAACTATCAAGTTTCAAATATCATTTCTGAGGTGCTTGCTTCAGGCCATACAAACTCTTCTTTAACTTGCACACAAATTCCTCCTTACTCTTGACCTCATCCCTATGGTTGTTGGATGTATATTTCCTCTACCAAATCTCTATGGGAAAATGCTATTTTCACATCTAACTTTTCAAGATGCAAGTCTTTTGTGGCCACAAGACTTAGAATAGTTCTAATAGAAGTCATCTTTACAACATGATAGCATATTTCATCAAAATCTATACCTTTTTTCTGTGCAAAACCTTTTACTACGAGTCTGGCCTTATATCTTTTCTTTCCTCCATCTTCTTCCTTCAACCTATAAGCCCATTTATTTGGAAATGCTCTTTTACCTACAAGAAATTGGACTAAGTCCCAAGTTTGATTCTGCAACAAGGAATTCATTTCCTCTTTCATGCCTAGCTCCTACTACTTTTTGGTATCTACCTGCATTACATCTTCATAACCTTCAGGTTCACCATAATCAATTAATAATATAGAATATAACGATGGAGAAAATATTTTTGGAGGTCTAGTTATCCTTGTAGAACATCTAACACTTGCAAGAGTCTGTGGGATAACTTGTTGTTGAGCATCAAGTACCACTAACACTTTATTTTTTGGAATCTCATCCAACACCACATATTCCTTTTTGGCTTGTTCATGCTTCTTTTCCTACAACTAATCCTTATACATGACCTTCTCATTGAATATAACATCTTTGCTCCTAATGATTTTAAGATTTTCATAATCCCATAACCGATAACCAAATTCATCTACTCCATATCCAATGAAGGTACATTTTTTTAGACTTAGCCTCAAGCTTGGTTCTATTTTCAATATCAACATGGAAAAAAGATTCACAACCAAAGGTTTTCAAAAATGAATAGTTTAAATTTTTACCCATCCCTGCCTCCTCTAGAATGACAGTAATTTTCAAATTCTCTGCTGCAATACTCGCCTCCATTATTAGATCTGAGACACTTCAACTTTTTTCTTGTCTCATTCTCAACCAAAGCTTTCCACTTTTTAAAAGTTTCAAATACTTTTGATTTTTGTTTTAGGAAATACACCCATGTTTTCCTAGTTGCATCATTAATAAAATTAACATAATAGAAAGAGCCACCAAGAGAAGATACCTGAGCTGGTCTCCACACATCTGAATGCACAAACTCTAATTTCTCACTCTTCTTCTCTTTTCCAACTTTGAGAAATCAGACACTTTTCTATTTTCCATAAACACTATAGACACTGAAAAATGTCCTAGTCTAGGAGAGTCATTTTTCTTGGTCTTTGTCTCCACATAATTAAATAATTTTAATTATTTAATTATTCTTGATCACATTCTTCTATTAATTAAATAATTTTTAGTTATTTAATTAATTCACTTCTTAACCTTATTTTGTCCTGATCAAATAAATTAATTAATTGTGTTACTCCCCTTTACTTCAATAATTAAATAAATTATTATTTATTTAATTATTTCTTTATCACCTTTCGTCTATAGTTAAATAATTAAAGTTAATTAATTAACTATTCACTTATCCTCTAATTCCTCTATGGTTAAATAATTATCGAAATTATTTGATTATCCCCCAACCCTCTCTTTTATTAAATAATTAATTCAAATTAATTATTTAATGTCTTCTCCCATTTTTCCCCTATTTAATTAAAATGATTTTATAAATTGTTTTAATTAAATTCCCACTTGCCTTTTTTCTCAAAATAAATAATTTGGAAATATTATGTGTGCCTCCACTTGTCCAGAGATTCATTTCTCATGAATTAATCTAATTTTTAATTTGACCATTATCCCTACATTATCTTATTTTTGAATCTTGATTGTTGATTGCCTTTGGGCTCTTTCTAATCTCGACCATCTGTTTTGTAACCTCCATCTCATGAATCCTCATCCATCAATCTTGGAATCTTTCTAGATGATCGATCTGATCCATCCATTTGAATGGATGTCTATAAAAGCAACCTTTCTCCTCCATTTTTGCCTTAACATCCATTTTATCTCCAACTTTCTACTTACTATTTGTAGGTTATTGCACAAGTTCTACGTCAAAATTTGAGGGTAAAGTTTTCAAAAGGAGAAATAGGAGAGACAAGAGAAGGAATCAATTGCAATGGGGAGTGCTTTACCTTGAATGCTTTCTTTTTATCCCTCTTTGTTTGTATCTTCTTGTTTAGATGAGGTTTTTAGCTTAGAAGTGTTGTGGTTGCCACTTTATCTAGGCTAGATTAATTTTTCCCATCTTTCATTTGGTGAACCCAACATGAATCTTACAATTTTGTAGAGAAATCTGTTTGTTTTCTTGTTTTCTCTTGTTGTTTTGTAGGTTATAGCCAAGAATTCGCACAAAATCCTATCATCTTCTTTTGATCACAAAAAAATGGGCCCATAAAATATTAAAAAATGATTATTTGGGATTTGTAGGGCTCACTCTTAGTTTTTTGAAACTTCAAATGGTTTTAAATTTCGTTAAGATTTGAGCAAGTTATGGCCATTTTAATATTTGTATTTTTTAAAAATTTAGCTGTTAAAACCCGTGTTTTCATTTTCCTATAACAATTTTTTTGCGTAGAATCTTGGCATAATACTTTTTGGGTTTTGAAGGTTTGAGTCTCAACTTTCCATAGATTTTTACGATTTAAAATTTCGTTAAGTTTTGAGAAAGTTATCATTGTTTTAATTTGCTATTATCATTAATTTTTTTTTCTTTGGGTTACTAATCTCTTATTTTCAACATGTGGCACAGCTTGGAGGGAATTCTAAAAACTATTTCTTTTGAAACATAATCATTTGTCGCCCTATCATTTCATTTACTTAGTTTGGTTTTATCATTGTTATCTCATTTTATTTTGCAAACAACTACAAACTTGCATTACACACATAAAAGTTAAAATGAACATGCATCATCATTCATGAAGGCTAAAATGAATAACAAATTACATATTTCATTCATGGGGCTTAAAATGAACAATAAATTTGCATGAATCACTCATTGGGCCTAAAATTTACAACTACAACTTGCATCAAATTTATAAGGGTTTAAAAAGAGCAACAAAATGCATTCTTTCACTCATGGGCATTAAAATGAACTTGCATCAAACATCATTGGTATAAAAATAATCCAAGTGTCTTCAAATAATAAACACAGGTTAAAATTTACAAGTGTATTTCATGTTTGGTTCTTTTCAAACTGTCATAGAGTGTGTATGCTCTCCTCTCACGCCATTTGGTGATCTTGAGGATCAAAAACATTTCTTTGGCATTTGTACAATCACACCTCACATTTAGATTTCAGGCTAAAAATGAACCCCATGCGAGTGTGAGGAAAAGGTGTTGTGTATGCACTCCCCTTGCGCTTCATGCAATATTGGGTGATAAAAAATAACATCTTTGTCTTGCTTTTGTTACCTTTAGAGGGGCCTGCCTCAAAAGAGGGAATGAATCCAACTGGTTTTTTGCTTGGGATGGTATATAAAAGTATAAGACTAAATTGTCAAATCCTCACGATGATCTTTTCCCTTATTGTACAGTGTCACTCGAAACAGGGTACCTACCGTAAAATGTATAAGAGCCCCTAGTAGAGTGATTAAGCCTTAAGTGGCTTGTTGGACACTTGCAGGGAGCCGTGTCCTCGAGTATTCACTAAGAACCTTTGTTATAGTGGCCAAAATACCTTTCACTTGCTAGCGTAGGAATGGTCATTTTGAAGCTGCCCCACATCTTCACTAAGCATGTGTAGAGGCAGAAATTCCTCTTTGGGGAATTGAGACTTGGTGAGCCTAAGAAGTGAGTGTTGTGGAGGGGGGCTAGTGCCACCAAGTCTCTAGTTGTCTTCCTTGTTTAAGTGGTTGGAGAAATTCGAGTGGGGATCTAGCGGGTGGTATCTCTTGAGAAGCCATAGGTTGTGAAGTGTTTTTGCAAGTGTCTTTTACACATTTAAACATATTACACATTCAAACCAAACAAAGAAAACAACTGCTTGTGACTATATTTTGTGTTTTCTAGTCAAATATTATTAAAACCAGTCAAAACCCACTCAAAAAAACTAGGTCAAAACATCAAAATTGAAAAATCAACATTTTGTGAACCAAAATTGCTTGAAATAGAGCCACACCTACCTAATTACCAAAATTTCAAAAATCATTATCCAAAATTGAACCAATTCATCTTAACAGAGATCTTGTTATCTAAACCTTAGACTTGTAGAGTTTTACCAGTCCATTCCATCATCCTCATTTAGGTTTACATAACATTTTAGGTTGCATCCTCACTTTGCATAATCAATCCTACACCTTAGGTTGCACTTATCCTTTCAAATTTTAGATGTAGGAAGACTATTAAGCTTTTGGACAGTCCTTGGTTGCTTATCCAACTTGTCATTGACCTTCATCTTTTACCTTATCAACCTTTTTCATTGTTATCTTGGTCAAACTTGAGTCTCAAGCTTGTGTCCTAGTTTAGACTCACCTTGTCAAAACTATCATCTTGGTCATCACAAAGGTCAATGAAATTTGGGTTTATTATCTTGGACCTACATTAGCTTGGTTACCATCCTTTGTCTTAAATTTTAGGATTCACATCTTTCACATTATCTTAGTCTCATTTAGATTCATATCATACCCTTTGACCATAGCTTCATTATCATCCTATCAATCCTTAGTCTTGGACTTACATTGCACTTTCATTTTGCATCTTTATATCCCAAAAATACAAAAAGCATAGTTTAATTTCATCTTAGCCTTAGTTGCATCACTACCCTTGATCACTTATCATTATCCTTTATCATTAATTTTTCTACCTTTGGTGTCATTTAGCTTCATTTAGGTTCATCATTTGGTCATCATTATCCTTGCATAATCACCTTGCATCCTTATAACCAAAAATCCAAAAACATAGTTTAGTTTCATATCCATTTTGCATTGTCACCTTGCATTGTCATCCAAAGGTCACAAGTTTTATATGGTCCTCACTAATTTTTCCTTATCCATCCTAATCCAAATTCATGACCATGTCTTCGCTTTACCTTGATCTTCTTCATAGTCAAGTTGAATTCCAATCCATCCTCAATCGTCAATACCAATCACCCACAGTCTCGATTCAACCATCTATCTACCCATCTTACGAACAATCCATAAGCTCTAGTTCCCCATCCACCTATCCTGCTTATCAAGAACCAATTAACACAATCCATACCATTAATCCCCATCAAACATCCATTAATCATCCTTATCATAACCTCGACAAGGGAAACCAACCTTCCACTAGTCCATTCCAATCCTCCACATATTATCCTAATCTATCATCCACTCCATCCAAAACTACAATACCATCCCATAAAAACACATTAATTAATACTCTCCAAGGACAAGTAGCAAAGGAACTTGTTCAACTCCTAAATGAAAACAAAGTTAAGAGATCCAATCACATTGCTAATCCTACACCATCCAACCATTTGTCACCATCATGTCCTCCATCGCTTACCAATACCAAAAAAGATCTAGCTATTGAAACTCCATTGTTGTCATGTCAAAGTCTTGAGTCTATCAAAGAAAATCCTACCATTTCCCAAAACCACATTCCATTGCCTAAACCTTGGGATATACATCCAAAGAAAAGACCAAAGCATGATAAAATGAACTCCATGACAAATCAAGATCAATTTACCCAAAAATAACCTATAGATGCTCATGATATCCAAGATACCATTCCCAATCATGTCATCCAAAATAAACCTATATTTGATCAAAATCCTACCATTGAAAAATAAATCCAAAATTATCCTCTCATTGACCCTTATACTATTCATGATCAAACAGTTGAAGTTGATCCTATCCAAACTACAAACACCTCCATTTCCCAAAATGAGACACTTTCCTCCTTTGGACACATAGATAATCAAACAAATGACATGGATCAAGTAAAAGAAGAACATAAGCAAGCTACCATAGATCAAGTCAGAGAAGAAGATGCAAAAGCTACCATAGATGAAATCGACGTTCCAAATGACCAAAAAGAAACAAGAATGAAAAATGATAAAGCCAAAACATCCTATCAACTAGGAGCATCCACCTTTGTTAAAGCATGCTTTCCTACAGATGAGGAGATTCCAAGCAGCAATTTCCACATACACAATGATGGGTTCACTTCTTGCTTTCAAAACAACAAACATCCCATCACAAATAGAATATTCAGTGCATGTAGTATCAAGGAAAAGGACTAGGCCTACATGAACAAGGAATTCAAGAACCCATATAGTTTTATGAAAATCCTAGACATCAAGGTCTTGGCTATTCTTCAATTGGAAAATCAAATTATGTTGGTGATACCTCAATGATATTGGGGACAACTTTATCCAATACAAACATCAAAATGAGGGCCATGAGTAGTCATTGTCATAAGGATGCTGCCAACACTCCTTCCATCCACACCATAAACCATCATTCCAACATAATTAATCCCATCAATTGGAACCAACAAAAAAAAAGTCTTACAAGTCTAAAGTCCAAAATCAAACATCAAAGTCCATTGAACACAAAAATCCAAGTGGAAAAATAAAGCTAAAGTGGATCCCAAAGAGAAATGGATCAAGTAAAGAAAAAAATTCAATTCCAATATCCAATCAAAATGTGGAGCCACAAGAAGAGAGGTCTCCCACATGTAACAAATGTCCACCTCCTTCAAAATGGTCATCATGCAAGGTATATAAAAGTGTTGGTTCCAAACACTATCCCAATCAAAATTCCAAACTCCATCATCCACCATCCCAAGTTTGGAAAATAAAGATTGTTACATCCAAAACAAAAAATAGTCCATCCACACCTACCATCATCCATCATAATCCTACATCTCGCCTAAAGTCTAAAAATCCCACCTCACAAGTTTGTCGCATCTTGACAACAACTCTTTATCATAAGGAGTCAAATGTAACTCTATCACAATGTGCGTATTTTGATAAGGCCAAACCTAGTATCAGAGAGGATCATAATGACATCGATTAGTTGTATGCAAGTGCTATGATCTTGAAAAGACAACTACTCCATAAAGGTCACTATTGACATATCATGATACCAGTATCTACATCAACACCGTCAAAGGATTCAGAGCAATCAGCGATCATATAGAACATTAAGTCTATAAAAAATCAAAAAAAATGTCACCCTGATGAAAACCTGGAAAACATGCATCCTATGTGACATCCAAGAAAAAAAAGGAAAATAAAAAGAAAAATAAATATTAAAGAGAAAAAATTTGTCCAATAGTGAAAACCATTTTTATGGCACTTTGGATAAGTACTATGATGAAAACCTAGCAAACAGGCTTCATGTGTAAGATCAATTATCTATGTGAACCATTACACTTGGGGACAAGTTGTCTCATCTCCCATGCCTTTCTCATAACATTGAATTTCTATCCATTTAATTCATATCGTTTCCATCCATTTTCCCACCTACCTTGATCTTGATAAGAAATGGGGTACAAACATAAATCATGCTTTGGGAAATTTTTTGACATGTCTATCCTTTGGTCATACACTATCCATGAAATATCATGTCATTTCCTTCATAGAATTTATCCAAACCCATATCTTATAGAAAACAAAGTATTCCTATATGAAATAGTCCTTGGAGATCATATGATAATTCTTCTAGCCAATAATCCTCATGTCTCCTATCCTTTACCAAAATCAATCCATTGTCCTTCCATACCTATCGTTGGACTTGGTTTTCCCTTGTCATTGGTTTAAGGATTCTAATCCACTTATGCAAGGTCCATCCATAATCCCATATAGTCCTAAGGTTAATAATTTCAAATGCAACAAGCCTAATCCATACAATCTTTCTATGCAACCTAGTGCATCATCCAAAACATTCCTTGGCTTTGTTCCTATCCTTGCTGCAAACCTTGATCCTTCACATTATCATCCATGGGATATGTATTTTCCAATCCTCACATTGTTTTGGGATGTATCCTTCCCATATCAAACAATGTTGTTGTCATCATCATCACCTATGAATTGGTTTTCAACTTGACTAGGGGCAAGATCATGTTTATCCTTGGATCCTTGTGCATGCTTGCTTGGTTGATTGTGGGTATCTTTCACATGCATTTTCCACGATCCTTATAGTCACATCCATAATAAAGCTTCATCATCCTTACCATGGCCTGGGAACCATTGACATTTAGCGTCCTTCACTTTCATGATCATCCTTTGCATTCATTGATCCCCTTGCGCATAATAAGTTGGTCCTATACCTGGCTGGGGGAAATTCCTTGAATTGCATCTTCATGGAAAATAGCACATGGTATCAGGCTTTAAAAACATCAAAAATCCAAAAAAAATCATAAAACATCAAAAATCCAAAAAAAAATCATAAAACATCAAAAATCCAAAAAAAATCATAAAAGATCAAAAATACAAAAAAAAAATCATAAAGCATCAAAAATCCAAAATTATCATAAAACATCAAAATCCAAAAAAATCATAAAACATCAAAATCCAAAAAACATTGCAAAACATCAAAACCTCCAAAAATTGAGTTAGAGTCTACGTCTAAGTCTGAGTTAGTTTGTGTTAGTAGGGTCGAACTACGTTGTCTCTGCACATTTGCTACGTAGGAAAGGCTCATCTTCAATGGGACCCAGAGACATTACATCAGTTCTTTTAGGTTTGGTCGAATAAAAATCATGATTTTGTCTGTTGTCAAGTACAACAAGGTCAAGTCATGTCGAACTACGAGGTCTTTGCGTGTATAACATAGGCAAGGCCCATCAATCAATGAGCCCCTGAGGCTACCTAGGTCAATCATTTAGAGTTTGTCTAGTCTAGTCTTGTTCTTGGTCCACAAGCAATCATCATTTAAACCAAATCATGGATCAATAGGAAAACATAACCAACAAAATATTTCATCTTCAATCAATCAATCATCTTATTGTCAATCAATTGATCAGGTCATCGGTCTTATATCAAAATGGGGCATTATGTCATTTGTCTCATTTGGTCTTATCACTTGTCTTTTATCATGATGCATCCTTCCTGAGATTATACATTGTCACTCGTCAACCTTGTCATTCACCTTAAGCAAGATATGTCTTTCTTGCAATTAGGTGTTTTGTCAACACTTGTCACTTAGTCAACTTTATTAGATGTGTACCTTTCCTTATACATGATATGTCTTTCCTAAAATTAGGTGTTGTCACATTAATCAATAATATCAACCAAACTTTATCAAATTGGCCAATCTTGTCATCTTGGTCAATTAATCTTTCCTTAATCAGGATGTGGCCTTCCTGAAACTAGGCGCAATCAGTCAATTCAACTTTTCAACCTTTGTCAACTTATCAATCAATCCTTGTCAACCAATCCATCAAATTCGGTCATCTTGGTCAACCTAATCAATCATATCAAACAATCTTATACATATTATTGCCAAATGCAGTCTCTCTAGTAAACACTTTGTTGATCTGAGTTTTTCTTATCTTATGAATGGGTCTAGGTCATGTTACTAATTATCTCAAGGATGTCCAAAAGGATTTAGAGGGATGATGATGGATCATGACCTCTTTTCTTTGTTTGTTTCTTGTGGTTTTTCTCAGAAAAAGGACTAGGATAATTGGGTCCTTAGTATGAGCTAGGGCATTCCTTTCCTTATGGATTTGTCTTTTTGATTGCTTGTCTCTCACAAATGGTCACCTTGCACATCTTGGTCTATGTCATACCATGGTGTTTGTGTTCCATTTGCGACAATTTTGACGTCCGATGATGATACATATAAAAAGCATGAAAGTATGTCTTTTATCATTTCTTGTCTAATGTCTCATATTCCTTTTTTCCATTCTCCATGCTAACATCCATCTTTTCCATGCTAACATCCATCTCTTTTGTGCTAACATTTCTTCTATCCTTCATCCTCTAGTCTTATCATCCATTTCAAGAGCACATTCGTGTTCTTTGAACCTATCTGTCCTCTTGAGGGGGCATACCAGAACCTTCCTGGTTATCCTTCCTCATTCTCTTTACATTGGGGCATATTTCAGAATTAAATTTCTTTGACCCAATGCAATGAATTGCATTATGTCAAAGAGGGAAAAAATGTAGACACTGAAAAATGTCCTAGTCTACGAGCATCATTTTTCTTAGTCTTCATCTCCACATAATTAAATAATTTTAATTATTTAATTATTCTTGATCACGTTCTTCTATTAATTAAATAATTTTTAATTATTTAATTAATTCACTTCTTAACCTTATTCATTCCTGATCAATTAAATAAATTAATTATGTCACTATTTCCCCCCTTTTCTTCAATAATTAAATAAATTATTATTTATTTAATTATTTCTTTATCACCTTTCGTCCATAGTTAAATAATTAAAGTTAATTATTTAACTATTCACTTATCCTCTAATTCCTCTATGGTTAAATAATTGTCAAAATTATTTGATTATCCACCAACCCTCTCTTTTATTAAATAATTAATAAATTATTTAATGCCTTCTCCCATTTCCTCCCTATTTAATCAAAATGATTTTATAAATTGTTTTAATTATTTATGCAACACTTTCCTTTTTTCTCAAAATAAATAATTTGGAATAATTATTTGTGCCTCCACTTGTCTAGAGATTCCTTTCTCATGAATTAATGATTTCTAACTTTTAATTTGACCATTATCCCTCCACTATCTTATTTTTGAATCTCAGCCATTGATTTCCTCTAGGCTCTTTCTAATCTCAACTGTCCCTTTTGTAGTCTCCATCTTATGAATCCTCATCCATTGATCTTGGAATATTTCTAGATGATTAATCTCGTCTGTCCATTTGAATGGATGTCTATAAAAGTAGCCTTTCTCATCCATTTTTTCCTTAATAGTGATTTTATCTCCAACTTTCTACTTACTATTTGTAGGTTATTGCACAAGTTCTACTTCAAAATTTGAGGGAAAAGTTTTCAAAAGGAGAAATAGGATAGACAAGAGAAGGAATCAATTGCAATGGAGAGTTATTTACTTTGAATGATTTCTTTTTATTCCTCTTTGTTTGTATTCTCTTGTTTAGATGAGATTTTTAGCTTAGAAGTGTTGTGGCTGTCACTTTATCTAGGCTAGATTGATTTTTTCCATCTTACAAACACAATTTTCATAGAACTCCAAGTCAATCTACTTCAAACCTGGTAGAAAATTTCTTGAGTGAAGGATTTTCATCCCTTTCTCACTCATCTTCCCAAGTTTATGATGCTACAATTCTTTTTTTATCCCTGTAGCAAGTACTATAACTGTCTTAGTAGCAACTTTTTTTTATAGAAACTAAGGTAGAATAAGTATTACTAGTACAAAAATACAATGTGCCTACCTTTTCAACTTAAGCTACTACTAATGCACCTTTAGTAACCTTCCAGACTTTTTCTAAAAGGGTAACTATGCAGCCTTCACTACCTAGTTGTCTTGTAGAAATTAAATTCCTTCTTAAATTTGGAACATACCTTACCTCCTATAGCAACCATTCATTTCCATTA
The DNA here is from genome assembly GCA_007258455.2 of Sequoia sempervirens. NCBI lineage: Eukaryota > Viridiplantae > Streptophyta > Pinopsida > Cupressales > Cupressaceae > Sequoia > Sequoia sempervirens. The sequence continues at coordinate 116,360,382 of VDFB02000017.1, read as the reverse complement.
TGCAACTTGATTTTTATCTTTCCTTTTCCAACAATCTGGCATGGTTCATCATCACCCAAATATACCTGTCCAAAATCACCTTGAACATAATCTACAAAATATTTCCTATGGGGTGTGGCATGAAATGAATCCCCTAAATCTATTACTTAGGAATCATTAGCATTATCTAATACAAAATTAAAGCATCCTATTATTTATCACTTGCAATATTACCTTACTTATTGTCATCATGTTTTCCATCTCCTTGTTTTCCCTTTCGAGACCAATAATCCTTCTTCAAGTGTTCTGGTTTTCCATAGTGCCAACAATCCATTCTTCCTCTAGATTTAAAGATCTTCCTTTCTTTGACTTCCTTTGTGACTTCCCACGATTTTTTGGGATTTTTCCTCTCTCCTTTGTTCTTCTCGTGTTCTCTATAGTCAAATAATTTCTCGATGTTGAACTCTCACCTATGCTTTTCCGTCGCATTTCCTCACTAAGGATAACACCAAGAACATCATCAAATTTCAATGTATTTGAACTAGAGATAGAGTTACTTACAACCATTATGGTCAAGCTATTCCAAAATTTTGGCAAATAATATAAAACCAAGAGAGCCCTCACCTCTTCATTAAAATTCACTTTTACAGAAGTTAATTGAATAATAATCTTATTAAATTCATTTAAATGATTTTTCATAAATCCACCTTCAATCATTTTCAGATTAAACAAATGCTTCATGAGAAATACCTTATTTGAGGCTGAGGGTTTTTCATACAATTTAGCCAAAGCTATCATTAGATCCTTTGTTGTCTTTGCTTCTATTATACTGAATGTCATAGATGGTGCCAAGCATTACCAAATGGTTCCTAGTGCCTTTCTATCGAGAATCTCCCATTCTTCATCATACATCACAACTTCTTTCTTTGCTTTTCCTTGCAATGGCTGCCATAGATCCTTTTGATACAAATAATCTTCCATCTACAACTTCCATAATTGATAATTTTGGCCATTGAACTTCTCAACCTTGAATTTTCCTTCTTCCATTGCTCCCACTCAAATCTAGAGGTTTCCTACCAATCGACCAAAATACATGAGGCTCTGATACTAGTTGTTAGGGTTTAGACAAAACGAAAAAATAAACATTAATAATTATATGTAGATTAAATAACCTAGAAATAACAATGAGGAATAACACAAAATATATCAACATAGAATTTAATGTGGTTCACCTAATATGGGCTACATCCATAGAAACTCAGCCACCCAATGATTTTATTATCTAGTGCAAGAAAAATTACAATCTTGTGAACACCATGCCGCATCATACATCCCAACCACTTATAACAAGATTTTTGGAACCTTCTAGAATTAGGGTTTTACAAGGTCTTTTTTTTATTTGACGTGTTAACGGGAAAACCTTGACATGTCAATAGGAAAAAAACCTTGACGTGTCAATGGGAAAAAATCTTGGCATGTCAGTGGGAAAACCTTGACATGTTAACATTTTTTTTTCAGGGCGATGCCCCAAATCCCATTGATATGTTATGAGTGTACAATATTTACATGATCATTCATCACATGCCAACACTATTGAATTATCACTTCATAAGTTGGTATAATTGAACTTAATAACTTTTGAAAACTAGACAATATGAACCTCAAATCAGACCAACATGGTGGGAAGACATAAATTTCTATGAGTATCACAAAATAAAAGTACCTACAACTTTTGATTGTTTCAGACTAAAAAATATCATTCAAGACCTCATTGATTGTTAGATGCACAAGACAACTGAGAGGGGGGAGAATCAATTGTATACTTAAAAACATTCAAACCCTCAATTTATTTTCAAACCTTTATCAACCATTAAACCCTTATTATGCATTAGCAGAATGTAAACATATGAAACAACAATGCAAACACATCCAAACACATAAGAACACTAGATTTACATGGAAAACCCAAGAAGGGAAAAATCACGATGATGATTAGCTCACATATATATGAATTGCAACACTTAATATAATTAGGCTCACTGCCTAGAAAAAGGAGAAAAGCTCACTATCGGGAAGCTCACTGCCAAGAAGAAAGAAGAAAGAAAAATACTATTACAAAGATATTCACTATCTCAAGGAAATTGGAGAAAACCACCCATCTAAAACCTAGCTCAGTGCTTCCAACAACTTCAAGCACACTGAAAATGTAGACCCTTCTTCTCACTGCATTGGAGTCATAGGCATTAGGATCACACTCAAATCACCACACTTAATCAAATTCACATATTTTGTACACATTCTATCGATCTACACACATCTCCAATAATTTACCTTACATTTATACCATCCACGACCTAAATAATCTCAATTAGGTCAGCCTTAATGAAACATATGCACCCAAAATGTGCAACACCAAAATAGGTTGGCACAAAACACCTCCGCGGTGGAAATAAGTGAAGGAATACCACACTAAGGGTTAACTAGGACCCAAATCCACATCACCACACTACTCAACACATTCACAATCCACGAGGTACCTCAACAAATAGCACTAGCATACCAGGTCATCCAATCCTGAACTAACACTATAGGAAACCAAATACATGCTTCTCCAAGTCACACATACCACATAATAACACTTCATAGCATTCACATATCATCTCAAAATATTCTAGCATCATCAAAATATTCTATAACTCTACCACAACAACCTAAAACTGAGAACACCATCATTTTTTCAAACCAAACATATTACCAAAGAACACAACTTACTAACCAACCTTGCAGAACACCTCAACACCTAAAACCTCAAGCGAAGGAAGTTATAAACAATTTAAGCTTATTCCCAAATTCACAAGACCAAAAACCTTACTATGAAGAAATGCAAAGCAACCTCATTTCACCCAAACAACCTTCTACACAAATAGACTATTGCAAGGTGTGCAACCTTAGTCTCCTTGTGTTGTGCAACACAACACTCAAGTTCATGACATGGATTAACTGCCTCCTTTGGATTCATTAACTCTGGAAATTGTATTGGGCATTAACAGGTCAATATTTTGGTGCAATGGAAACTGTCTTTGCAATAATTGGTATCGAAGCCTGGATCACAGGTTCAAACCCCTCATTTGCACTGGAGGGAATTGTTGCAAGGTGTGTGCCATTGGTATCCTTGTGTTGTGTAGCATGATGCTCGGGTTCATTACATGGCTTAACCACCTCTCATGGATTCGTTAACTCTAGTGGTTGTATTGAACACTAACAGGTCGATCTTTTGGTGTAATGGCAATCATCTTTGCAACATAAACAAATTGTCAAAAAAAAACTTTCATTGCCAAACAATCCAAAACCTGAGACTCTATATATAAAAAAATTGAACACCTCTAATCATCATATCCAAACTAGACAAGCACATAGTCCACCATGAATAAATGTTGAGCACAAAACTTACCTATGTCGTATTGCACACTCTTTTATTCAAATTTTCTTAAAAGCACTTGGAAACCAAGTGGACTTACTGTAATTGCAACTCTTATCCATCAAGACATCAATGAAAACACTAATGAAAACATCACAACACCTTCTTTATCAAACCATAATGCATTATGATTTTGTTGATTGAGGAAATGTCTCAAACTATTGTGATCATACTTGACCAAAAATCCTCAGCATGCTAGGTATTACCGAAAATTCTCCATGGCATGCATTATAGCCAACATATCTTTATCATATACTAAGTACCCTCTTTTTTAGGGTTTCAAAATTTTTCTCTCAAAGGAAATAGCATGCACTTTCTAAGAAAGGATGGCTCCAATTCCTTCATTAAAGGCATCACAATCGACAACAAATGGAAGTGAAAAATTGAGAATTGTAAGAACCAGATAATAAATCATTACCTCCTTCAGCTTCTCAAAGGTTGTGTGTGCTTCCTTCATCCATTCAAAGGATCTTGCCTTGGTTAGGCTAGTGAGGGGTGTCATAAGCTGAGAAAATGCTCTGAAAAACCTCTAGTAGTAGCTACATAGTCCAAAGAATCCTCTCAACTAAGATAGATTGGTAGGGGGTGGACAATCTAGAATAGCTTGGATCTTTTTTGATCAACCTGAACTCATTTGGAACTTAGGACATACCCCAAATATAATATCTTTGATAACCCAAAATCACATTTGCATATTTTTGCAAAGAGATATTGTTGTTCTAGTATTCCCAAAACTGTCTTTGTGCTTCAAATTTTCTTCTCATGTCCTGCTATAAATCAAAATATCATCAAAGTAAACCAACACAAACTTCCTTAGTTTTTTACCAAATACACGACTCATGCATGATTTGAAGGTTTCTAGAGAATTAGTGAGCCAGAAGGGAAAACTAGAAACTCAAAATTCCCATAGTGGCACTAGAATGCAATCTTCTGAACGTATTCATCTCTCATGTGGATTTGATGGTATTTAGACCTCAAGTCAATCTTTGAGAAGTAAAAATTTCCATGTATCTCATCAATCAGTTCATCTATCCATGACATTATGGTCTTCTTATTTAGTTCTTTGTATTCTATACACATCCCCAAAGTGTCATCCTTCTTTTTACTAGCACCACAAAAGATGCAAAGGGACTAAAGATCAATCTGATGTACCCCATATCGAGAAGTTCTCTAATTTGTTTCTCTATCTCCTCCTTATACATCTTGGGATTGTGGTAAGATGTGGTCATGATAGTCTTGGATCCGGGTTCAAGTTCTATGATGCATTGGAAAACTCTATTTGATGGTAATTCGGGAAGTATATCACTGAAGACCAAACCATGCTTATCTAATATATTTTGTATATCAACACGAACTTGACTATTATTACCTTTAGAAGGTTCTTTTGAGATTACCAAATAGTTGGCAGCCCAAGAAACTTGGCTCTTCTAGAATATCCTCTCCATTCTCCTATTTGTGACCACTTGTGAAGCCCCATTTTCCATTACTTTTAGTACCACATCCTTCCCATTAGCTTTGAATTTGAGTTCCATTGTTTGGTAGTTTTTAGAATACTCACTTAGTGAATGTAGCCATTACACACCTAAAATCACATCAATGTCACCAAGACAAATATCATAGAAATTATCACAAACCTTATGATCTTTGAAGGTTATGTCCAACTTCTGCATTTTCTCCATGCAAGGAAAATTATAAAAATCTACCATAGTGACATTGAAGCATGTAAAATACTCCGCATTTATCCCTCTTCTTTTCATAATCCCTTCCTCAATGAAGTTGTGAGTAGCTCCTCCATCAATCAACATAGTCACTCTTTGTCTAATGAGTACTCCCCAGACATTGCAAGGATGATAGCTATGCACACCTAAGAATGAGGCCAAGGTACTCCCTTTATCTTCTTTTTCTTCCTCATGGGGTGGATCATTTGGATCATGGAACTCCTCTAATTCATCTGATTCTAATTCTTTATCAGAAGTGACATCTATATACTGAACTTTCCCCTTACCTAGGCATCTATATCCCAGAACCCATGGCTCCCTACATAAAAATAAAAGTTTCTTCCTTTGGAGCTTGTTCCATGCTTCATTATCCAACCTCTTAGTGGGTATAAATGGTGCACTATTTTATACTGATGTATGAAACCTTTCTTTTGAAAACCTCATTTTTGTTGCCATTGAGTAGTAACTTTGGGTTGAAGAACCAAATTTTTCCTAGGAATGGAGGGTTCAAGATGTAAACTCCCAATAGCTTTCTATAAGGTTGATGGTGCAAAATATTTGATAAACCCCCTTAATGGTTCCTCAAGTCCTTTAAGGAAAAGATAGATGATTCTCTTTTTTGATATGTCAAGAACCATAATGGAAATCTTTTCGAATTCTTCTCCATACTCATTGATTATGGCTTTTTGTTTGATTTTGGAAAGATCCTTGAAATATTCTTCCTCATCTCTAAAATCAAACTTTTCAAGAACCTTTTAATTGAAATCTTTGAAATTAATTGCTTGATCAAGGCCTTGTGTAATTGTTTCATGATACCACCATTCATAAGCATTCCCCTCAAGATGTATGATTGTAAGTTGTATAAAATATTTTTCCTTCATTGAATTGAGAGAGAAATAGGTTTGTAATTTTTGCAACCAAGCCCTAGTTGAGATTCTTTCACTTCCATCAATTTAAGGGATTTTTTTTTTTGTATTTTTCTATTGAGCTCCCTTCCATTCTTCTCTTCCTCTATCCTCCTTTGGTCCTTTTCATTAATCTCTATAAATTTCTCAAATTGAGTAGTTTCTTTGAATGTAGCAAGTTGTTTGACATAATCCTCATACCATTTTTCAACCACTGAAATTAGGGACCTCTCATTTGAGATAATAGGGGTAGATTCTTCATCATCATCATTATCCAATAGGAATATGGCTTTGGTTGTCCTTGAGTTGTGCATTGATTTCTTCCAGACATAGGTGCTTCTTTCTACTCTATTATCTTCTTCACACTTCTTATTTTATTGTGACCATATTTGTTCCACAATTGTTGCCAATTTTTCTACAGTTGTGATGAATTTGTCTCTCTCCTCATCATCTTTTGATGTTTACAATGTTCCTTCTTCAGACATGATTTCTTCTTTTCAATCCAGACTTCCCACAAGGGACTTCTTCTACTCCTACCTTAGGTATCTAGTCGCTCTATCACTTGGAATAATTAATCATTAGAAAGTCATACAAGCTAGCATAATCATGATCTAATATCATTGTAATGTCCCTTAATTATATTTTTCAACATAAACAAGAATATGTGGACAGATCTAATGAATTAAAACAAAATTGTAGAAACATAGACCACAAAGATCACTTGATATATTGAAAGAGATTCATAATTACATCCACATACATGAAATGATAATTACAACTCACAATTACTATAAATACCGATTGAGAATGGTGCACAAAGATCCACAATAATCCTATTGACTTCCCTACTAATTCCTATTGACAGTTGGGTTTTCATCCAATTATCACAAACTCCTATTGGTTTTCATCCACAAAAGTAATTAGATCACAAGTGCCCTAATTCACAAAAAAATTGTCTTATTTCATGCTTCCACATGAGACATCTTCCTAAATTTATATGCTATCTCTCTCCCTAGAGGAGTAGGTCGACCTTGAGCCAGAATAGCACCAAGCCCATAAATTACATTCTCACACATTGTATTAGGTCATCCCTAAGGCCATTGGTGATGCCCCATCAAGTAACATGTCATATTGTGGTTCTACATGAGACTCCTTGGTCCTTCCCTCCCTTTTGGTGCCTCAATCTTGATGTTGCATGATCTAAAGGTGCCCCATCAATCACACTTGAGAAGTTGGATGTTGCGAGTCCAACACAATCATCTTCTATCAAAATATCTTTTCAGTATATGAACCCTTTTCCATGAGCTTTGGATATGATGTGAAGGTGTCTTTGTAGATGTCATGTTCCAAAATTCAAGGTGGAGTGTGCCCCTATGGAGGAATGTGAAGGAATTTTTGGAATCGATCCTTCTCTAGTACAGTGAGCCTAGATTGCCAACCTCCTACTGATGGTAAATTCCATCCTCTTGTCCTAATTCCCATGAGATCCAGGTAGTGTGTATACATATATCTATTGATTTCTTGTTCCCTTTCATAAGCTAAGAGGATGTTTTGTGATGAAATGTGGTAGGATTCTCAGATTCTACCCTTCAGCTAGTTTCCCAGAAAAGGAGACATGACATATACCTAGCATTTATTACACCTAGAACTATGTTTAAACATGCAAGGGTTCTATGCATATTGAGGGATTTTCTCTACTAGGCCTCTGGAACTGTTGAATGTGGTCTAGACAATGTGTAGCTCATGGAACACAACCATCTCTATAACATATTCGCTAGAAAATCTCTCGGGACTCTAAAGTATATAGACTATGAGAGTGCAAATGAGGTGAAAATAACCCCTAACCAATGCCCCCCTACACATCCCATTTTCATCTTTCTCCTATCTTCTTAATCAATTTACTTGCTAACCAATACCCAATTTTTTCCCTTCTTCACTAAAACTTTCTAATCTTCTTGTCGCGAGTTCGACCTAAAAAAATATTTTTATTCGGCCAATGTCTCAAGGGGGCAACCTACCATCCTCCCATCATTTCTTCATCCGTTGGGGCACATTGGGGCATCATCAATATTGCCTTATTTTTTCCAAATCAATAGTATGTCTTTGAAACAAAACAACAAGTGCATTATCTCAAAGAGGGGTAAAATGTAGACAAAATTTTTCTAATGCATCATGCATTCCCCTAATTCGCCATTTTCATCATTTTCACTCATTATTCCCTATTTCATCACTTTTCATTAAATAATTTCTAATTATTTGATTAAATTAACTATTTTCCTCTATTAATTGAATAATTTTAATCATTTGATAAATTCATCATTTTTCCTCTATTCACCGTGATTAAATAATTTTAATTATTTAATTAAAAATAAAATATTCTTCTATATCCCACTTTAATTAATTAATCTTTATTATTTAATTAAGTTCCATTTTTCATCTATTCACCTTGATTAAATAATTTTAATTATTTAATTAAAAATCAAATATTCTTCTATATCCCACTTTAATTAAATAATTTTAAATATTATTTAATTAAAATTTAAATATTCTTCTATATCCCACTTTAATTAAATAATCTTTATTATTTAATTAATTTCTAAATTTCCTCTCATCACCCTGATTATATAATTTTTAATTGTTTAATTAAAAATCAATTATTCTTCTTATCCCTCATAATTAAATAATTTCCTAATTATTTAATTAGCTAATTTTCTTCCACAATTAAATGAATTATTTAATTCATTTATTTGCACATTCCCTCCAAAAGGAATATTCCAAAATTTAAATTCAAATTCAAATCTTAATTCAAATTTGAAAATATCTCCCTCCAAAATATCCCAAAATATCTTCCTAAATTTTAGAGAAGAGTTTCAGTTAACTGAACCTTTTCTCTTCATGCATGGCTCCTCACTACTTAATTCAATCTTGGCCATTGATCTCATCTTTCAATCTTGAATGTCGATTAGATATCCTAAAATCTATGAAACAAGACTTAATCCTTCATTAAGGGATCCTTTCTCAAAGTTATGATCTAATTGGTAATTATCTCTAATTGAGCTCAAAACAATAAACCTTCCATAGCCATCAATCTTTTGAGATTTTGCACAATTGGGATTATGCAAGAATTGAGTAATCCAACATATCAAAGCATAATTCAATAATGGAGTAAGGACTTGAATTATTGGGTGAGGTAAATATAGGATTTAATTGTTTAATTCTCTCATTTCTTGTTTATTTCATTTGATTCTAGCTTGTCACTTCATTGGTAATGGGTTTAATTTGGTCAATTGGGTTTTGCTTTATTATTTAATCTAACCCTTGTGGTTTTTCTCTTTTGATTGATCTTTCCATTTATCCCCATTCACTTTGAGAATTTTGAGTACTTGGATTCCTAATTATATTGGAGTTTTTGTACAATCTTGTAAATTCTCGTACAATCTTCTCTTGTGTTTCAATATGATCTAGAGAATAAAAGGAATTATGAAGATTTGTTAATCCTATATTTGTATGTGTGTTTTTGGCGAGAACTGGTGAATGAAGCTATTTTGGAAATTGTGGTATCTTTTTTTGTCCCATTGCATCCAAGAGGCTTGAGAAAGTCAAATTTGGATTTTGTTTCACTCAATTTGGCTACCATACAACACAATAGAAAACAAGGGTTTGAAGCTCGAATATGGTGAATGTATTTTTACTAGTGTGTTTTTTAGCCCAAATAGACCTTTCCATTATACCCAAGAAGACAATCAAATGAATTTTGATATAAAATTTCCTATATTTGGATTCAAGTATTTTTGAGGCAATTTTTTTCTTAGGAGGTTGTATGGGGCCCCTAGTTGCAATTTGTAATATACAAAATTGATTTATTTCAAAGCACTAACAACACTATGCATAGTGCCTAGCACTAATCATTAAGGCACCAATATTTAAATGACATGATTTGGGATTTAAACCTACAACCATAAGGTTTCTCAACTATACTTGTAGATTGTTGGAGTAAAGATCGACAATGGTCTTCTATAAGTCACTAGTGGCTATTGTTAAAGTTGTGACCTATGGTTAATATAAAATATGACAAGATGTTTCAAACTACCAACCAACCTACCAATTTATCCGATTGACCTACATCACTAGTGCAACTTGAGGGTTGCTTGGGGGCCACTAGGGCCCTCCCTATAGGCCAAATTGGGCCCTTTTTTCAATTTTGCATAATTTTTGCCTCCGGTGTATGATTTTGATGAATTAATAGTTGAAAGAAATATTGAGATGAGCAATTTCCATCTACTAAGGTTTTTAAAAATAAAATTTTCCATTATTTTTTTATATATTACAAGTTGAAGATGATACTTGATTTTTCCATTTTTTTAAAAACAAATAGGTGTTGGTAAGGTATTGAAGAGAAATACAAATCTATAAGGTTATTTTTTCCATATTTTATTTCAGATTTATTTTTATGTTAAAATTTTCATTTTTGGTTATTGTGGGCCAAGAGAGCATTGCAATTTGGTAAAAGCCTTGTGATTGCAATAATCATAAAGTGTCAACATTGTAATCTCTTGGAGGGGTTATTTATGAGATTACTAGAAGGGGGTGTCTCTTGGTGTCTCTTTTGCACTTTGCATTCTCTTTTTTGTGCACTCATAAAAAAACTTCTTTTCTTCTTAAAATGGATCATGTTATAGTTCCTATGATAACACCCTACAACTATTTTTATTTAAAAATTAAAATGTCAAATTGCTTAAAAAATTTAGGATTGTATAGGGTAACTATGGGACTAGAACTGAACCAAAAATTGGTGTGAAAAAATCAAAATGGTTTAATAAGTATGATGAAGTATTTGGAACCTTGTGTATGTTTGTATCTTCAAATTTTCTCTTTCATATTGAATTTTTTTCTACACCAAATGAAGTTTTGACAACATTGGAAAAAATCTTTGATAAAAAAGATGAATTGAGAGGTCATCAATTGGAGAATGAGATGATAGGGTTTAGTCTTTCAATTTTTGATACTTTATAGTATTTCTTCACCAAAATAAAGGCCATAAGATTGCAATTGGAACACTGTGGAGTTGATAAAAATGATAAACAATTGATCTTAATTATTCTCTTTAAACTTGGTCCAAAATATTCAAACTTTGTTTCTACATTCTATGCTACTAAAAGTGCTTTAAGAGCTTCCTACATAATGCCTTCTCATGATGTGATTACTAATGAACTCACAAAAGAGAAAGATAAGTTGGTTCAAATGGGCACAATCAAATCTTCTAAGTCTCATGCCTTGGATGCAAACAGAGGCACTAAAGATTAGAAAGATAATGGAAACAAACTAATAAACAAAAGAACCAACAACAGAATGTTGAGTCTTCATCTTCTTCTACATAAATACTAAAACTTCTTCAAATCAAGGGAAACCTAAAAATAATAAAGTTAAATGTTCCTATTTAAATAAACTTGGGCATGATGAGCATAATTTCATGAAGAAACATATTGACTGTCTCACACATCTTATTGAGAAAAACAACAAAGGATTTATTGAATCTCCATCTTCATTAAACCAAGAATCTACTAAGAAAAAGGAAAAAGGCCATGTTGGTTCTACTTTTACATCATCAGAGAAAAATAAAGGAAAATATCTTTGTGATTCTATAGGTCTTGGATTAGGGAGTTGGCTTTTAGATTTTGGAGCTTCTCACCATATGGCTTCTTTACATTCTTGGTTATCTTCTTTTTAGCCTTGTGTTATGCCACCTATTTTGATGGGTAAAAATAAATATATAAATATAATTGGGAAGGGATGTATTGATATCATTGATGATACTTTCAATGTTATATTGTATGTACCTCATTTTCCAGATAATATTATTTCCATATATCAAATTATTCATGATGGAACATGTAAGACTGTGGAATAAACACACCATTCAATTATCATTAGAGATTTGGAGAGTAGAGATATTATTGCTAATAGGATGGTTGATCATGCATCTCAGATATACACCATTTTAGACTTTATTTTTTATGATTGATTTGATCCTTTGGATGATGATCACACTTCTAGTGCGGACTTTGATTTTTAGGATAATTTTTGTTAGTTGAACTTGGGTATTCTCATAAGTGATCTTTTTCATGAACCTTGAATTCCATATCCTCCATCTATTTTTTCTTTTCTAGAGTTGATAATTTCTTATTTGAAATCTTCCATTGATTATTTACAAGAGGACACACACAATCTTTCAAATTTAACTTTGTGGGATGATCTCTTGATAGGTATTTAAGACTTGTTTAAGGAGACAAATATTCCAAATTTGGGAGACATTATTGATTGCATTCATCTTTTCCTTGATGGTGTTGATTCTTCTTCAGTTGTTGTGGAGGGACATTTAGACCCTCTTTTTCTTTTCAACATGATCACACATCACAATTTAACATGAGCATGGAGACTTTTGAGAAACATTTGATGAATACGTCTTTGTATTTAGGTGAGACACATTTGTCTTTGTATTGTGTTCAAAATTCATTTTCAATAGATTATGGATTGTCATATTCATTACTATGGCTTGGTGCACCTGAATTGGTAGTGGTATCTTTTAACATTGACATTGAGACACTTAAGAAGAGTTTAGAGACTTCATACATTTTGAGCTTTCTTCGTACACATTCCTTTCAATAATGGGAAGATATCGTTCATACACATTTGGTTTTATTTCTTCCTAACAAGAGGAATTTTGTTCGACGATCATGGACCATATTCTACATCTGTTTTGAGCATATAATATTGGCTCTACATTATGGGGGAGGGGGGGTGCTTCTTAGTCCTTCCACTTAATTTATCTCTATATTATGGGGGTATATTTTCTTTTTGTCGGAGGGGGCTTATTCTTATTTGGGAGGAATTTTCTATGTACATGGGTACCTAACATCTCTTCAATTTTTGGAATCCATCATCATCATTTCACCCACTTAAGTTATGCTTAAGGGGTTGTGGGCGTAGGTTTTTATTTTCCTGGAGGGTTAATTTATTTTCCCTTAGTCCTAGGTTTTTAATACACCTTATAATATTTCTTAGGTTAATAAAGTGAGTTTAATTAATTAATAACTAGGAGAAAGGTGTTGAGGTGTCACAATCCTAAAAGGGTGAAACATTTACTATTTTTAGACCACTTTATGGTCACCCCTATTGGTTATATTTTCCACTTCAATCCTCTCCATAGTTCTATATAAAATAACTACCTATCTTGTATACTCATTCATACACTTTCATACTCTTGCATATTCATTGTTGCATAATTTGGCACACATGTACATTGGTGCATATAGTCATTCTTCTGCAACTTTTCTTTGAGCTCCTAATGAAATATTTTCATCTTGAAATTTGTACATCTATTGGAATCTTAGGTCTATACTTTTTTTTATTTCATTTAAAATGTATAGTAAATATCTCTCATAAAATATTTTGGTTATTCATCTATTTCAGGTTTCTAGCAACATGAACACCCTACAATATTTCATCAATAGTGTAATCAACATCATTCTAATTTTAGGGCTCACATTTTTCATTTATAAATATTTTGGGGGAATTTTTTTTCCCAAGTTGACTTCTTCTAGATCTCATTCATCCACATATGTTATTTTATTTAAGTTTTGTTAGCACTATCAAATTCTCACCTAAGAGTGACTAAACCTTTAGAGAGCTTATTTGTCTTCAAAAAAATAAATTCATTTCCAAAAATAGTCTCTTTTCCTTCCACTTTTTTCTTAAATATTGAAATCCTATATTTTGGTTTTGATATTAACCAATGAAAGTGATGAATCTGAACAAAGTTGATTCATTGTTAAAAACCTACTAGAGATTAATGTTGTCAAGTATTGAAGGCCTTGTTAACATTGATGAAACACATGCTTATATTGAGGGGATGAATTAGTATAATAAAAGGTTTTACCTTTTCAAAACTTGACTACCATAGCAATAGCAATCACATAAGATCAAAAAATTATGCAACACAAGAACACATGATTTACGTGGAAACCCTTTCGAGAGAAAACCACAACAAAATATTGCTTATATAAGATCTTCTTACAAAATTTGTAAGCACCAACCCACATGAGACACTAATCCCCTCTTTAATGATTTGTAGGCACTAACCCACTAGAGACACCAATCCCCACAACTGAGCAACGACTCAGCAAGATACACCAATCTCTTCTTTTAGGAGGCACCAACATCTTCTACAAAATATCACCTTCAAGATGTTTCCTTCAACAGATGATGAACATATTATCTTCACAAAATATAAATATATATATAATCTCTCTCATAGATCTGCTCTTGAATGATACAATCACTGTCATACACTTTCTTTCTTAAATTTGCATGCACTTCCCTTTATAAATCTACCATAACTGTTAACTTCATTTATTTTTTCTCCAAATCTACCTTATATCTTTGCCCAAGGATTGCAATAAAGTTTTCTCCAAAATGATGCAATTTTTAATCCATATTTTGCTCCAAATCAAGCACAAGGTCTACTCTAAACCAACTCTTAGGTTTTCTCCAGATCATCTCTTAGTTTTTCTCCAAATCATCTCTTATTTTTGCTTCAAATCTGCACTTAGGTCTAATCCAAATCTGTCATAAATCACTTTGAAGTTCTTTTATGAATTTTCTATGGGTATGCTCCAAATTCACATGAATATCATTGCATCTTTCTTGTTAAATATGATCCAACTTCCTTCAATATAAATCTTCAACACCCTTCATATTTTTTGTTCTAGGACTGCTCTAAATGATCTTATTTATCATTATATTTTTCTCTTCTTCTTCTCCTTAATTCTACTCTAAGTGGGAAATGATTTGAATTTGTAGTGTAGAAAAATGTATCCCTTTACATTTTCACACTTGTTTGGGCCCTCCCTGCTAATATTTGGCTTCTTTATGCCTTATTTGGTCCTATTTTGCATCCAAAAGCCTTATTTAATGCATTTCTCTAAGGATAATCCCAACACTTAACTAATGACCAATCATAATTCATGTTCTTGGGTTGTATGTCCTAGATTTAGTGATTTGGGACTCATACGCCAACTTGGGTGTATGGGTCCCACCTAGGTTTCGGGGCCTGATCTTGAATATGGCATAGAACTTAACATTTCTTAAAATTTATGTCCCAAGCTTAGGCTATTGGGACTCATATGCCCCAATTGGATGTGTTACTCATTTTTATTTCTGGTCAAATTGAGTGAGTTTTAAGTGTTTGCAAACTGAAAATGAGGTGCATTTCATATTAGTCTTCCCTATATTGCATTCAGGTGTATAAACATAAGAATCAAAAAGATTTTATTTTCAGTAATAGATTGTTGCATTTATACAGATGTATACAATATTGAAAAGATTTACACAAATAGTGCTAAAAGAAAGTTTATTGATTCAAAGGTTCAAATCTATCTCACACAAGCCATGAGATATAGCTTGTCCAATGTAGATAAAATGTAATATATACACAAATGGATTGAAAGAATAAAAGATGCATATATAGGGGAAGAGGCCAGTCATTTCCTGATGACTGGTCTAAGTCTGTTGTCCTGCATGATCCTCAGCTCCAAGTTGCTTGTTTTGCGTCCTCTGTAGCTCCTAGTTTCCATGTCCTGCATCTGAAAGAATTGCAATGAGGTTAGAGTAGAGCTCTAAACAATGACAGTCTCTAATACTACATATACATCCACCCACCAGTGTATAGATTTCCCTTTATATGCATTAAACACGCAATAAGTTGTTCATGTCCAAAGAGAAAAAAGAAACAAGATCATCTAATACATCAATCATATGCATATGTTTTTTTTAACTATTTGCTTCATGTGCAAATATAGAGAAAATCATGTTATTGTTTCATCAAGTTTTAGCACGTGGGGTAAAATGTGGCTCCCACATGGGTTGAGCTCGACATGTTGTATTGTACTTTTCAGAGATATTGAAAGAGTACTCATCAGATAATTCATCTCCCTCTAATCTACTCGATCAAGTACACATCAATTATGATAGTGAGGTTATCTGTCACTATCTTAAATGATATATACTTGTTCAAGAAAGTCATAAGAGAGGATAAATTTAATAATAAGTGAATGAAGAAGATGGAAGAAATTCATTAATCAGTTTGGTTCAAAGAGAGTTAAATGTTACAATGATGTGAAAGAAAGCATAAAATTCAGAGTTTGTAATGTATACTATAGGATACATTCATCTTTCTCTTCAGTGTGACAGTCATGTACACAGAGAACAGTGTATAAAGAAATGAAGCTACAGGTTGGAGTTTTTCTTCCAAAATATTGAAAGCACAAAAGTTTCATTCATAGTCTTACCTTATCTTGTCTTTCTGCAAGCTTTATGATTCAAAGATGAAACTGAAAATGGAGCAATAAGATCAAATAATGTAGCCAAAGGCATTCATGATACAGTAAGTAACAGTCAAAAATAGCCATTCAATTATCATCAAATGCAAAGAAGGTTGTCAAATCCATGAATCTTTCACCTACAACTTAGTCAAGAGAAGAATCCATCACTAATAAAGAAGTGAATATGCACAATCATTATTATGATCATGCTACAATAAATATGGAATATAAAAATTATGGGTTCTATTAATGTTTGATGATAGTCATCCATGTAGTTTTTATCAAAGAACCTAGAAAATCAAATGAAAAGCATTTATAGTATCACTACTAGGTAATGAAGTCATGACAGTCACTTCAAGATTGGACAGTCATATGAACTATGCAGAACAATAATGTATGAGTAAATAACAGGGATTCATTAAAGGCAGGTAATAGGGCTTTGATTTTGGAAGAATTCAAGTCATAATTGGATATTGTCATTTTCACTACAGAAATACATTGGGTAAGTTTGCTAAGGTTATTAATGAACAATGTATACATGAAAAAGGCTCAAATAGTTGAAAGACAAAGACAACATGTATCCAAATGATAGATTCAGTCAAGCACATAGAAGGTGGCAGCATATTAGATCAATATTCTACAAGTGTAAGTGCTTATAAGATAAAAAGTTTATCTTTATTGAAAGAAGCATGATATATACACATGAAGTTGAATGTGCCAGTGAATGAAAATAATCATATAATGTGCAAAGCTCATGATTTGCAAAACAAATATAAAGGCAGTGCAATACCAATTTTCAGAAAAGCTCTAACATAGAGTTCCAATTTATAACTGTAAAGTATTATACATTGCTGGTTAAAGATAGTCCACTGTGCAATTATGGTTCAGGTATATGTGGAGTTCAGGGACAATTGATAGTAACTTATGTATCAGGCTCTTATAATTATATTTCTTTGGTAACCCAATCTGGAGAGATGATTACATGGAGAGATATTTCTTCTTTCACTTTTCATTCCCAATGTAGAGGGAGCAAAATAAAGATCAGAGTATACATAAAAAGAAAAGCCTTAAACCCCAAGGTGATAAAAGCATGATGAATACAGTCAATTAAGGATACAAATTGATAGCTATCTGATATCATTTAGAACAAGTGTATAAACAATTGCATTGTTCCAAAAAAAGGGGAAAGGTACATTTGAAGACCTCTTTTTTTTTATAAGTGCAAGAAAATGTATGAAATGAATAACCAAGCTTCATATGATAAATAAAGACATTCATGGTTAAAATAAAGCCTACAAATGAATGTGCCTAAAATTCAAAGGTACCATGGTGAATGAAGGTTGATAGTGGTGCTAGGATTTTAATGAAAGCCACAGATTCATCCCAGAAAATCCTTCAAAGATGAATAAGCAGAAAATTATGGCCATTTGGAAAGTCATCAGAGGTTATTATGGAGCGAGGGAAACCCACGAGTTTTCATATTTAAATCCCTGCAGTAAGGAAATACAACGACCATAACAATACTTATGTGAAACAGGGTGAAGTCATGGCTGTCATAAGAAACCCGTGTAAGTCTCATAGAATAATTTGTGCTCTTTCACAATACAAAGCAATAATGGAGTAATAGTGGCTTCTAAAGCCATTTCAATAGGTATCTGTAAATACCACAAAGAAACTTGTGGTTTTTCTTCTAAAGAAATTTCCAAAAGAAGCAAAGAGTAAATTAAAGAAATGTGAGAACGATTCCAGAAAAATGACTTACCCAAAGTTCCTTGTTGACTTGTGCATGGTTTTGTGCCTCTGTGGCCAAATTTTTCTTCCTCAGAATTTCTGGAGAGTAGTCATTGAAACCCTCAGTGGCAGTGAAGCTTCCTCAGGAAGTTTTGAGAAAGAGTGAAAGAAATTTCTTTTCTTTTACTTGTTTTTGTTTTAGGGTTCACATTACCCTAATATGTTGATATGAGGGCATTTTATGCCATTGTTTTAAAAAAAAAATGATTTTTGGCTAATCTATACCCCGTGGTCAAGAAAAATGGTGTATGCCTTAAGCAAACTTTGTGCCTTATATGCTTTTTAACCTTATTAAGGTTCCAACTTGGAGTCCATTTCTTTTTTAAGCTTGTGCCACCTCAGCTCTATGTCCGTGCTTTGGAGAACATTTTTATAGTCGTTTCTTTGCATTAGATTTATTGTAAAACAAATAACTTTGAGGTGCCTTTATAAGCCTCTAAAGTTATTTTGTTATCCTTAAATGCAAATAGAGGAGGAGAGAAACAAATGGAGAGAATATTGGAGAAGTTTATTTTCAGTTTGGAGACATGTTCCCACTATTCTTGGGTCATTATTACACCTTGTTGGTGGTTTTATGTGCCTAAATGATTGTTATAGCCAAAACCCTTCCTTTACACATGTTGGAGATGGTTTTGTGAAGAATCCAATGACTCTTTTTTAGGCTTTATTGGGGCATCCGACCCAAGGTGGTTATTTGCTCCTACTTTGGTGCAACCACTTGGGGGTGGTGATATATTCACTTTGTAGCTCATTTTGGGTTCAGTTTTGAATTGGTAGTTTTCCTAGAGATTATTCATCATCAGATTTTAGTGTAATTTTGTAACTCATGCAGTCATGCAAACTGTGAGTACCTTGAGAAATTAATAGTATGATTCAGTCTACTTTCTCATCACTTGCTTGTTAGTGTATATGCCCCTATCAAATTGATCAGTATACTTGTGAAATTTGTGCTTTTCCTTGTATTTTTGTATCTTCAAAAGTACCTTTCTTTGCAAAAGAATATCTATTTACAGGCTATGAGTTGTGTGAGCAATACAAGGGTTTAAGTTATGAAATTTATTCTTCTCTTTCTTAGGTCTTGTATAAGCACCTTCTCTTAAATCACTTCTGTAATTGATATACAAAGATGAGTTGTGTAGTTTTTTTCTATCAATCTATTAACTCAAAGTGTAATAGAATCAAGTTTGCATGCCATTAGTTAGTTTGGGTACTTCACCATAGTATCAAGTTTTAGTTTCATTTTCAGTATTGCATTTTTCTTACCTTTTTTCCTCAAAAGACAAGTGGTTTTAGGTAAAATCAGTAAGAGCTAGCTTTTCTGGAGGTACTTTTATATTATAGGGTCACCCACAACCCTAGAAAAGTTCTCATGTTACTCATGATTGGCTGTACTTAATCCCAGCCTGGGTGCAAATCATTAGAGCTAACAAGAGTATGAGTCTCAATTTAGCTTGGACCTATTTTGAATTCAATTCTTGGCTGGATTTTATTCTCCTCGATCTGATGTCAATTTGTAGTGTTGTAATTTTGGGAAATTTGGTATAAAGAAGTATAAATACAAGGCTATTTCACATAATTTCTCCTAGAAACTTTTATGAGCAAGTATCCTAGCAAGTTTATGAGATCAAGAGCATTCAAGAGTTGATTATCAATCATTTTAGAGCTATATTCAAGATTCAAGCATCATGGAAAATTCATCATGCATCATGTGTGTTTTTGAGCTAACATTTTTGATGTAGGTTTTCATGATTTAACAAACCATTCAAGTCAAGATTCATAACATACAATCAAGAGTCAAGATCTACATTCATGCTATCCATTTCATACAATATTGCAACCTTTATTCCAAGGGTTTGGTGAGTTGTAACATAGCATATTTTTTCATTCATATTTCCTTCGTTCTATTTCATTTCATTTCAAGGTTTGATTACCAAAATGAGGTTTGACCAAGGAAAACCCCTATCCACTAACAAAACAACATTTTTCTCCCTCTACATGTGTGATTGCAGATCTAGGTGCTTTGAGGCTTGAAGATATTTTGAAGACAAGGTTGCAAGATTAAAGAAAGTTGGAAAAGTTGTCAAGAAGTTTTCATCTTCATGAAAAGTCACGTACAAGCCAAAATTCAAAGTTTCAAACTCAAAGATCGGACAAGAGAGAAGCTACAAAAGATCATTAGAGGATACCAAAGTTTTATCCAAACCCTAATATTGGGACTAAATCACCACCTTAGGTGTATGAGTCCCAGTATACCACTTTTTAGTCATTTCCTGTAGATCCTGGTTTACCAATTGCAGATTCTAGATTCAACCCAAAACCCTAAATTGGGACTAAATTACCAAGTTTGGCGAATGAGACCTAGTTCACATCAAAAGTCATAATTTTGGGATTGCAGACCTTGTTTCAGGAATCTCCAATCTTCCAGGTACTTCTCTGTTTATCCATAGTTTATTATTCTGATTTTAAGCTTCATTTCCTAGGTTACATAGCTATATTTTCATATTACTTGCATTTCCTTCTTTCTAAGCATTTGCTTACTGGTGAAACCCCCTTTTAATCGCACCCAAGGAGACCTTGTAGAAATCTCTTTTCCTAATTGGATCATAAGGTTGAGATCTCTAGGGTTTCCTTGAATGAACTAAGAGTGAAATAGGAGGACCCCCCTTATGTGTTCCATCTCCTAAAAGGGAGCACCTTATTCCCTTTGGTTCAACATTGAATAAATTTCTTTCTCACCTCCAAAATAACTTATATTTATATCCAAATCATGCACTTTACCAAATGTAGGTCGGCCAAGATTTGACATAAAATTTATTTTAAATATTTAAATCACCTTTCAAAGTAGGTCGACAATCTTTGATAAATATTAATTTAATATGAGGCCAACCATCCATGGGGGGTAACACTTCCTTAAGGGGTTGGCCCCTTTAATTAATATTCTATTTTAACTTTTACTTTTTAAATTTGGCACTACCATAAGTAGATGGAGGTCAGCCTAAATAAATTAAATCAAACTCTTATTATTCCTTATCTTCAATCCACAAACTTTTCATCACAAAAGTATTCCTTTGACATCAACGATAATAATTCTAACAATTTTATCCATACACCTTTGGCATCAATGACAATATTTCCAACAAGAAAGTTTACTCTTGAATAACAAATAATTTTGTGTGCTTTGATCTAATGGATATGTTAGCAAGAAAATTAATTGTTACATTATTTGATCTCTTCTCCCAATCTATAGAGAAAGCATCAAACAATTCAATGTTGTCCAATGCAACATTCTAATATTGTTTTAATCTTTTATATTTATAAGAATATTTTCATCTAATATGGGAGATAACAAAATATGTATCTTGAGATGGAGATGGACATTAAGGAGAAGAACGTTAGTAAGGCGAGATTGGGTGATTTGAATTTGAATTTGAATCCTCTCCTTGGTGATCATGGGGGATTCTAGTTTGGTCAGCCTATTGAATATGTATTCTGTGATGTTGTTGGGGAGGACAGCTTGTGTGGCACGAGTGCAGTGAAAGATTTAGGTTCGGTGGGTCAGTGTGCAGTTGCTACTTTCAAGGAGGTGTGCGAAGGTTTTTTGTTAGTGGAGGCTTCGATTCAATCTCCAAAGGTGTCTGCAGGTTGTTGGGTTAAGTCCTACTATTGTGTGAGCCCCTTCTGGTGAATCTTTAGAGGCTCCCCCAAAATCGGACTCCTGGGTGGAGCATGTTTTGGTGGAAAAGTCCTAGCTGGTGGGTTAGTCTTCTTTGCTTGGGTAGAGGTGGGTTGACAATTTTACTTCTAAACATAAAGGTAAGCGTATTGCTTCTAAACCTATTTCTTCTTCAAATGTGGAGGGTGGTTTTTCTTTATCGATTCCAAACTCTATTGTGGATAAAGATATTACAAGAATGGATTTCTTTTCAGTGGGAAAGTTCTTGGGTTCTAAACCCAATATTGAGGATGTTCGCTCTTGGGTTCACTAGAAATGGACACTGAAGGGCCAGTTGGAGGTTGTGGCTATGGCTAAATGATTTTTTTATTTTTCCTCTTCTTGCGATGAGGACCTAAGGTTGATTTTCTCTAAGGGGTTGTGGATTTTTGGTCGTATGACTTTTGGTTTTGTACCCGTAGGAACCTGGTATAGACCTTTCAAAGTGAAATTTCCACCCAGCTCCTATTTGGGTTAAGCTCTCTAACCTACCATTGGAGTACTAGGATGAAGAGGTGTTTAAAGTTTTTTCCAATTATTTCGGGTGGTTAGTTTCCATTAATGAGTCTACTGTATCAAGAAGGTGCTCGATTGCTGCTAGGATTTGTGTTATGATTGACCAAGATGTCGTGCTACCTAACTTCTTCCATTTGAACTCAAAGGTGGGTAGTTGGAAGTAGTAGATAATATTTGAGTCCTTCCCATTTGCGTGCTTCAAGTGCAAAAAATTGGGACATTGGGCTAAGGATTGTCCGATCAAGGTTGTTCCTCCTAAGGTTGTTGCCCAATCTAAAGTCTGGAAGGTCAAGGAAGCAAAGGGGTCCTTTTCTCCTTAGATCTGGGTTCTTCTGGTGTTGGTGTTTCTCTGGTTGTTGAAGAAAATGTTGTGGCTTTAGCTGTTCCTCATTCCCCTACTAGTGAGGTGGCCATGGGGCTTGATAATTAGTGGCTCCTCATTCTAAGGATATTGATGTGGACCATGTTTCAGATATTTTGTGCTCCCCTAAATGTGCTATCCTAGAGTCGAATGTTGCTCCTTCGTCACCACCTGATCGTGCTTCTGGTCTTGTGGGTGGGGAGGTTGCTTTGGTGGTAGTGGATACCATGAATAAGGAAGATGCAATTTATATCCCTATGAGGGGTAGGAAAAAGAAGAATGCCTCCCCCCCTCCTTTGACCCACAAAGGGGTTACCATGAGGAGACAAAAAGTAGATTATGGCTTTGAGCATTGGGGTTAGGGGAGTCCCTCTTCTCAAAAGAGCGGGGAGAGGGACTATAAGAGAGATATTGCAAAAAGGGTCTAGAAGATCCTTTTTGACTTGTGCTTAAAGAATACTCTCTCCTCGTGCAAATGAAGACCATTTCTTGGAATATCAGGGGCAATATACATAAGAATTACCTCTTGAAGAATCTTATCCAAGATCACAAAATGGATATTTTGTTGATTCAAGAATCTAAAATGTAAATTAATAAGTTGGATTCTTTACATAATTTCTTTTTCAAGGATTGCGGCTTTCATGGGTTTAGCTCAGAAGGGGCCTCGAGTGGTTTGGGTACGTTGTTGAACTCTAGATTTATTAAAGGTTTTCTAGTTGTGGATTGGTTTCAATCACATGGATACTATATTTATTCATCTTTGGGATAATTCTTCTTGGATTATCCCTAATAGTTACGCTCCTAACCTGAAAAGGGATAGGAAAAGTCTTTGCCCCCTCTCGGATCTTTACGCTCTACATATTTTGATTCTCCATGGTTGGTGTTGATGGTGTTTTCTGCACATCAACAACTCAGACAAAATATAATATCCTATCTCTCTTGAAAGGTAAATCTCTATCAGCAAGCCTCAAGAGATAACCCCAAGGTCTCTAATGTTAGGTCTTGACAATGCATAAACAACTCAGTGATAAATGTGAAAGTGTTGGTAATCATAAAGGGCCTTACAAATGAACAATGTTGGAAGCGTACTTTCATCAGATGCAACAATATGGTGATGCTTTTAATCCTAAAACTACCCTGGATTCAAAATAAACAACAAAAGAGATAAGGGTTAAGTGAGATTCAACTCTAAACTAACTCCTAAAATCAATCACAATAATGATGAATGTTGCAAATGGACATATCTCCAATAAAACCAATCTTTGCTTGATCAAGGACAAGCCCACAACTCTGCAAAAATGGTGAAATATTTTAAAGAAACTAAAGATTTTCAGACTATGAATATTCATCCACATACCCAATAACTGGCACAATGTAAACAAGCATCCATAATTGAACTTAGCACAAAATAAGGCCTAGACTAACTTTACACAACAAATTACAATCAACAAATTGCTAAAAGTATGGACCGAAGATCGATCAACATCTTTAACATTTTACCATTATTGCAAAAGAGCTGAAATCTAACATCTAACATTGAGAATTGAGAACAAGAAACCATAAACTGTCAAAGTGTAACACAAAGCTTGCCAAATCAACAATCCAATTGCATTAACTTCTCTAGCATTACATAACAATTTTCAGTCTCTCCTCTCCTACAACTACTATCTTGCATAATCTAACTTCTAACTTAGCCAATTCTGGCTTCTAATCAGCTCTTCTAACCTAGTCTCACCCCTTACAAATGAGAAGGCATTGGCCTTTTATAGAAAATTATATTTTGAATCAAATACCAAGATTAAATCAATCCAATGGCATAAATTACACTTCTAGAAGCATCCAGCAGTTACATTTAATTTGGGAGCTCATGGTACATCATCATCCAATTGCATAAAAGCAGTTACATAATGGAACAATGAGAAAATAATATTATGCCAGCTTATCATTAATGAAAATTCTGATTGGATGATGAAATTAGCTTCACGTGTCTTCTAGAAACTCCTTCTAGTTATAGACAGTTTGGACATGGATTCTTATGCAGGCGCCATTTTTAAAATTTGAATTGAACTCTTCCATATTTCCCTTTTGGTACAAATCCATATGCAAGTTCCCCTTTTGATTTATTTAATCTTGAAAAATAGATATCATCATTAGTAGCTCGCATGTTAAAAATCTAATCCAAAAAAATTATTTTCAAATTTTTTTTCTCCATCTCAAGAATTTCATTTTCGAGAACATTTTAAAATTTTGAAGAAAAAAATTTCATTTTTGGAAATTTTTCACTTTTGGAAAAATTGCATTTTAGGAAAATTTTCCATTTGGGAAAAAA
Organism: Sequoia sempervirens; assembly: GCA_007258455.2. Lineage (NCBI taxonomy): Eukaryota > Viridiplantae > Streptophyta > Pinopsida > Cupressales > Cupressaceae > Sequoia > Sequoia sempervirens. The sequence continues at coordinate 116,335,214 of VDFB02000017.1, read as the reverse complement.
ATCATTTTGGAAAAAATTCCATTTTGAAAAATTTTGGTTTTGAGGTGGGTAAGGAATCCATTTTGGAAATTTTCCTTTTGCCAAATTTCGGATTTTGAAGGTAAGAAATTTTCCAAAACGAAATTTTGAAAAAATTTCATTTAAATTTGGGTTTTGAGGGGGTTTTGGAATTTTCCAAAAATGGAAATTTTGGGATTTTGAGGGGGTCATGGAAATTTCAGGATTTTCCATAGGGATGGAAATTCCCGAATTCCCTACAAGGGTCAAAATCCCCTAAACCTCATAACTTTTTTTCTAGAAGGAATTTTCAAAAAGTTCAAAAAGCAACCCTACCTAATTTTTCGTCCTCTATCCATGGGTGCAAAAAGAAAAAAATCATTTTTGGAAAATTTTGGGATTTTGAGGGGGTCTTGGAATTTTCCAAAAATGGAAATTTTGGGATTTTGAGGGGGTCATGGAAATTTCGGGATTTTCCATCAGGGATAGAAATTCCCGAATTCCCTGCAAGGTCAAAATCCCCTAAACTCCATAACTTTTCTACTAGAAGGAATTTTCAAAAAGTTCAAAAAGCAACCCGGCCTAATTTTTCATCCTCTATCCACGGGTGCAAAAAAGATTTACATATAACATTGAAAATTCACTTCAAAATCCCCATTTTCAAATTCCAAGATAGGCGAATTTCTCTTGGAGCCTCAAAATATTATCCTCATCAAACCCAATCTAGACTTAATCCCAAAATAACTTCTCAAGAAGAACAAAACCAAAAATTTGACCAAGCCAAGAGGTAGTGATGAAAAAGAAAAAAGAGGGTCCCTGCCTCCGGTGACGTGTGTGTGCGAAAATTGCACAACAGTTGGTCATGGGAGATTTCAATATTCCTTTGTTTGATAATGAGAAGTTGGGTGGCTCATAGGTTCATCTAGATAGTCGCATGGATTTGAGAATGTTTATTGATGATAATGCTCTCATTGATGTGGATTTGACGGGGTCTAGGTTCACTTGGTCTAATAGGATAGTTGGTTCTAACAATATCCAAGTCAAATTAGATCAAGCTCTTGTTTTAGCTTCGTGGTTTGTGGATTTTTCTTGTTCTCATTCTTCAATTACGAGGTGCGGTTCAGACCACTTCCCTATCTCCTTTATAGCTGAGAAGGTTGGTGGTATAAAACAGTTTCCTTTTCAATTTGAAGCTATGTGGTTGAGGGATTCCAGGTTCATGGGTTGCATTAGGAGCTGGTGGCAGGTGAACATTAATGGTAGTGCAATGTACAAAGTTGCTAAGAAATTGGCTCTTGTGAAAAGAAATCTTAAAAAATGGAACAGGGATTCTTTTGAACACATCTTTGATATTAAGAAGTCTCTAATCCAATGGTTGGATCTAGTCCAAGGGGAAATCCAATCTAAGGGATTTTTGAAGGAGCTCCAATTGTGTGAGGAATTGCTCTTGGCACACCTTCATGGCATTGTTGCTAAAGAGGAGGATTTCTAGAGACAACATTCTTAGGCTATTTGGCTCAAATCTCGGGATCAAAATTCTAAGTTTTTCCATCTTACTACCCTCAAACATAAGTCTTTGAACAATATTTCTTCCATTATGGCTGATGGTTTGTTGTTGACTGATGATGAGGCCATTAGGAGTGTTGCTGCTGGTTTTTTTGAGCATCTCCTCAGGGATGATTTGGTTTGGGATCAACATAGTGTGGAGTCTTCCTTGGATGTTATTCCTTAGCTGGTTTTGGACCTTCAAAATAAGAATCTAGTTGCAATTCGATCCTCTAATGAGATCAAGGAGGTGGTGTTTTTCTTTGAAGGTAGTGCAAGGCCCCTAGGCTTGATGGTTTCCCCCTCCTATTCTTCCGATCCTGTTGGGATATTGTGGTGACAAATGTTACCAATTCCACCAAGGAGTTTTTTGTCTCTAGAAGATTGCTTAAATAATTGAATGCTACTTTCATTGTTTTAATCCCAAAGTTTCTTGATTCTAATGGTTTTGGGGACTTTAGACTAATCATTCTCTGTAATTCTATCTACAAGATTTTTTCCAAAGTGTTGGCTACTAGAATCCAAATAATTCTTCTTGATCTTATCTCTAAACATTAGAGTGGTTTTGTTAGGGGTCATCAAATTTTGAATTCTATCTGACAGGTTGTCCTTAGGTCCAATTGCTTTAGTTGAAAAATGCATCAAATGTATCGACCGGGTAGTGTTTAGAGGCTATATGCAATAGGAAACATCTTGACTAACTCTCTTAGATTTTGTAAATGTCTAGAATAGTTGAAAACAAAACTTAAACTAAAGAGGTCACTAAACTAGAAAGCATAAAGTTTTCTAAACTAGAAAGCGGTAAATTATTCACATAGAAAGCATAAGATGACTAAACTAGAAAGCATGAAATGTTTAAGCTAGAAAGAATAAATGATTAAGCTAGAAAGAATGGAAATTATTTGAAAAGAAGAACTTGCAATAAAACTATAAGTTGAAATGAAAACAACCTTTAACTAACATCTAGCTGCTAACAAAAAATAAGCTTAACAACCTAAAAATAACAACCAAAGTGGGTGCTTTGGAACTTTAGATGAATAAAACTAAAGATTACAAACTCAAACTATAACTTGCTAACAGAGCTCGACACTTACAAATAACATTCAATCACACTTATCATGTTTGAAATAAAAACAATAGAATTGAAGATGAAAATACTTATCTATCTATTTTGTGATCCCCTCAAGTGGCCAACTCTTGGCTGCTACTACGCTTAACTCATATCACATAAAATTTGTATCTTTGAAATTAATCCATCCAAGAAAATTCCATTGCATAATACTACTAACTTTGAATGAGACAGGAAAATATTAATTTATTCATATCAAAAGTATAACTCAAAAACATAGTTTTTAAGAACACATTATGATAGCATAATGATATCCAATCTCATTGTTTCTGGCGATTACATATTTATACAAAAACTATTAACAAAATCCTATAATTCAGATGGTGAAGATCGCCACTGAAAAAGTCTTCAAAAGAATTCAACCAACTAATAGACTTAGGTCCATAACATAAAGCATTTAAAAGGGTCGGAGTGAGCCATAAAGTCTTTGAACAGAAAATAACAGAAAGATTTAAAAGATTCAATCCATTATGCACTTCAGGGTTGGGGCCCTAGCTCGGTTGGCTAAATCTTTCCTGTTGCAGGAGGTTGGTCACGAGGTCTAGTCTCCCCCACCCCCGTGGTACCGGAGGGCGTGTCGCGCCAGCGCCGCCGGTCACATTAAAAAGTTTACCAGGCGCACTGCAGTTTATATGGGGTCGTGCTACCCGATTCTTGCAGTCTAAAAAAAAATTAAAAAAAAATCCATTATGCACTTCCTAAAATTTTGGCACCTAGACTTTTGGCATTTATCCTTCAATTGCATTGAAGTTTGCTTTAAAATCCACTTGGCTAAGCATAATGACTAACCGTGCATAATGACATGTACAATACTAAAAACTATACCATTATGTTAGCGTTGGTCAACTTATTTCAATCAATTTCAGCAAATAAAGATTATACATTTTTTTCACAAAAAACAAGCATTTACTAATCCTAAAGATAAATAATTGGCAGGGTAAAAGTGACTAGGAGAAAGAAGGAAGGGTATTTGGCCTATTATGTTTATGAGGTTATTTTTACCTCATCACTACCATTACGGTCCATGAGGTGGCCCACTCTTTGAGTGCTAATAAGAAGCCGGGTTTTTCTCTGAAGTTGGATCTTTTCAAGGCTTATGATAGGATTAGTTGGAAGTTCTTGTTGGAAGTTCTAGCTCGGTTTGGTTTTTTTCAAAATTTCCTGTAACTTGTTGAACAACTTATCTTGACCCCTTCTTTTGATGTTATTATTGATGGCTCTCCCTCTCCTTTTTTTGGAGCTCTCGTGGTATTAGATAAGGGGGCCCTATTTCTCTGCTGCTATTCATTTTGATGGTAGAGGTTCTGTGCTGGAATATTTAGAAGGTGTTAATGTCTGGTCCTTTGAGGGGTCTTACCCCCTTTTCTAGATGTGAGCCGATCACTCATCAACAATTTGTTGATGATATTATCATGATTGAGGGGTATGAGAAGGCTTTTGGGAAATGTGTTAATTTCCCCAAGAGTCATCTTTTCTTTCTCAATACTCCAGAGTTCCTCCAATTGAAGTTGGAAAGGATCTTATCGTGCAATATGAGTGATTTATCGTCGACCTACCTGAGTCTTCCCTTGTGTGTTTCTAAGATCCCAGATTCTTTTTAGCTCAGGCTCTTGGAAAATTTTAATAGGAAGCTAGAAGGTTGGAAGGGAGTTCTTCTTAGTTAGGTGGGGAAAGTGCAACTTATCTCATTTACCTTGCATAATCCTCCCCTGTATGCCATGAGTTTGTTCAAGATTCTTGCAAAGTTCGAAGTGAAGTTGGATAAGATTATGAGAATATTTTTGTGGTCTGGGGTGGAATCTAAAGCTATCATTCCTCTTGTTGCATGGGACCTTGTGTGTAGGCCGAAGAAGTGGGGTGGTTTGGGCATGAGAAACATAACATATTTCAATAAGGCCTTACTATTGAAGAAAATCTGGAGATTCCTAAATGGGGAGGTTGGCTGGTCCACTCTGGTTCAGAATAAATATTTTTCAGGTGTTGGGAGACCTTGGGATCTTCTGGATTTTGATGCTATCCCCCTGGGGTCTTGTTTCTGGAAAATAATATTCTCTACAGGGTCCTTATTGCTAAAGGTGTTAAGTGGTTGTTGGGTGATGGCACAAGGATTTTGTTTTGGGAAGATGTGTGTTGTGATAATGAACCTTTGATCAAGTGTGCATGGTCCCCTCCTATTGTTGTTATTTGTAAACACCTTTTTGGCAATATGGTGGCTGACTATATCTGAAATGGTGCATGGAAGGAGTTTCAGATTTGGGATCCTTCATTGATTGTTCTTCAAGATTTCCTTGTTGGTACCAGGGTTCCCCAATTTTTGAGACTTGATCGTATAATTTGGGCCTCGTGTGCTAATGGTAATTTCTCTATAGCCTCGGTCTTTGTCAATTCCTTGGAGAAGCCCAACCCCTATCTCTTTGGGGGAAATTGTGGAATAAATCATTGATTCCTAAGGTGGATGTCTTTTTTTGTCTTTTGATGCAAAGCAAAGTGTTGACTCAGGATTATATTTGAAGAAGGGGATTTTCTTTTCCTAATAGGTGTGTGCTTTGTGAATCCAATGTGAAGATTTCCTTTCATCATCTCCTTGGGTGTAATTTTTCTTCTCTCATTTGGAGTAAGTTTCTTGCTCTTTGGAATTTGGTTTGGGTCTTCCTGGGCTATCTTAGTAGCTTTGCAGAGTAGTGGAAGTTCCCTTCTTCCCCCATCCTTCGTAGGATTTGGGAGCTCATGAATCTGTACTATGCTTGGGGCATGAAATATCCCCCTTGGTTTTTTTTTTATAATTTTACCAAACAACAATGCACCTGTTAAGGTTAGCTCCACAATATAATTAGCTGAAATGGAACCCTTCACTTTCTAATCACCAAGATCTCAATGTGGGTAAGGTGAGAGCATACGGTGCAATGGGATCGTTAGCTATAAATTAGAAATGAAAGGTACAATGCTATAGGTGGCTAGTTGACCATTCTGAAAGTAAATGCTAGAAATGTAAATGTAGGTGGATAATCGACCATGAAGCTTGACCACTTATTCAACGAGAGTGATTAGTACAATTATTTAAACTAAAATAATAAACCAATTATTTAGAGGGAGTGAAGAAAAATTGAAATATAAATAACTCAACCACTTATTTAGTGAGAGTAGTAAATACAAAATATAATATGTTGAAAGTAAATAGCTGAAACAATACTACTGTAATCGGCATTACACTATGATCTTGATGCAATGATTTAATGATGGAAAATAACTACAATCAATCTCATATGATTTGCAATATTCCTTGTTTGAATTGTGAATGGTTTCGCTAAGGAAATAAAGAAAATTATTATAATAACCAGGTCTGATATAAGAATATAGAAATACAAAAATCAAAATAGCAAACTATGATATTACAAAAATGCTCATAACTTCATCAATATAGCTCCATTCGCTGCCAAACTGAAAACCAATGATCATTAGAAATAAGGCAACCAAGATGCAAGTGATAAACCACACCAAGCAGCTCACAAAATATAGATACAAACTCCAACTTGCCACAAGGTAGGGTGGCCTCTAGAGGAGGCTGACCTAGCTTATTAAATCAGCCTCTTCATTATAAATTCTACAAACTTGCAATATGAGGTGCCTAAGGCAAGATAACATAAGGAGCCGATACCCAAAATATAATAAAAATCACACAAGGAGCTATGAATGAAAATGAGTTACAACCATACATAAACCAACAACTACAAAACTGAAAGATAGCATCAAAACTTCAACAATGGAGCTCAATCTGCAATCTCTAGATGAGAAGCAGTCTCAATCAGCTAGGTGTTGTATTTCAAACATTAAATTGATAATTTACTAGGAGGTATGGATTCCTCAAAGCCAAGGGTTTGAAATCATTTCAGCAGCACTTCGTCATCAATAGCAATGGATGCAAAATGATAGAGCAAAGGCCTCTATAAATAGAACTTTGAGGCAACTCTTTGAATTCCTCCTTTTCCCTCTAAGAATGGATGCCCAAACACATTTAAAATATTTTATTTTAAAATACACTTAATTCTCCATCATTCCTAGGTGTCCAAGGAAAATGGGTCATAATAAACATTATAAAATATTAAAATACCTCTCACGAGGTGTCCCACTCAAAAGCCCACCTTTTAAAACAACATCAAGTCATTGTGCTAGGCCAAGGGGCCAAAATAGCATTAAAATATTTAAATGACTTAAATAAATCATTTTACCAAAATGAGCCTCAAAATGCTGAGAGCCAAATATACCCAAACTGCCCTACCCGAAATGGAAACTACACTAGACTGTTGAACTACTACCAACCAGAGCACTGCCAAAAATAGAACTTACTAAAAATAACATATTTCTAAAAATAGTAAGTTGTTCCAAACTCATTTTAACCATATTCTAAGCAACCATTAAAACTTACTAAATATAGTAAGTCCAGAAAAGTTGCCTGATTCAAATGCATTTCATACCACTGCGAAGCTTTCTGAAAACCCAGAAAGATTCCAAAATCCAAATCAGAAAACTCAAACATGCAAACCCATGAAACACCAAAAACCTCCAAACAGCTAGAAACCCTAATTTTACCTTTGACGAGCCTACAAGAATCTAGAATAGGATAATGGGAAACTGCACTGACTACTACTAAGAAGGGGGCATTACAGTCTTCCCTCCTCAAGATTACTTGTCCTCAAGCAACCACAAGTCTAGATGTTGCAAAGTGTGCTCACTTTCCCATGTAGTATCCATGAATGGAAAGTTCCTCGATTTCACTAAGTACTCTTTGATTGGTCTTCTCCTCAAAGAGTGCTCTTTGACATCAATGATCTCCTCAGGAATCAATACCAAGTGTCCTTCTTCATCCAATGGAGGTAACTATGATGTAGCATCAACATTGTGCCCAAGTGTCTTCTTAAGGTGTGACACATGAAAGACATTGTGCACCTTGCTACTAGCTGGAAGCTTTAACTCATAAGCCACTTCCCCAATCTACCTGATTACTCTGAAAGGGTCATAGAAACATGGCTTAAGCTTTTTTGCTCCACTCTTCTTGAGAGTAGATTTTCTGTAGGGTTGAAGCCTCAAATAGACCATGTCTCCAACCTCGAATGTGTGATCAACATGTTGTTTATCAGTGTATAAATTTTTCTATTTTTGGGCATGATGTAGATTATCCTTCAACGATTTCAAGATGTCCTAACTCTGTTGCAACATATCCTTCACTTGAGGAGCTCTACTATCACCAAACACCAAATCTACAAAGCTAGGAGCTTCGTAACCATAAAGAGCCATGAATGGAGACATATTTATTGACATGTGATAGGAAGAGTTGTAACAATACTCTCCCAAATGAATCCATCTTACCCATCCTTTTTTCTATCCTGACACAGTTTTTGATGTATCTTTACAACCATTTATTCAATATCTCTAATAGGCCATTCGTTTGGCGGTGATAACTAGTGCTTGGAGTGTGCACTGTACCACTCAATCTGAAAATATTTTTCCAAAAAGTACTAAGGAACTTATTATCCCTATCATTGACAATGTTTCGTGGCAATCCATGCAAATGAAACACTTCTCTGAAGAGCAACTTAGCTACTTGAGCTGTCGTAAATGAGCTTGTGATAGCAAAGAAGTGAGAAAACTTGGTCAATATATCCACCACAACATAGATGCAATCTCTCCCTTGCACCTTTGGCAGCCTCGTGATGAAATCCATCACAATACTTTCCCATTTTTTATTGTGAATTGGTACGGGCTGCAATAGACCAGCTAGAAAAGTGTGCTCATTTTTATTCATTTGACAAGTTTGACACTCCCTTATGTATCACGAGACTTCATCTTTCAACCTTTTCCATCAAAATATTTCACTAATCTTATTGTAAGTCTTGAGATATCCTTGATGACCAGCAAGAGGAATGTCATGAAAAGACTGTAAAATATTCTTCTTAAGCTTGGATTCTGGCACCAAAAAGATTCGTCCTTTATACTGAATCAATCCATCAACCAATTGATATCTTTAATCTTGCAAAGGACCCTCAACAATGTTGGTTGTAAACTTATTTTTGGCATAATCTGCAATAATTTTCTTCCAATCTACAATAAGCTCAACCAAGGAATTCAAATGAGATCTTCTTGAAAGAGTATCCACAACTATGTTATTTTTCCCTTTGACATACTTAATGTCAAAGTCATAAGCTTGGAGCTTACTCACCCACTTTTGTTTCCTTTCATTAAAATATTTTTGATGCATGAAGTGCTTGAGACTATTATGATTAGTCTTCATGACAAACTTGATCCCCACCAAGTACTATTTGAACTTGGCTAATGTGTGCATGATTGCAAGCATCTCCTTGTCATAGATTAAGTTCTTTCAGCTCCTCTCAATTTTCTGCTCTCGAAGACAATGGGATGTTTATCTTGCATAAGAATAGCCCCAATTCCTTCACCTAAAGCATTACACTGTAATTCAAATGGCTTGGTGAAGTCAGGTAGAGCCAGCACTGGACAAGAGCTCATGATTTGCTTGAACTTACCAAACACTCCTTGTGCCTTATTTGTCCACAAGAAAGCTCCCTTCTTGGTAAGATCAGTGAGGGGGGCTTCCATATGAGAATACTCCTTCATGAACCTTCTGTAGAAGCCACACAACCCCAAAAACCCCTTCAAGTGTGACACATTCTTTGGAGGTGGCCAATCTAGGATTGCATTGATCTTTTCTAGATTAACTCTAACACCCTTAGAGCTGATAATGTGGCCAAGGTTGAGCAGCTCTATCATCCCAAATTCACATTTTGACTCCTTTCCAAATAAGCATCCAGCTTCCAAAATTCTAAGCACTTCCTCCAAGTGCTTGAGGTGCTCTTCCCATGGATTGTTGAAAACGAGAATGTCATTGAAGAAGATGAGCACGGACTTCCTCAACTACTGCCTAAAGATATTGTTCATACATGAATAGAAAGTTGTAGGCACATTTGTAAATCTGAATGGCATGAAAAGGAATTCATATGCCCCAAATGACATCTAAATGTAGTTTTCTCAATATCTGACTCCCTCATTCTTATCTAGTGGTAGCCCGATCAAAGATCAATCTTAGAAAAGTACATGGATCCATGTAGCTCATCAATGAGCTCATCTATCCTGGGGATTGGGTATCAGTTCTTAATTTTCTTTTGATTCAACACATGGTAATCAACACACATGCACATTAAGCCATCTTTATTTTTTACGAGCACCACTTTTGAAGCGAAGGGACTCTTGCTTGGGTGAATGTGACCCATATCCAAGAGCTCTTTGGTAGCCTTCTCAATTTCATCCTTCTACTTCTTGGGGTAGTAGTAAGGAGTTGTGATAACCAACTTTGCACCTTCTTCAAGTTCTATCACATGCTCACAACCTCTTTCAGGAGGTATCCCATGAGGGATACTACCAAATACTTTTCTCTTCTTAGTGATCAAGGCTTGAATATCAGGATGATAGTGCCTCTTATCTTCCACTGGATCAGTTGGTAATCTCATGCACTTTGTTGCCCATTCTACTTGATCATGGTGAATGAACCTTTCCATTCTCTTGAATGATACAATGCAAGGGTCTCCATTAGAAATCCCTCTCAACACTACCTTCTTTCCATCTGATTGAAACTTCAACTCCATTGTTTAGAAATTCAAGGTGATCTCACCAAGAGATTGCAGCCATTGTATTCCAAGCACCACATCAATATCACCAATGCCTACAACATAGAAATCATCCTTCACTTCATAGTTTCCCAACTACATTGAGAGGTTGGGAATTCTTCTATTGAAAGACAATGTGCATCCATTGGCCACCATTACCTTGAAGCCTTCAAAATCCTTCATCTTGAGGGAACTCTTTGCTACCAAACCTTCGTCTATGAAGTTATTAGTTGCTCCAGTATCGATTAGAGCAATAATTTTTTGTGATCCAATCACTCCATGAACTTGAAAAGAAACATTCTTTTGAAAGCTCAAGAGTTGTGCCAAAGCACGCCCTCCTCCATTATCTTTTGATTCCTCTTGTAGAGATTCTTCTTCATCACTACCTGTTGATTCATATTGTTGATCAGACATATCAGATTCTGATCCAGAATCAGAATAGGCCTCCATATGGTTTGAATGACCCTTTCCATAGCATATGTGGCCTTTAACCCAAGGTTCACAACATGTGTAACAAACTCCATCGTTCCTCAACTTCTCATGGAACTCATCAGACATATTTTGAGGAAACTTCCTAGGCTGATTTGAAGAATGCTTCTTATCCTTTTTGTGGCTAAAGGATTTGGACTGAAATTTTGGCTTTGAGGCAACCAACTCCATGCTCCTTGATTTCTTGATTTCTTCATCAAGTGTTAGTGGATCAAAGGCTTTGACCCAACCCTTCAATGGTTCCATCAATCCTTCAATAAACAACACTGCAAGCCTCCTTTTTGTGATGTTGGGCACCATCATAGAAAGCCTTTTGAAAATCAGAAACATATGAGTCAAGTGAACCATGTTGCTTCAGCAATGCCAACTCATGGAATATAACTTTAGGATCCTTGGTATCAAATCTTTCTATCAACTTGTTTGTGAACTCCTCATATGTATGAATGAGGTTATGGCCAAGAGTGACCAAACCATGATACCACCATTCGTGAGCAGCTCCATCCAAATGCAAGGTGGCAAATTTGATAGCACCTTCTCCAGGCATCGGTCTAAGAAAAAGGTAGTTATCAAGCTTCTGCACCCACGACCTTTCCGAACACTTATCACTCCCATCAAAATGAGCCATAGTAACTTTACCAAGGGCTTGATGATAATCCATCCTAGGATCCATAGGAGCATGATAGTCATTTCTTCCACCTCCTCTTCTTTTCTTCTAATTCATATGTTGATCCAGTGATATGGCATATTGAATCTCTGTTGGAAGTGAAACATACTCTATGTAGTTATTTCTTACTTCATCCACTGAAGACATCTCAGCTTTTGTTGGTGGTTCTTCCCTTGGAATGAAGTTCAGAATGAGAGGCCTAAAGGATGATCCTTTAGTGGTTGCAACATTTTGGCCAATAGTTCTATCTCTTCCATTTTTCTCTGAAACATTGTTCTGTCCAACATGATTCTGTTAAGGTTAGGACTGATTTTGAGTCACATGTTGATCCATCTTGGCTAGAAAACGTGGCATCATGTCCAACATGGTGTCAAACTTTATTTTGACTCTAGATTCTCTTTCTTCAAGTGAAAATCTACCTCCTTTTGTCATTGTCTCAATTGCTTTACCACTATCTCTCAAAGCCTCTAAAAAAGTCTTTGCATTTGGAACTAGTGGATTTTGATACCGAACTCTTGCCTAACCTATGGTGTAGTATCTTACTTCTCTATCATGCATCTGAAAACTAAAACTCTGTTTCCACAAGATGACAGGAACTTGGGCTCTGATACCACTGAAATATCCCCCTTATTTTTTTTTTTGTATTTTTACCAAACAACAATGCACTTGTTAAGGTTAGCTCAAAAATATAATCAACTAAAATGGAACCCTTCACTTTCTGATCACCAAGATCTCGATGTGGGCCAAGTGAGAGCATACGGTGTCAGGGGATTGTTAGCTATAAACCAGAAATGAAAGGTACAATGTTGTAGGTGGCTAGCTGACCATTCTAAAAGTAAATGTTGAAAATGTAAATGTAGGAAGATAACCAACTATGAAGCTTGACCACTTATTCAGCAGGAGCAATTATTACAATTATTAAAACTAAAACACTCAACCAATTATTCAATGGGAGTGAAACAAAACTAAAATATAAATAACTCAACCACTTATTCAACGAGAGTAGTAAATACAAAATGTAATATGTTGAAAGTAAATAGCTAAAACAATACTATTGTAATCAACATTACAAGATGCTCTTGATACAATGATTTAATGATGGAAAGTAACTACAATCAATCTCATATGATTTTCAATATTCCTTCCTTGAATTGTGAATGATTACTCTAAGGAAATAAAACAAATGATTACAATAACTAGGTCTGATATAAGAATATAGAAATCAGAAAATCAAACCAACAAACTATGATGTTACAAAAATGCTCATAACTTCAGCAATATATCTCCATTTGCTCCCAAATTGAAATCCAATGACCATTAGAAATAAGGTGACCAAGATGCAAGTGATAAACCATGCCAAGCAGCTCACAAAATATGGATACAAACTCCAAATTGCCATAAGGTAGGGCAGCCTCTAGAGGAGGTCGACCTAGCTTATTAAATCAACCTCTTCATTATAAATTCTACAAACTTGCAATATGAGGTGCCTAAGGCAAGAGAACATAAGGAGCCAATACCCATAATGCAATAAAAATCACACAAGGAGCTATGAATGAAAATGAGTTACAACCATACATAAACCAACAACTACAAAACTGAAAGATGGCATTAAAAACTTCAACAATGGAGCTCAATCTATAATCTCTAGATGAGAAGTAGTCTCAATCAGCTAGGTGTTGTCTTTCAAACACGAAACTGATAATTTACTAGGAGGTGTGCGTTCCTTGAAGCCAAGGGTCTAAAATCATTTTAGCATCACTTTGTCATCAATAGCAATGGATGCCAAATGATGGAGCAAAGGCTTGTATAAATAGCACTTTGAGGTGATTCTTTGAATTCCTCCTTTTTCCTCCAAGAATGGATGCCTAAGCACATTTGAAATATTTTATTTTAAAATACACTTAATTCTCCCTCATTCCTAGGCATCCAAGGAAAATGGGCCATAATAAACATTATAAAATATTAAAATACCTCTCATGAGGCATCCCACTCAAAATCCCACCTTTTAAAACAACATCAAGTTATTGCGCTAGGCCAAGGGGTCAAAAATAACATTAAAATATTTGAATGACTTAAATAAATCATTTTACCAAAATGAGCCTCAAAATGCTGAGAGCCAAATGTACCCAAACTACCTTGCTCGAAATGGAAACTGTACCGGGCTATTGAACTGTTGTCAACCGAAGCACTACCAAAAATAGAACTTACTAAAAATAACATACTGCTAAAAATAGTAAGTTGTTCCAAACTCATTTTAACCATATTTCGAACAGTTGTTGAAACTTACTAAAAATAGTAAATTTGGAAAATTTGTCTGATTTAGATGCATATCATACCACTACAAAGCTTTCTGAAAACCTAGAAATAATCCAAAATCCAAATCACAAAGCTCCAACATGCAAACCCTTAAAACACCAAAAAACTCCAAGCAACTTGAAACCCTAATTTTACCTCTGATGAGCCTGCGGGCATCTGGAATAGGCTGACGGGCAACTACACTGACTACTACTAAGAGGGGGACACTATAGGGAATTTGGTAAGAAAGAAACAATAGAATATTTCAGGATTCTAAACTTAAGGTGGAAAGTGTATTTATCAAAATTTGAAGGGCTATTTTGGAAAACTTTTCTCTTCATGGATTTGATTCTCCATGGTGTGCTAAGGCTTCCTGCTTAGTTGGTTATGATCTTTTGGTTACTGGTAATTGGAGGATTTATCACTTGCCATCTGAGGTTGTTAAGTCTAGTGTCAATACTAGATCGAGTACTAAGTGGAATCCCCCACTGCCAGGGTGGGTTAAAATTAATTTTGATGGGGAAGCCAAGGGGAACCCTGGGCTTGCAAGTTATGGGGGGTGTTGAGGAATGAAATTGGCAAGTTCTTGGGCACGGTGGCACTCCCATTGGGAATCTAGACCAATCACCATGCGGAAGCTGAGACTACGTTCATTAGTATCAAGTTTGCATTGGACAAGGGGTACTCCAAAATTTGGGTCAAAGGTGATTTGCTTAATATTATTAATTTCCTACTTGGCATTCAAATTCCAAGTTGGACAATTGATCAATTTATTAAGGATGCTATAATGATGCTTAGATCCTTTGAGGAAACTCATGTCACCCATATTTATAAAGAGGGAAACTCATTGGAAAATTTCTTTGCGAATGAGGCTATCAAAATTAATGATTTCAAGACATGGGAGGAGTACTCCCTCCTTCCCGAGGATTCCAAATCTTTATTACGAAATGATGCCTATGGTTAAGCTCGTCCTCTGGAGTGTTAATATCATCATTTCCTACTTTCTCGACACATGCTTTGTGGGTGTCATTATTCCTTTTGGATTTGTATTGACCGTCTCTTTCCTTGGGCTTCCATTTATGGTGACTGTGATCATGGGAGGTGACTGTAGTAGGATTGAGCCCTATTCTTATACAACATGGAGGAAGGCTTGTAAAATTTGAAGGATTTTAGAACATGGGAATTTCATGCCATTTCTGGAAAGGCTCCATGGTCATGTTCCTAAAGCCTCGGCATAATTTTTTAGCTATTGGCATAATAGAAGATTGCAGGTCAGGGGTATGGAGTTTGTGATTAATGAGGAGTTTATTACTTCCATAACCAGGTTACCATTGGTGGGTCATAAATTATTCAAGGAGAGGAAGAGTAATGATGACACCATGAACCAATTCTTTAAGGATGATGAGTGAAAGAAGTTGATTAAGCTACCATCTTGGGGCTACAAACATAATTCTTTGAAGAAAATTTGGGCTGATGTTGCAGAGGTCATCATACAGTATGCTACCCTAGACAATTGCTATACTACAATTTTAGGTCACTATTTCACTTTATTGAATCATTTTAGGCATGGGTTGTTTATCTCATTCCCTTTCTTTCTTTTATCTTCGTTGGAATTATCAGTGTATGCTCATCTAAAAAATACAAGAGCTCTTGTTCTCCATGAGTGCCTCATATTGCTCATAATGGAGCATGTGAGCCTAGATCTCGGCCACGTCAACTAAAGGTAAGGAAAAAGATATTAGTGAGGAATCCCTCTCCACTGGTTCAAATACCAGTGTTGTTAGTGAAAAGGAAAGTTATGAAGAGGATGAGGGTGGGTCTTCATCCCCTATGGTGGCCCCTTCTAAGAAGAGGAAGAAGGGGAATCCCATGGGGAAACATGTTGCTAAGAAGATTTTTATTTAGGAGTCAGATTATGTTGGCAATGATACAAATGTTGTTTTTGGTGGTTCCCAGTCTAAGGGAAATAATGAACTTAATGATTAGGATCCTATTACGGATGGGCATAAGGAGGAGGGAGTGCCTAAAAATATTGGGGAGAAGGAAGCCAAGGAAATGTCATGAAGGACATCCAAGAGAATTGCAAAGATGAAAAAATAGGTCATGCAAGGTGATTTGAAGGGTTCCAAGGAGAAGGGTGTTGTGGATAATGTTGTTGAAATAAATGACTCCCCTGTTAAACAGTTGCTCAATATGGAGCTTTTAGGTGGGAAGTCTTTGCATGAGGATGGGGGTGTTAATCTGAGTTCTGGAAAGCTAGATCCTCTTAAGGTGAATCCTCGCTTTGAGGACTTCTCGTACCTTAATGATGAAAATACTTCAATGTTCGAGCTTTTGGATATAGCTCATTCGAGGGCTACATGCATGTTTAAGTTGGACAAGTGGGTTTTGCAAGAGTTTAATAGGGTGAATATCAAGATCAAGGGCCTCAAAGAAAATATGCAAAATAGGCTGAAGGCTCCTCCTTAGATATGTTGATTGAAAGAATTGTGGACTTAGAGTGTTCCTTTATGTATTTCAAATCCCTGTGTGGACAACACCTCTGATATGGAGGCTAAGATTATTGAAACTAATGCGGAAATCAAGAAGCTACTACATATTAGCCACAGTTTAGTCAAGAACAGTGTGGAGTCTCTGTAGGTCCTTTTTTGCAAGATAAGTTAGCTTAGGGAAGATCAACTTTACTTTGCAAAGTTGATGGAGAAGGACCAATCCTCAAAGGGAAAGGGGAAGGTTGGAAAATATGAGGCATTAGGTCCATATACAAGAGGAAGGGGTAACTTGAGGAAGACCTTTGAGGAGGAGAAAAAAGAACTGATGATTATGGTCAAGCTGCATCGTAACTAGGAGATTGAGGTGGCTAACACCTTAAAGAACATCAAATAGTTTCTCTTTCTATGTTGTTTTTGTTACTTTTTTTGTTGTTGGGTCTATTTTTTGGCTGTTGTTTTATTGTTGGTTGCTGCTAATGGTTCAATGTGCTAATCTTTAAGCAAATTTTCATCTTTATAGTTGTAAAGGGTTTCGAGTCCCTTCAAAACCCATTTTTCCCTTATAATCAAAACAAAATATGTGTCTCCTAACACTCTAAGAACCTTTACATTATGCTTCAAGGAAATTTTTAAACCTAACAAAAGAGCTTCATACACTATCACATTGTCTATACACTCAAAGCCTAATTTGAAAGAAGTTGTGAAGGAATCACCTTGGGGAAATTACTACAACCCCAATCCCTACACCTTATTTGGAACAATCTTGGTTAAAATGCATAATCCACATATCATTTGATAATATTTCATGGTCCACTAGGGTGTGTGTTGATATTCATCATCATATTTTTCATTATTGACCTCAACCTTGAAGTTATCTATATATGTATTAATATAACATATAATATGGTCAAGATCAATAAAATCCTAGATTATTTATTGAGCCCTTGGATTCCTATCCAACCTTGAATTAGTCTTAGTAATTGGCATCATGGCATAGGAAGAATCCATATGGATACTCCCTCAATTGCATTTTATCACCTCCTAAAAAAATCATACCATACTATGGTGGTATATCTACCACTATTACATTCATTTTATATCCATTTTTTGTTTTTTTTTTTTAAAAGATCGTTCATGACTCTAATAATAGGGACCTCTCTTGATTCTACACCAAATCACTTACCAAATGACCTAGTGACCTCAAGACATAACTAATTCATAATTTATAGAGGCATATTTTTTGTAGAATCTCTAGAATGACTCATGCAATTTATCGTAAATTTGTTGTTAATGGACAATATGACATAAAAAGGGTCCACCTAAGATATACACTTTTTTAATGTACTTACTAGATTTACCTTAGGTCTTTCCACATTATTTTCTCTCTTGCTTTTCTTGGTTACTCATTCTTCTTTGATATGTTCTTCAAAGTGATTTTTTTGTTACCAAGATAACCTATAGGGGTTTCACAAACTATAGCCAAAGCTTTATCCTATACTCTATTATTATCATCATTTATATCAATGAAACTTTTTTTTTATCTAGCTTAATACATATGCTATATCCAATAGAACATACATTGAAAATGGTGTGTCAATAAGAATTATGACAACTGAAGAAAAATATGTACGATTAGTACCACCTTGTTTTACCTATTTCTTGTCAATTGTCATACAATTCTTGGCAGGTTGGATCTTTCTTCCATTTGAATATCCTTTCTTCAAATATATGACCCTAGTATTCTAATTTTTTTGTAGTATCTTCTTTGTCCTTAGCATTACTTAGTGTAGAGGGCTGAGTACTTTTTCCTCTTTTTTTCTTGTATAAAAATTCCTTTAGAGTTTCCTAACATAGGACCTCCTTTCTAATTTTTCTTTCTTCTCAAATTATAGTCACTCTTGACTTGATAAATTACTATTATACTCAAGGATATAATATCTTCATTGGAAGGCCTTCTTAAGTAGAAATTATTTCCAAAAGATTCCACATTATGAATATGATACTCTTCATCCTCTTCATCAAAAAATACTCATTTATGGTGAAAGATATTTTCATGTCTCTTGTCTTCTATGTTCTATTCATAACCACCTTATTTTATAGAAGAGTAATCATCTTCACTATAACAAAAATTTAAGGATAACATATTAATTTTTTGATGATAATGGTCTACATATGACTTGTGGCTACTATCACACTCTTCATTATGGTTCATGATTGATAAACCTACAACATATTACAATGGTGAAAGGGGTATATAGCAAGCCGTACATCAAGGAGTATCACCTATATTACTGACACCTACCTCCCTTAAAGTGTCTAGTGTATCCTTATTTTTTGGTCCCTTGAAGTGTAGAACAAGGTTTGTTGTGCTAAGTAGTATTATAAGGTTGATTGTTATGGGACTTTTTCCCAGTAGAAAATTAATGGAGAAAATTAATATAATAGTTTCAAGAAATAAATTTAATAAACAAGTAGTAAAGTTTTCACGAGATATTGTAATGCAATTATTTTTATTGGAAGGTGTGATGATTGGAACCATCTTTTGCATTGTATAAAAAAACCAGTGAAAAACTAAATTATGTAAGAAATGAAGAGGAATGAGAAATAAAAAATTGTTGCATATTGCAAGAATAGGATTTCAAGTTAGTAGTATGTGAGAAATTGGAGAAGGGGCACATAGAGTGTGTCCAACCTAGGGTACAAAAGTGCACTCATGACCGTCCTAGCTAGGGATTAGGTATTGCATGTGTGTTGAGCATTGTTCCATTGGAACCAACACCTTGTGTAGAGTGGCTAAGTATGCTTGTTCCTCCTAGATTACTCACATATAGAATAAGTTGAACTAGGGGTCCATTCTAGAAGCTAGTGGGATTTTTGCATATTTTAAATAGATAAGTATCATTGCTTAATTTTGGAATTATGATAATTAATATTTATGTTGTTGTACAATTTAAATATTTTAATTTTGTCTTTAATTGAATGGATGAAATCAATGTGCATTTAAAATTCATGCATTTAGATCTAAAAAATAAACCTCATTGTTGCATTTAATTTTAGGGAATAGTTTCATTTCAATTTGGTATCAGTGCCTTTGATCCTTGTTGCACTTCACATTTAAAAATAAGCCAATTTTGTGTTTTGAATAATTAAAAAAATCATTCCATCATAAATTTATATAAGGTATTGATATAGTTATTCTTTCTTTTATTGTTGATATTATTGATATAAAAAATTAAAAAAATATTGATATTAATGTTTTATTTTGATATTATTTTTGATAATATTTTTAATTGATATTGTTGCATGTGAAATAAAATTTTAGAAGCTTAGAACAAATATCACTTAGATAATATATTTTTATTTTTATTTGAGAGTAAAAAAAAATGTTTTAACTAGATGAAAACAACATTAACTACTTTCATTAATAAGCAAAAAATAAACATAAAACTTTCAGAATTCAAACTTTTATTTGCACAATTATATGTTTAGATGAATTGTTAAAATGAAATTCAAAAATATTTGATTCCACGAAAACAAAATCAACAACAAAAATATTTTTATAAAATTCAAACTTTGTATCAACCCTTCTCAAATCCTTAAATTACATAATGAGTTTTTTTCTATTTTCCAAACTACATTGCTACCTCTGTGACACAAATCCCTACAGGCTAAGATACTTCATTATCTTGAGCCAATCAAACTCTATAGAACTTCTATGAGCAATAAAGCCGTCCCCATTTTTTTTGGAGTTGTTAATAACTTTCGTAGAGGACAGCTAATCTCAAGCCTTCTGGAAGGGTTCCTAATACTTGGTGCTCAAGGCGATCCAAAATCCTTCTTCATTTTTAGAAATTGAAATAAAACTTGCAATTCACAACAACAAAACAATAAAAGAAAACAAAAACAAGGACATACAAAAAATTAAAGATAAATTGCAATACAAAAGTACTCAATATGTTATAAGTCAGCCATATGTTAATGGGTAAATTGATGAGCAATATAATACAATCTAAGAGCCTTAGTATAGCATAAGATGTATCATATTGCTCATCAATTTACCCATTAACATATTTCTCATCAATTTACTAAGGCTCTTGGATTGTATAAGATGTGTGCTACCAAAAATATCACCATCCTAATTACTGTGGCAATGACAATAGATCACAACAAATAAAGCCATCAATTTTAAAAGGAGTTTGTAATAGTTCACAGTCAAAGATATTGTTGTTGAATAGGAAAACTAAGAGGGGGGGATGAATCAGTTGTCACCACATTAAATGCCTTGACCATTTACTATAACAAGATCCAAATATTGCATAAATGATATATCAATAAATGCAAAAATTGAAAGTCATCACATAAACACAGTAACACCATATTTACTGGAAAACCCAATGAGGGAAAAACCATGGTGAGGATTAAGTCACACTATAGAGAATATCAAAACGAATTACAAAAAGGCTCACTGCCTGAAATAAGGCTCACTACTTGAGATAAGGCTCACTGCTTGAAATAAGAACTCACTATCCACAGGGCTACAACTCGAAGGGCTCACTGCCATAGAGATACAAAAAAGACAGCTCACTGCTAGAATACAAAAGTTATGGCTTGTCGCCAAAAGTGAATTGATGAATTACACATTTCTTGTGCTGAATTTAGTTCTAGATGAAGCTCTGTAAATATAGTATTGAATATCAATAATCGCTCAATAATTTTGTTTTGATCACACAATTATTGTCTTCGCCTGCTTTGCTTATTCTAATCTATTGCATCCACAAACTTTTCTATCTCTATATCCTTCTTGCATAACCTCACATCTCTATCTTTTTCAGAGAGACATATATGTATGTATGTATGTATGTATGTATGTATGTATGTATGTATGTATGTATGTATGTATGTATGTATGTATGTATATGTATATAGATATGTATATATATATATATATGTATTTAATTCATCAATTAGGTCGGCCAAAACATCCATAAAGTATTGCACAAGCTAAGTTAGTCAAGATCTTCAAATATTTGAATCATAGTTTGTCACACGATTTGAATCAAACCACTTATAATGGTCATCTTCAATGGGAAATACCTTCCGATAAACAAGTCATGCATACATTATTGTGTTGATATCAATGACAACCATTTGATGCAACCTTCAATCCTCCAAAAATCTCCCCCTTTTTCATTGATGGCAACACAAGATGTGAAAATCCAACAACAACAAACTTTGTA
Source organism: Sequoia sempervirens (assembly GCA_007258455.2). NCBI lineage: Eukaryota > Viridiplantae > Streptophyta > Pinopsida > Cupressales > Cupressaceae > Sequoia > Sequoia sempervirens. Next base: position 116,313,693 of record VDFB02000017.1, on the reverse strand, counting down.
AATATTTTGATGATATGAAATGATCTTCATTCTTTTTCACATGCTTCCTTTCTCCCCCTTTGATATCAATGACAAAAGAAATTCTATCTCCCTTTCCTTAAAAAAAGGTTATCAAAAATGATTCTTTACCTCAATCCTTCTTTCCTTAAAATATTTCCTTGTATTTTTCTTTCAGTTCCAGAAGACATTTCTTCAAGAAATCCACTGCCAGCCTGATGTATAGACAAATTTTGTTGTTCTTTGCTATAGCAATATTTTGTACATTGTTCTTAGCATCCACCAAGAGATCAAAAATTTGTTCCAATCTTAACTCAATTGTCTCTTTGACTTTCCAAAAGGTCTTCACAATACCATCCCTCTATACCATAATTACTGCAAGATCATATTATAAGGAATTAATCCTTTTCTTTTGCATTCCATCCTTGTCATTAAGAACATCATATGTTTTTCCAATAGAATTCAATTCATGCTCAATAGTATTGATTTTTTGTTGTGCAGTTCCCAATAGCAGTAGGCCACCGGAGACAATACCTATACACACTGTTTACACCCTTGATGTAGGTTTTCAGTTCATTTATGCTCTCAATCAACCTCTTATGTGCATTTTGGCATCTTTCTTCTAAAGCCAATTGAATTTCATCTTTTCCCATTGTTTCACCAGGTGATTGTTCCCTTAATCTGCCTTCAATCTACTCAATCAATACTTCTAGTAAAATACTTGTCAATTCACTTAGATCAATTTTATTATGAATTATGTAAATAGCCTGAGTGTCTATAATCTTATCATGTTCATATGATGGTCAAGAAAACCATATATCTCTAATATTCTTCAATCCATCAAGTTGCTCAAGAATCTATAACACCTTTTCTTTAGTAACATCTTCATCATCATCTGTTGATACCAGATCAAATGCTTCTGCAATTTTTACTTCATTTTCTTCTTCCTTCTCCTCTGTCTTCAGCTTATTTATTTTTAGAGGGGGACATGAATTGATTCTTCTTGCTTTCCTCTTTTCAGAGGAGAATCCTACCTTAGACATCATAATCGGACTAGAAACCACACCAGAATTCCATGCATTTATTTTGATTTAAAAATATTCTTTACAAACCTTTTCCTTTTCTACTAGACAGTTTAGATATTGGTAAACTTGTTTCCCAACTAGTATAGCTGACTTCCACACAACATTTTCTTTCAATGGTAATGAATTCAGAAAGTACATCATCAAGCATATAACCAGAGATCTAAAGCGAAAAGGATAAATGTCATTCTTTGTCATAGTTATATTTTCCATTAATTGATTTCTCAAAAACTCACACAAGTCAAAATCCTCCTTTTTCTCAACCATTTGATGCACAACATAAATGACAATCGCTAAGGTAGAACCTTCCCTATTCCTGAAATAAATCTTATATGAAATTACATATGCCACATACCTTATCACTAGGTTGATTATAGTGTGAATTATAAGTTCCCTTCGATCTCCTATTATCCTAGTTAGGGCTTTGACCTCTTTGTTCTTTACAAACTTCTTGATTGGAATGGGTCCATTATTGCATAATCATGTTATTGTTGCAATTGCTTCTTTCATGATTTCATAGGGTTTGTCAAAGATCATCTAATCACCTTGAATTCTACTTAGAATAACTCAAATAATGTCCACATTCAAAAAATTATGGAAATTCGCTCTGAATGTCTAAACCCTTGTGCCTAGATTCTTGACCATTTGCATTTGCTCAACTCAAAGAGAATTCTTAAGATTTCAAATCTTTTCATGATCAAATTCATCAATTTGTAACTTACTCAATTTTTGCAATTCATTGTTGCACGAATTAAACACGACCATTTCCTTTGACTCCATTGCTTCAGCCTTGTTCTCCGTACTTTCACTTGCTAATGACCCTAGTTCTTTACTTCTTGAGCTTGTTCACTTCGAAAAGAAATGACTACTCAACCTTCCTTATTTAATTTATCGCTTTTAGGGTTTCACCATTAAGGATAATTTATTGCTTGTGACATCATCATCTATACTTTAGTCTGTCAATTCCTCCTTCTACTAAAGCTAGCAGCCATATAATGTAAGCAACAAGGTTCCACAAATCTTCTGTATTGCTTGTTTTCTATCAGATTTTTCTTCATTACCTTAAGAATCAAAATTTACATCACATATCCTTGTGTCATCGCATGACACCTCTTATACCGGGGGTTTGATAGATTTTTTTGTGACTACTCCCTCTAAAGCCATTATTGGATTTAGTTCATAGAAGGGGTATCTACACCAGATGCAGATATAGGATTATCTAATTTGTCCTTGTTTTTAGATTCTTCTTTATTTCTCTACATATTCATTCTCAGACTATGAGGTCTTTGTTCTCAATTCTTCATCTAAGTCAGATCCCTTCATCATTTTGTTAAACCTGCAAAGATCTCCTTCAAGCTGTTAAACTTATTCCAAAGGACCTCGCTCTGATACCAATTGTTGAATAGGACAATTGAGAGGGGGTGAATCAGTTTTCACCAAATTAAATTCCTTAACCATTTACCAGAACAAGATCCAAATACTGCATAAATGAATTATCAATAAATGAAAAAACTAAAATTCATCACATAAACATAGTAACACAAAATTTACATGGAAACTGAATGAGGAAAAATCCATGGTGAGGATTAACTCACACTATAGAGAATATCAAAACCAATTACAGAAAGGATCACTGCCTAAAATAAGGACTCACTATCCACAAGGATACAACTCAGAGGGCTCACTGCCACAAAGATACAAAAAATATGGCTCACTACTAGAATACAAAAGTTATGGCTTTCCACCAAAAGTGAACTGATGAATTACACCTTTCTTGTGTTGAATTCAGTTCTAGATGGAGCTCTATAAAGATAGTACTACATATCAGTAATCGCTCAATAATTCTATTATGATCACACACTTATTTTCTTCACCTGCTTCACTTATTCTGATCTACTACATCCACACACTTTTCTGTCTCTATATCCTTCTTTCATAACCTCACATCTCTATTATTTCCAGAGAGAAACATGTGTATATATATGTATCTTATTCATCAATCAGGTCAGCCAAAACATCCATAAGGTATTGCACACGCTAAGTCAGACAAGATCTTCAAATATCTGAATCATAGTTTGTCACATGATAGGAACCAGACCACATGTAACGGTCATCTTCAATGGGAAATAACTTCCAGCAAACGAGTCATACATAGAGTACTGTGTTGACATCAATGACAATCATTTGATGCAACCTTCAATCCTCCAACAATTGTGAGTCAAGATTATTTTTCTAGCGTATGTAATCCCCAACTACATATCCTATTGTCAATATTCTTTGTCTAGCATACATAATCCCCAACAACAAGGCATAAATCACAAGGCTTCCAAGAAAATAATTGATAAATTGTATGTCATATAAATCAAATCTTGATATATCTAGTGTCACCTACTGACTAAAAAAAATATTTTTGGTATAAAAAATATCATGGACCATTCTACACCCTCATAACCTATTGGTTTGATAGTGTATACACCTAAAAATGGTCTAGATAATCTAATTAATTAAATATGACTTATTTGATTAGTTAATCTTAATTTCATCTACTATTAAATAAACATAAATATTTATTTATATAGTTCACATTCTATTCTTCCAATTCTTCTATTATTCCATCTTAATTAAATAAACAAATTTAATACTTTGTTTTATTTAATTATCAAATTCTGCTATTTTAAATCACATCATTCTATCTTAATTAAATAAACATGTTCAAATATTTGTTTTCTTTAATTATTCATATTTCTTCCATATTTAATTTAATAAATAGACTTCTATAGTTTTTTTTATTAAATTTAATATCTTATTTCTTCCTAAAATTTGAATAAATCTAAATATTCAAATATATTCATATTTCTACAACTCATCATATTTTACCTACCAAATTAGATATAAAACATCTAATTTAATTCAAATGGCATTCACGGGAAAGTTGTGGAGAAAAATTTGTAGGCAATCCTCTCAATCTCATTCCTCTGATTCTTCCTATCATCTGGCCTAATGTTTTCATGGGGATAAACCATTCCCATAATCAACTAAAGATTCTTCATCTCTCACCATTCAATCCTCTAGATTAAATCCAAGCCTTTGTTGTGCTGCCCTATCACAAAATTGTTGTCGTAAATCTATATATACAACCTTCTTCATAGGAAATGGATCCCATCTTTGTGCAAACTTACTCTACAGGAATAGCAATCAAGCATCTTAGCATTCAAGCAATTCAACATAGAATCAATTAGCAATATCAATCATAGAATCAGTAGAATCATAATCATAGTTGCATCATAGTTTTACTGTAGCTTCTTTTATCAGATTTCATGTCAATTTAGATTACAATAGCTTCATCATATAGGACTACATCATTGCATTTAGCAGCATCTCATTCTCTAGATTGGCATTTTAATAGTCACAATGCTTACCAAATCTGAGAGCCACGTGACTTAATAAATCTTTAGAGATAGGGAACAATATGACGCTTTCAGTAGATTCTTGTTTTAAACTAGCTTAATCTTTGAATCTTTGATATAATGTCTTATTAAGAAGTGTTATTTCACTTATTACTTATTCCACACTTACATTTTGGTGCCCATCATGGGGCACTAACCTCATATTTTAACAATTTTTCTGAAAAGTGTTCGTATAGGATTCTGGCATGTTCTTTTAGCGCGACCGAGGGATTTTGTAGCGCTTCTGACAAAATTTTTAGCACTTTTGACTATTTCAGCGCATCCACTGAAAGCTTTAGCACTTCTGATTGTTTTAGCGCATTCGATGAAAATTTTAGCATTTACACAGTCTGTTTTAGCACTTTTAATGAAGTAGCACTCTTGACCTTTGTTTTAGCGCTTTGATAGTCAATCTTAAAATGACCATATCTTGGTCATACGAAGGTCTTTTTCAATTTTTTGGAAATGGGGTAGAATTTCATAGGCTATGCAATGGCGTAGGTATTTATCAGTTTTTGTAGAGTTAAAAGTTTCAATTTTACATTTAAAGTCAAATCACATTGTAACTTGGTCTAAGTTTTAGGGTTTTTATGCTTAATCATTCGTCTAACCCTTATATCTTCTTATTTCTTGATCTCATCTAATATTTTGAGCATTTATTGCAGGTTTTAAGAGGAACATGGAGCATTGAAGTGAAAGAAAAAAACATTTGATATCCATTGTAATAGTGTTTTCAAACACTCATGGGAAAATAACCCATCATATGTTATTTTTCATTCGTGATTTAGGACCAAATAGCATTACTTTGGGCTTAAAATTAACCATCTACACAAGATTTGACAAATTTGGTTAAAAAGAACATTAGAAACTCACTAGTTTTTGGATTTGGATTAAAATGAACCAATCTTAGGGTAGCCATTTGGATTAAAATGAACCAATCCTAGGTAGTCATTTGGATTAAAATACACCAATCCTAGGGTAGTTATCATACCTTGCTATCTCGGTTAAAATGAACATCATGTCTTTTGTGAAGCAATATCTTCATGTAGAATAGCAAACTATCATTTAGGATTTAAAACTAAACATTGTTTACTATGATTGTGAGGTGATAGGCCTATGCTCTCCCCTTAACTAGGTGATCAAAATGCCAGAATCATCTTTTAATTTCATGTACTTTATGCTTTGTTAAATCCTTTAGAAGGCCTGTCGTAGTGGGAAAAAGTACTCACCCTACGGGAACGACTTGAGTGGGAACAACCAAAGCCAGGTTTTCCAACCCACTATAAAATAAAAGTGAATCTAGGGAAACCCACATTTGCTAGAAGTGTGCAAGATAACCATCCCCAAAGTCTTTGTTCTAAATATTGGGAGGTCTCCTGAGGGAGTTTATCATTTCCCACTCCGAACGGAAACCCTATCTACAAAACATAATGTAGAATCTAGTTGAGTTAGTAACCAAACATTGTAATACTCGCAGTGCAAGGGGAGGGAAGAATCTGCCCCCAAGACACTCACCATATAATTTCCAAGGACCGTTTGCTCAAGGGATCGAGAAATATAACTTTGAGTACGCACCTAGAAAAGAAAAAAACACAGGTTCCCTCTAGGGGGTGACACGGTTGTGTGAGTTGACACAATTTTAAGATGTAGGTTGTTCAGTATAATAATGACCTTTTTTTACCTTAAGAGTGAGTCTATCTGAAGTGTATTTTTGTTAAACAAACTAATGGAAATCTATAAGGACCATGTGTGGTTCTTGAACATACACTTATTTTTTAGATTCTAGGTCTTAAAAACAACTGTTCTACAATTTCTTGTTGTGTTTTCAAATCATTAATCTAGATAAAAATCATCCAAAAAAACAAAACAAAAAAAGACAAACAAAATCAAACCGTGAAATTTATGATTAGAGATTGGAAATCTACAACGTTTGTCAAGAAATTCCTCACAACAAGAGTCAAGAAACCAAAGAAGCAACTTAGTTACAAAAACCTTTTGAAAAGAAGACGCTTCTTGTATCGAAGTAGACAAATTTTGTTGGAACATAGAACTTTTATCCATAGGTATCATGACTTCACTAGGGGATATACTGAGGATTTTTCCTTTGAGCCTTTATATTCACAAGCTTACTTTCAACGAAGAGCTCTTTCACAAAAACATAACCATATTCGACCCATTTGTTGGTCTTTCATCCCACAACTAGCCATACAATATTCCAACAAGCTAGATCAATTCTTACAGTAGAGAAAACTTGGATACATTAGGCTTGTCATTGAAAATCAAAGATTTACCAACAAAGATATCTTGTCAAAATACCCAACACTGAGAAAAACCAAATAACACTAGGAAGTCCCAAAATAGCACATCCAAAGTTTTTTTTAGCACTTACACCTATTTTTTAGTGCATCACGCTTTCACAATCTGTTTTAGCGCTTCTAACAAATATTATAGCTCATTTGTTGTCTGTATCAAAACTCACCAGTCAAAATTTATCAATATTTTGGCGCATCCACAGTCTATTTTAGTGCATCTGAGATCTGTTATAGCGCATCCAAATAAAAAAATCCAGAGAGTTATTTTTCCCATCAGTCAAACACATAACATCGAAATCTATATTTTTTTATCAGAACAAAAACATTTTTTTAGTCAAAACAGAGTCTTAAACCTGCATAAACTAGACTTTACAATTGATTTTTTTCAAAACAAACCAAGATCTACCATCCAAAAAGTGTCTCAATCAAACACATTTGATTAATAAGTTAAGTTTCAAGATCATTCATCCTAAATCAAAGAAACGAAGTTGTATAATCAAACTTATCAACTTAGTCTAATCAATAGAATCTATCATTCTATTTGACTTAAGTTAATATCCTTGACACTATACCAAACTAAGATCAAACGTTTATTGAAAACAATAACATTCGTATGTCCATTTTAACAAGGTTACAAAGAAAAAAACTCCTAGAAAAAGGAAATTGAAACTCAAACCACCATGGTTGAAATAGATGAGGATCAATTGAATGCTTTAGCTCATCAAATGAAAAACCTTCAACAACACATATGGGATATGAAAAGGGAAACAACCACAGAGAGATACTTGTTGCCAGACATTTGTTCTTATTCCTCTAACAAAAATCTGAACATGACACCTTCTCCACCAACAACATCATCCAAGTTCAATGTCTTTGAATTTTTACAAAAGTTCAATAAGCCCAAATCTAAGTCCTCAAACACAAATGATATTGATAAATCCTATCATGTCATGCATTTATCTCCATCCACCATAAGCCAAAATAAACCTCAAAATTCTTTCACTCAAGTTAACAATTACATCCAATCATCATCTTCTATCATATATTCAACATCCAATGATTCATGTCAATCTCTCAATCCAAAGCATGCTAGCATAGACTCCCCTACAAATCAAGATCAAAATATTCTTTTCACTCCATCCCATGATATCAAAATTCCACAAATTCTTCCAATCTTTGATCAAGATCCCATTTCTCAAGAATCTTATGACGATCCCCTCCTTTCACTTTTCATCCAAAATAATTCCCTTCCATCTCAAGAGACAAGTATCCTTCCAAGTTCTTCTTCCACATCATCTAATCAATCCATACCATCTCATGATTCTATTGCATAACAAGAGCATGATAGTTCTTCCATCCTATCTAATGATGTCTTACCAACTGATGATCAAGACATGCTTTCTACAAAATTTCATGATTCCCTTCATCATCAAGATCAAGATATGCTTCCATTCAAGGATACCCTTTCATCCCATGAAGATTTTTATCCTTCTCATGATCAAGATATGACTTTCATACCACCTCATGATCCTTTTCCAAGTCAAGATAAAAACACCCCATCATCCCCATGTCAAGATCCTATCACACCTATTCAAGCTATCCATGAACTCCACACCTATAAATTGGGATCCTCCACCTTTATCCATTCTGGTTTACTTCCAACACCTATCCTCGCATCCATATCATATCCCCCCCAAAATGGACTCGCGTCTTGTTTCACAAAAAATACATATCGAATTGGTAAACAAATGTTTCAAAGTATGAATTACAAATGAAAAGGATTAGGCCTTCACGAACAAGGTATCCTAGAACCCCTTTCTGTTCAAAGAAACCCATATCACCATGGCCTTGATTATATGCTTAAGTGTCCTAGTTCATCAAACCTTCCATCTATCCTAGGTCCTCATTCTATTTCATCAAACATTCCATCTATCCTAGGTCTTCATCCTAGTCCATCAACCTTCCCTCTATCCTAGGTCCATATCCTATTTCTCAAGAACAACAAAGGAACACATCCTTGATTCCCTTTCAAAATTCTACCCACATTTACTCATCCATAATACCTCCATATCATTCATCTCAATCCACCCTTCCCATTGCTCTTGGAAGCAATTTGGGTGCCAAATATCAAAAGCTTCTATATCAAAATCCACATATATCAAAGGATCAACATGTCTCCTCGAAGAGGCATGCAAAAATAAAATAAAATTTGATCCAAAATCAAAAGAAATTTTCAAAAGGTCACAAAGGCCCATCAAAGAAAAAAGGAAATTTTCAAAGACCACAAAGGTCCATAAATCAAAAAGAAAAATGTCAAAGGCCACAAAGGCCCACAAAGAAAAAATCAAAGTCAAAAGCCATGTGGATTCCTAAAATTCTCATAGAAGCAATAAAATCTAAATTGGCATCAAAATTTGCTAATCCAAAAGCTTCCTCCAATTTTCCATCAAATAACCTATTACATTCCAAATCCATCTTTCCTCCATCACTCCACCACCCTTCAAGGTGTGTGCCAACGTTGATCTTGCCATCCTTTCCATATATCCATCAACAAGCCTTCAAACCTCCTATCCATTATCCAACATTCATCCCCCATCATTCTCCTTTAATCCAAACCTTTGCATAAGTCCTTAGTTTCTTCCATTATATTATTAAACTGCCAACATTTAGGAGTCTAATTCCCATTTACATGCTTTATTAGAGGGATATTTGGTTGTGAAACTCGATGCTTAATTCCTTCCTCCATATCCTATCTTCCATATTCCTCTTGCACTCTACTCTTGGGAACAAGTTTTGTCCATCTTATCATTCATGGTCATGCTCATTCCTACATTTCCACCTTTGATCTTGACAAGGTTAAGGATCTTCTTGAACATCATATATCTTATCCTATACGATTTTATCCATATCTTCCATACCATATCTTTCATCCTATCCATATTCCATCATTCTTACTAGATACATCCTTTCTTCCCGTCCTTGGTCTTGATGAGGAATAGGGGGAAAATAATTGGGCCTTGTGTCTGTATCTTATCTAGTTACTCTTGAGAATCCCATTCATTATCTTTATCCTTGCATTTCTTCTATTCCATATCTCCTAGCTTATCAAAATCCATTTCATCATGTCCCTTTAAAACCTTGAATCTTATCGTGCAAATCATGTTTGAGCCTAGTTGTAAAATATTATTCAATCCTCATATCTTTTGTCAATAAATCATCAAAAATCATCAATCTTATCATACTTAGGGGAATCAATGATCCTAAGTACTCATCATCATCATGACTTATGGAATCAATCATTCCTGGAATCTTAATCAATCAACCATTATCATCTTTCAACAAGATATATGTTGCTTGTGTGACATGTTTTGTAGTGAATCTTTCATTTTGATCTATCATTTGTCCATGGTTGCATTACCTCTATTGTGGGGCATCATGTTCCTTCAATCGGTCATATCATATCATTCCATAAATTTATTTTTCCAAAAATCCAAAAAAAAAAAGAGAAAAATACAAAAAAAAAGCGCTACAAAATCCAAAAAAATCAAAAATACAAAAAAAAAGAGAAAAATACAAACAAAGTGCAAAAGTAAAAAAAATACAAAAAAATCTAAAAATCTGAAAAAGTGCAATAAAATCTCATGTACATATCATGGAAATTGTGGTCATGTCTCACCCTAGCTTGGGGGCACAATCCTAAACTCGCTGGGGGCAATAAAACATTGAGCTAAAACAATCAGTATGACAAATGTAGCAAAACACAATGATCATAGGGAAACTCAATATTGAGCAATCAATCATCAATCAATAGAAGATCAAAACATCCAAATCAAACAACTTAAATCAATCAATCAAATCAAATCTAAATGGATGATATTATTTTGAATCATGATTTTATCACTTTAGCTTGAATGTTCAAATGTTCTGTACTTTTATTTTTGATATCATATCTTTGGAGCAACTCAATGATGTATTGAACTAGAGAAGCAAGGAAGGAGTATGATTTTTCTTTGTCTGTTGTCTGTGAATTAATCATAATTACTGTGTGAATTGTCATGGGAAGTGCTCTACAAATTATCATGGATGACATTCCAATTCACATAGGAAAGTGACCGATTCTTGTTTGTTTATGCAAGAAATGCTCAGGTAATCTCGGTTTAATTATACCTAGATGCTTGTATTCACTTGCAATATCAAAAATCATGGAAGTAGTACTCAGGTCATCATGGTCTCACTCATACCATCGATGCTTGTACTCACATTCAATATTTTAAAAGCTCAATGATGATAAAAAGCACGATAAATGGACTGCTAAGATGCCAATGCTTGCATATGTAGATTTGCATGGTTAAATTAGATTGCATTCATATTAGTTTTGCATCTGCATTATATATTTTCCACATCGACTGATGATATCTATATCAACCTGCACCAAATGCAGAATCATGTCCCACGTCTTTGGGAAGAACTCTAAAATCCTCCTATGATCATAACATATCGCAAAATCAGCAATATTATCAATCAATCAGCCTATCAAAATCTAATCAACTCTTGGTGAGACTTTTGATTAAATCTCATGAGCGAACATCATTTAACCTCACCTATCATGAATTCAATCATCAATCTATCATTGATCCCTGCCTATCATGAGGATAATCATCAAGCTATCATTGATCCTCGCCTATCATGAGGTCAATCATCAAGCTATCATTGAACCTCGCCTATCATGAAGTCAATCATCAATCTATCATTGATCCTCACCTATCATGAGGCCAATCATCATCATCCTATCATTGATCCTCTCCTATCATGAGGTCAATCATCATCCTATCATCAAATCAAATAATCGGCTAAAGTGATTATCAATCATCAAACAAAAGGAGGCAAAACAGGGCATCAATTTAATCAATTTCGCAGAGTCAATCTTTCTTTTTTGGGAGATTAATTCAAATTCATCATGGGGGAAAATTTCTACATTCTTTATCAGGAGTTAAATTATTTCAACATTGAATCTTCATCGAATCATCATGGAATCATCGAAAAATCATAAAAATTTGAAAAATTTGAAAAATTCAAAAAAAAAAAATTCATCAATTTATCTCTCGAGGGGGCATATATCATCATCACCTGAAAATCAATGTTTGGGGCATATTTTTTTTTTTTTTGTCGATTCTACCAACAACAACAAAATTTTCTTTGAAGCAATGCGTAAACACATCACTTCAAAGAGGGGCAAAATGTATACACCTAAAAATGGTTTGGATAATCTAATTAATTAAATATGACTTATTTGATTAATTAAACTTAATTTCATCTACTATTAAATAAATAGAAATATTTATTTATATAGTTCACATTCTATTCTTCTATTTCTTCTATTATTCCATCTTAATTAAATAAACAAATTTAATACTTTGTTTTATTTAATTATTCATATTTCTTCCATATTTAATTTAATAAATAGACTTCTATAGTTTGTTTTATTAAATTTAATATCTTATTTCTTCCTAAAATTTGAATAAATCTAAATATTCAAATATATTCATATTTCTACAAATTGTCATATTTTACCTACCAAATTAGATATAAAACATCTAATTTAATTCAACTATCATTCATGGGAAAGTTGTGGAAACAAATTTGCAGGCAATCCTCTCAATCTCATTCCTCTAATTCTTCCTATCATCTGGCCTAATGTTTTCATGGGGAGAAACCATTCCCATAATCAGCTCAAGATTCTTCATATCTCACCATTCAATCCTCTAGATTAAATTCAAGCCTTTGTTGTGTTGCCCCGTCACAAAATTGTTTCCGTAAATCTATATATACAACCTTCTTCACAGGAAATGGATCTCATCTTTGTGCAAACTTACTCTACAGGAATAGCAATCAAGCATCTTAGCATTCAAGCAATTCAACATAGAATCATTTAGCAATAGCAATCATAGCATCAGTAGAATCATAATCATAGTTGCATCATAGTTTTACTATAGCTTCTTTTATCGGATTTCATGTCAATTTAGATTATAGTAGCTTCATCATATCAATTAATAATCATCATATACGACTACATCATTGCATTTAGAAATATCTCATTCTCTAGATTGACATTTTAACAGTCACAATGCTTACCAAATCTGAGAGCCCCGTGACTTAATAAATCTTTACAGATAGGGAACAATATGACGCTTTCAGTAGATTCTTGTTTTAAACTAGCTTAATCTTTTAATCTTTGATACAATATCTTATTAAGAAGTGTTATTTTACTTATTACTTATTCCACAATTACAGATAGTGCTAAAGGTTTGTCTTTTAACATACTTTAACAGTGTACCAAAATCATTTATTGTTACCTAAAACCAGACATAAGTGTTTACCTCAACTTAGGGCTACGTAGGATAATTCACATTCTATATATGATTGCTTCAAATTGAAATGATTTGAACTAGATTTTGAAAATATTTAATCTCTCCAAACATGAAACCATAGATTTATTCATTATATTAGTTTGAAGTACCCCTATAAACTACCGTAGTAGTGGGTGTTGATTGCAAGTATAAATCTTACTTCCATCAAGGGAACATAAAACTCATTCTTTATGTAAAACACAACTTGGTTGACAGATATGATATTTAACAATACTCCATTAGCATATAAACTTATGTTGACAAGAATACTTTGCCCCATACATTCATAATATATTTGTTGTCGAAATCCCCAACACATTTTCATGCTTGTTTGTTCAACAATTCTAGTTTGAAATTGGCATGCCATTGATTTCAATTCGACATCCTTTTAATGTATATTTTCCTTCCTTTTTTGTTAGTGTTTACCTAAAATATGAAAGCCAAAGTACTCTATTAAGATCAGAATCCTCTGAAGATAACAAATAAACAAAAAGGGAATTAGATAACTTTCCTCAAAATATCAAATTACCAGAGTATAGTGGCAATATTGGTACTAGAGAAGAAGCAGAACAATGGCTAACCAACTTAGAAATAAACTTCGACTTGAAAAACACCAGTAGTTATGGTAGGATTAGGATTTCCACTTATCAACTAAAAAATTGTGCCTTGAATTGGTGGCAAGATATTAGTCAATCTCTGAAACTAAAGGCCAACAAAGTAAAATGGACACAATTTAAACAATTATTTCAACAGAAATACCTTTTCAGATTTTTTATACAAGAAAAGAGGAATGAATTCTTTGAATTAAAAAAAGGGTCTAATTATTAAATGAATACAAACAAAATTTTGAAAAGCTTAATCGATTTGTACCATTTATTGAAGGACATGATCGAGTAGTTCAATTCATAAATGGTTTAAGACATGAATACCAAGCGAAGGTGTGGTGTGGTAAGCCCATATCAGTAGATGAAGCAAACCAAATTGCAAAAAAAAATAAAACACATAATCAACTTACAAGGAATATTAAGGAAAAACATAAAAGAAAGCACAACAAATTTGGTAAAAAGGATTTCAACCAAAAGAACTTTCTTTGCTGACTCACCAAGATGGTTAAACCCAACCAATACAAACCAACACCTCCTAAAATACAATGTTTTACTTGTCGCAAGAACCATTATCAATGATATTGTCCTCGCAAATGATAAGAACATAGACCAAAAAACAAGGACACAACTACTACTACACTACAACCCAACATGAAGATTTATGCAATCACCGATACAGGTATAGTATATTTCCAACCCTCTCTAATTGAAATTAAGGGCTTCATACATGGCTACCCTATTGTTTTCCTTGTCAATTCTAGTAGTATCCTTAACTTCATTTCTCCTAAAGTTGTTTCTAAATTAAAAATTACATCTAAGTTAACTGAAACTTTAGGTGTTGAAATGGTTGATGGTAGGATAGTTAAACAAGCTAGTGCAGTTATTGAAAACTTAGAGTTTGAATTAGATAACTTTGTAACACATGACCATTTCCATGTATTAATTCTTCCCAAGCATTATACTATTCTAGGTATGATTTGGTTAGAGAAACATGATTCTTGTCTAGGTTGTGAAAATAAACAAGTCATCTTAAAATATAACATGAGGACATGTTACATTTTACAAGGGGAGAAAAGACCTCTTAACATCAAAACCATTTTAGCCATGCAAGTCAAGCGTAGTGCTAGAAAAAATTACAAATTTTTTTTTGCTATGATTTTCCAAATAGGTGATAAGTTTAAGATAGATATCAATAGCAAACCAGTAGTACAAGAATTCAAATATGTTTTCCCTGAGGAATTAAATACTCTACCACCTAAGAGGTTCGTAGAACATGTAATTGATTTGGTTCCTAGGATAGAACCTATCTCTAGGGCTCCCTATCATCAATCTATCTTGAAATTAACAAAACTAAAAATTCAATTAACACAATTACTTAAGGAAAAATTATGCCAAGTGATTCTCCTTGGGGTGCACCAATATTATTTTCCAAAATGAAAGATAGAACCATGAGATTATGCATAGAGTATCGACAACTTAACAAATTAACCATAAAAATTAAGCATCCCTTGCCATGAATTGATGACCTTCTAGATCAACTACATGGTGCCAAATGTTTTTCTAAAATTGATTTATGATCAGGATACCATCAAATTTGTATTAAAGAATCTGACATTGTCAAAACTTCTTTTTGAACAAGATATAGCCATTATGAATTTGTAGTAATTCCTTTTGGTTTAACCAACACACTTGGAACTTTTATGACCTTGATGCATGATATTTTTTCCCATTTTTTGATGTGTTTGTGATTATTTTTCTAAGTGATATCTTAATATACTCCAAAAAATGAAAAAGAACATGAACAACATCTCAAGATGGTACTATAAACTTTGTGAAAACCTAAGCTATATGCCAAACTTGGCAAATGTGAATTCTTTAAATCAAAAGTCTCTTACCTAGGTCATGTGGTTTCCAAAAAAGGTATTTCACTTGACTTTGCTAAGATTAAGGTAATTCAAGATTGTCCTATTCCAAAGGATGCTCATGAAGTCAAAAAAATTCTAGGATTGTTTGGGTTTTATTGTCATTTTGTTAGGAACTATTCTAAAATGTTGCACCTTTGACCAATCTAACTTAGAAAGAACAAATTTATAATTGGACCCTAGAATGCGATAAAGGTTTTAACACCTTAAAAACTTTATTAACATCTCCACCTATTCTTTGTATCCCAAATTTTAGTTAACTATTTACTATTATCACCTATGCATGCGGTATAGGTATTTGTGGTGTTCTAATGTAGGATAACCAAGTAGTATGCTATGAATCAAGAAAGTTGCTACCTAGTGAAAGGAATCATCCTATCCATGATTTTAAATTATTAGGCATTATCCATGCTTTAAAGGTGTAGTGCCATTATTTATTAGGGAATAAGTTTATATTAAAAATTGATCATCATAGTCTCCAACACATATTTACTCAACCTCAACTTAACACGAGACAAAGAAGATGGATGAAACTCTTAGTTGAATATGATTTAACCATCCAGTATGTTTCTTTAAAAGAAAACATAGTAGTAGATGCTTTAATTTAAAAATGATTATGTGTTAATGCCTTGACCCTAGAGAGAAGCCAATTTGAACAAGATCAAAAATCCAAGTTACCTATCAATGACTATTTCCAACCAATTTATGAAGGTCTCCAAAATCAATCGTGTAATGTCCATTTGAAAGAACAACTAGAATATTATTTGCTAGCTAGAAATGGTCTCCTTTATTACAAAGGAAGATTATGCATTCCCAATATATGTAACCTTAAATCACAAATATAGAAATATTCTCATGATAATTCTATAGCAAGCCACCTTGGATTCTAGAGAACCTATCTCTAAATCAAGATAAACTACTTTTGGCCTCAAACGAAGACTAAAATCCATACCTATTTCCAACAATGTTTAACTTGTCAAAAGGTAAAAGCAAAACAATGTAAACCTCCTGGTCTTTTACAACCCTTATCTATTCCAAATTGGAAGTGGGAGTCAATTAATATGGACTTTATTACTGGACTACCTCAAACATGTAAAGGGCATGACTCGATCTTCGTAGTGGTGGATAGATTAACCAAGATTTCATATTTCCTTCATATCACCCTTTTTTTTTTCAAAGAGATTGTTAGGTTACATGGTCTTCCAAAGAACATTATTTTAGATCAAGATCCAAGGTTTACCTCTTCCTTTTGGAAATCTCTTTTTATAGAACTTAATACTCATTTAAATTTTAGTACAACATATCATCTTGAGTCTGATGGATAGTAGAAAGGATTACTAGAATCTTAGTGTTATGAATATATACCATGGATAAACTTGAGTCATGGGAAGATTATTTACACTTAATGGAGTTTGCATAAATCAAGGATATCATTCAACCATTAAGATGTCACCTTTTGAAGCTATTTATGGTTGAAATTGTAACATGCCTATCTCATGGTCTAGTTGGTCCATAAGGTTTTCTATGAGAATGAAAACATGTTAGAAATGAAAGCCATTATTAACAAAGCTAAAAAAAAGATGAAGTCTTCCCAGGATAGGTATAAAATTTGGGTTGATTCTAAGAGGTCTACCCAACATTTTGAGGTTGGTGAACATGTTTGTCTTAGAGTCAAACCAAAAAGGAGTTCATTAAAACTTGGTAAATATTCTAAAATAGCTCCTCATTTTTGTGGAACTTTTGAAATATTAGAAAAATTAGGTGATGTTGCTTATAAACTTGCCTTACCTCCTCAATTACAAATCCATAATGTATTTCATGTGAGTTTACTCAAGAAATTTCCATATAATACAAATCATGTTATTGATTGAAAAAATATTTTTATTGAACCTTCTTTTGAATTTAAGACTAAATAGAACAAATAATTGAAAAAAGATCTAGAATATTGAGAAATGGGGTTATAAATGAAGTAAAAATTAAATGGAGTCATTGTGATAATGATAGTGCTACTTAGGAGAAAGTTGATTTTATTAAGGATCAATATCCACATTTTCTTAACTAAAGGTTGTTACAGAAAATCCTCTCAAGCTACTAAGGGCAACAACTAAACAACAGGGGGAGAATTGTTATAGGAATTTTTCCTTCTAGAAAAGTAATGGAGAAAATTAATATAATTGTTTCAAGAAATAAATGTAATAAACAAGTAGTTAAGTTTTCGTGGGATATTATAATGTAATTATTTTAATTGGAAGGTCTGACAATTGGAACCACCTTACGTATCAAGTATAAAAAAACTTGTGAACAAATAATTAATGTAAGCAAGGAAGAAGAATAGGAAATAAATAATTGTTGCATATTGGGGTAAGTGCAAAAAGATGGGGGGCCAAAAAGGGGGCTTAAGTCGCCATTTTTTTTCTGAAATTAGGAAATACTGACCTTGGACATGAAATTGAGGATAGTTGCACTCAAAATTTTGAGATGCAACAAAAACAAGGATCGTAGTGCTCTGAGTCTACTTTCTAAACTACTATTTTTTTTTAAATGGTAGAGATTAAGGGGTTCAAAAGAGGGGGCCACAAAAATTGGTGTTGTTTTTGTCAAAAAAACATAACATAGCAACTTTTGTGGCTCTCTCAAAAGGTTAATTTTTTTTTAGTATTTTTAAAATCGCTTTAGTGAGAAATTAGCTAACAATATGTAGTTTATGCCTAATTTTTTTGATAATTTTTTAATGAATATTTGATTTTTTACTAATTTTCAAAGTGGACACTTCCTAAAAAATAGAATTTTGGTCGTGCTACCCCTATAAAATTTGAAAACTAATTGAAAATCATTTTTTTAGTATGTGTAGAATGGACTCTAGTTTTTAAAAATGTAATTTATTTGAGATTTCGATGAGCGGTTAATTTATAACGAAAAAAACACCGAACACTGGTTTTTTCCAAAAGAAGACACACAAACAAAAGAAATTATAGATCAAAGGCTTAACATTGTTAAAATGTGAAAAAAATTACATCGTTAGATAGCTAAGAGAGAGCCTAACATTGTCCAGGTGTTTGATTTGTTTGACCTTGAAACACATGCAAACCTGATGCTTAGCACGAACACAATTATGTGAAATATTATAGAATTTGCAAAAACATGTCTTTAGATGTTGGGAAGTCACTCCAAGCCTTTGGGTTGGTATTCAAAAACAAATACCAAGCCCAAGTATTGGGGATTCCTAAAGCAATAAATAACGTGAGCATGTTATAATGCGCTCACGTTATTTCTTAGTTTTGACATGTTTTTTGCATTTGTTCCCAAGACATGTCTAGCAAGACATAACACAAGCGTGTTAGATAACACACTCATATTATTTCTTAGTTTTGACATTTTTTTTGCATTTGTGCCCAATATATTTCTAGCAAGACATAACACGAGTGTGTTATAACACACTCACATTATGTATTGATTTGTGTTAAATGCTAGTCTATTAAATGTATGTATATGTATTTGTATGTTTGTATGTATGTATGTACACTTGTATGTATGTATCTATGTATCTATGTATGTATATATGTATGTATGTATGTATCAATGTATGTATCTATGTAAGTATGTATGTATGTTTGTATGTATGTATGCTTGCTTATATGTAAGTATGTATGTATGCAAGATTCTATGTGCATATGTATGTATGCTTGTATGTATGTAAGATTGTATGTACATATGCTTGTATGTATGTATGTATGTATGTATGTATGTATGTATGTATGTGTTATTATATGTATTCATGTATGTATTTAGAGGGAGGGATAATTTTAAGAGAGAGAGAGAGATTTGTCTAGGTAGGGTGGGAGGGGGAGAAAGAGAGAGATGTAGAGGGTGTGAGAGAGAGTGGTAGGGATTGATTGAGCAAGAGGTATGTAGAAAGAGGGAGAGGGTAGATAGATACAATTAGAGAGGGTAGGGGAGAGGGAGGGAGAGAGAGGTGAGATGGATAGATAGAGAGAGAGAGAGATAGGGGTTGAGGGTATAGGATTGAGGGATTAGGGTTGAGGTTCCAATGTATAGGGTAGAGGGTTGAGGGTTTAAGAGTTTAAGGGTTGAGGGTTTAATAGTTGAGGGATGAGGTTTAGGGTTTAAGGGCTTAGGATTGAGGGATTAGGGTTGAGGGTTGAGGGTTGAGGGTATAGGGTTGATTATATAGGTTTTATGGTATATGGTTGAGGATCCAATGTATAGGGTAGATGGTTTAGAATTGAGGGTTGATGGATTAGGGTTTAAGGATTGAGGGTTGAGGGATTCAGGGCTAATAGTTGAGAGTTTAGGTATTGAGGGTTGAGGGATTAAGGGTTGAGAGTTTAGGGTTTAAGGGTTGAGGGAATATGGTCGAGGGATTAAGGGTTGAGGGTTTAGGGTTTAGGGTACAGAGTTTAAGGGTTGAGTGTATAGAGTTGAGGGATTAGGGTTGATTGTTTAGGGTATTGGGTTGAGGGTAGAGGGTAGAGGGTTTAAGGGTTTAGGGTTTAGTGTTTAAGGGTTTAAGGGTTTAAGGGTTGATGGTATAGGTTTGAGGGACTAGGGTAGAGAGGGAGGGATGGATGGAGGGAGAGATGGAGGGAGAAGTGATATAGAGATAAGGAGAGAAGATGAGGGAAATACATAGAGATATGAGGGTTGACAATTGAGGGTATAGGGTTGAGGACCTATAGGGTTGAGGGTTTAGGATATTGGATTGAGGGTATAAGGTTGAGGGTTTAGGGTAGAGGGTAGAGGGTTTAGGGTATAAGTTTGAGGGTCTAATGTATAGATTAGAGGGTATAGGGGTTGAGGGTTTAGGGTTTACGGGTTGAGGGCTGAGGGATTAAGGGTTGAGGGTTGAGAATTGAGGGTTTAATGTATAGGGTATAGGGTGGAGGGTAGAGGGATTATGGTTGAGGATTAAGGGTTAAGGGTTGAGGGAATAGGGTAGAGAGTTTAAAGGTTTAAGGGTTTAAGGGTTGCGGGTATAGGTTTGAGGGATTAGGGTTGAGGGTAGAGGGTATTGGGTTGAGGGTAGAGGGTAGAGGGTTTAAGGGTTGAGGGTTGAGGGTTTAAGGTTGAGGGTATAGAATTTAGGGATTAGGAATGAGGGTCCAATGTATAGGGTAGAGGGTATATCGGTTGAGGGTTTAGGGTTTAAGGGTTGAGGGTTGAGGGATTAAGGGTTGAGGGTTTTGGGTTTAAGGGTTGAGGGAGTAAGGTTTTAGGTATTATGGATTGAGAGTTTAGGGTAGAGGGTTGAAGGATTGAAGGGTTGAGGGCTTAGGTTTGAGGGATTATGGTTTAGTGTTTAGGATGAGTTTTTAAGGATTTAAGGGTTGAGGGCTTAGGTTTGATGCATTAGGGTTGAGGTTTTAGGGTATTGGGTAGAGGGTAGAGGATTGGCGGTTAAGGGTTGAGAATATAATGGTTTAAGATTTGATGGTATAGGGTTGAGGGATTAGGGTAGAGAGTTTAAAGGTTTAGGGAGGGAGAGAGAGGTGAGATAGATAGATAGAGAGAGAAGGATAGGGGTTGGGGACCTTAGGGTTGAGTATTAGGGTTGAGGTTCCAATGTATAGGGTAGAGGGTTGAGGGTTTAAGTGTTTAATGGTTGAGGGGGTTAACGATTGAAGGCTTAAGGGTTTAAGAGTTGAGGGATGAGGTCCAAGGTTTAAGGGTTTAGGGTTGAGGGTTGAGGGTATAGGTTTGAGTATATAGGCTTTAGGTTATATGTTTGAGGATCTAATGTATAGGGTAGATGGTTGAGAATTGAGGGTTTAGTGTTTACTGTATAGTGTAGAGGGTAGAGGGTTGAGGGTTTAAGGGCTTAAGGGTTGAGGGATTAGGGTTTAAGGGTTGAGGGTTGAGGGATTAGGGTAGAGAGGGAGGGAGGGAGAGATGGAGGGAGAAGTGAGAGAGAGAGGAGAGAAGAGAGAAGGAAGAGGAGAGATGAGGGTTGAGGATCCAATGTATAGGGTAGACGGTTGAGAATTCATGGTATAGGGTTGATGACCTATAGGGTTGAGGGTTGAGGGTATAGGGTTGAGGGATTAGGGTTGAGGGTTGAGGGTATTGGGTAGAGGGTAGAGGGTAGAGGGTTTAAGATTTTAGGTTTTAAGGGTTGAGGGTAGAGGGTATTGGGTTAAGGATAGATGGTAGAGGGTTTAAGGGTTGAGGGTTGAGGGTTTAAGGTTGAGGGTAGAGGGTTGAGGGTATAGGGTTGAGGGATTAGGGTTGAGGGTTCAATGTATAGGGTACAGGGTACAGGGTTTGAGGGATTAGGGTAGAGAGGGAGGGAAATATGGAGGGAGAAGTGAGATAGAGATAATGGATTAGGGTAGAGAGATATATTTTTCTAGTTATGTAGGTAGAGGGAGGGAGTGGGAGAGAGAGTGAGTGGGAGATAAAGGGATGGGAGAGAGATAGAGGGAGTGAGAGATAGTCTTGAGAGAGGGAGAGGGATGGGAGAGAGAGAGAGACCTGAGAGAGGGAGGGGCTAGGAGGGAGAGACTTGAGAGAGAGAGGGGGGTGCGAGGGAGAGATCTGAGAGAGAGGGAGAGAGAGAGTGGGAGAGATATAGAGGGAATGAGAGAGAGAGGGAGTGGGAGAGAGATAGAGGGAGTGAGAAACAAAGACATGAGAGATTGAGAGGGGCTAGGAGGGAGATACTTGAGAGAGAGAGAGAGGGAGAGGGAGAGAGAGTTGGAGAGAGATAGAGGGAGTGAGAGAGATAGAGGTAATAAGAGAGGGAGAGGGGGAAGGAGGGAGAGACTTGAGAGAGAGGGAGGGTGAGGGGGTGGTAGGGAGAGACTAATGAGAGAGAGAGAGAGGGGGTTTCTGAGGGAGAGACCCAAGAGAGAGAGGGAGATAGAGAGAGAGTGAGAGAGATACAGGGAGGAGAGAGAGAGGAGTGGGGAGAGATAGAGATAGAGAGAGAGAGAGGAGGGGAGACTTGGGAGAGAGAACCCGAGAGAGGAGAGGGGCAAGGAGGAGAGACTTGAGAGAGAGGGGGATAGGGGCCAGGAGGAGAACCCAAGAGAGAGGGAGAGAGAGAGTGGGAGAGAGATAGAGGGAGTGAGAGAGAGGGAGTGGAGAGGAGATAGAGGGAGTGTGTGTGTGTGTGTAGAGAGAGGGTGGGAGGGAGAGACCGAGAAAGAGGGAGAGAGAGAGAGAGAGTGGGAGAGAGATAGAGGAGGAGAGAGAGGGAGTGAGAGAGAGAGACTCAGAGAGGGAGAGATGGGGTAGAAGGAGAGACATGAGAGAGAGGGAGGAGCGAGAGGTGGGAGGGAGGACTGAGTGAGGGGGAGAGGGTGAGAGAGAGAGGGAGGAGAGAGAGAGGGGCAGAGAGGCACTTGAGAGAGAGAGAGAGACCGGGAGAGGGAGAGGGGTAGGAAGGAGAGACTTGAGAGAGAGGGAGGGAGAGAGGGCTGGAGGGAGGGAGATACCTACGATAGAGAGAGAGAGAGAGAGAGAGAGAGAGAGAGATTTGGGTTTAGGGTTTAAGGGTAGATGTGTCAAGGGTTTTTGTAGTATAGGGTTGAGGGATTAGGGTTTAAGGCATAGTTTCTAGGGTTGAGGGTTTAGGGATAATTGAGATACCTAGATGGCAAAGGGGGATGGATGGCTAAGGATAGAGAGCGAGAGAGAGAAAATAAACCTATATAAAATCAACATTTTCATAATGCGAGCTATTTTTGAAGAAGTTGAGATGTAGTTGTTTGTATAGCAAGACAAAACACACTCGCATTATAACATGAGTGTGTTTTTTCTTGCTCTAAAAATAGTATGAAATTCAATATACCCATTGTAGACATGTAAAATGTACATGCACCTGATCTTGATTTTACTAACACTAGTTCATCCTGAATCACCTCCTTTGCTAGTCATTTAATTAAATAATCTCTATTTAATTAAATTCATCATATTTCATCTCTTAATTAAATAAATCCATTTTATCTAATTAAGTCATCATTTCCTATTAATTAAATAAATCACTTTGTTTAATTAATGGCCCCTCTTTTAATTAAATAATTTAGTTTATTTAATTAAATATCTAAAGTCATTCCATTAAATTAATTAAATCAATCTTTATTTAAATTGATCTAACATCATCTCCTTTTTAATTAAATAAATCAAAATCTTTATTTAGTTAAGTCTGAATTCATATTCCTCTCATTTTGATTTATTTCAATCCAAAAGTCTAAATCAAATGGTCAAATCAGCTAATCTCCTTTTAAATTAATCAAATCCTGATTAATCATAATCTTAATCCATCAAATCCTCTAGCTTTTTCCACTTGCTCATGAAAATCATTTTAATTGATTTATTAAATCTCCTTTCTCATTCAAAAAGGCATCAAAGTGGGAATATTCTCCAAGTTTGAATTCTCCCTCCCAAAGGACTCGTCCTCTCCAACAAAGCATTAGAGATTGCAAGTCCTTTTCTTGAGCCATGTGGTATTAACTTCATCTTTCACCTCATATTTCTAGCCATCTTTTGAATTTCAAATCTCCCCCTCTTTGCACATTCTCCAAAATGTGCTCCACCTCTCTTCAATATCATGTTGACAAGTGGTGCTTTATCATTGGATAATCTTTAGTCCCACATCCTCCATGTTTTGCATTCTTCAATCCTTATCTCTTATAAATAGAGGTCTTCTCTATTTGTTTAGGGGGATCCACAATCCATGTAAGATCACTATGCTCATTTGGATCCACAACTTAGAGAAAAGTTACTATCTCCACATTTAGAGAAATTTCATCCATTTCCATAGCATTTTCTATTATCATAGCTAGGTTATTGCAGATTTCATCAAGGAAGCACTTTGTTCATCATCATCAAGTGGATCAATCTTCATCAAGCTTGCAAAGGAGTTGGGAAAGAGCCAATTCCCCCATGGGATTGAGAGTTTGCATGCTTAAATAGGATTTAATTGATTTTCTTGTTTTTTTCTTCATTTCTTTCCTATTTTGAGTATTGTAGATGAATTTCATGGGGAATCTTAGTTCTAACTTGCATATATGACTAATATTGTGTTTGTTCTTTGTGTTTGTGTAGGTCTAGGATTGGGGTTCACACCCATGATCTTCGAGCCCACATTTTTGTATATTCTCCTAGTTATGCACATGTTCTGACAAAAAGAAGCTTTTTTATGCTTTTGTGAAGTGTGCATGCAAATTTCTCACATTCTACCACATTTTTATGAACTTTCCACCACCTTTGTATGAAATAACAGAGTCTTCATGTCAAGTTTGGTATATATCAATTAAAGTCTCAATTCCATTCAAGAGTGATATACAATTGAACATTGAAAAGGAAACAAGATTTTGAAAAACTCAAATTGTTGAGGAGTTTAATGCAAGAAGAAGCAAAGGCTACATAATTGGGTAGAACTCCATTCAAATCTCCATTTTTTAGGTATGTGAAGTTTTTACACATTTTCTTTATATTTTCCTTAATTCTTTTATATTTATATTTTGCATATTTCATGTGCATCATTGTTTGATTTTCATTATAACCTTAGCCACTCTTGGCACATTTTAAACTACACAATTCTTTACACTTTCCAATTACATTTTTAAACCACATCTCTTTGAGGCATTTTGTTAAACAATTGACCTACCTTGTGTATGCTTCCACATTTTGTATACACATATATATGAGAGTAGTTATAAGCATGTAATATAATACATCATTTCTCAATCCTTTTCTATGGATGTGCTTATCCTTTTCCAAAGCTTTCATTTCGTATAGGCATGGGGGATGTTGGAAAATGTAGTGGAATTTGGTTTTACACCTACAAATTGCATATGCTTGAAATTTTCTAAACCCTTTTCAACAAATCCATTTTGTGCATATCGTGCAATCATTCTCGTCCACGAGGACATATCTCATTGATGCATTTTGTCTAACAACTCTACCAAGCAGTTGATTTCCTTGTCTATGATACCAAATTTTCCATACATGTCTATCAAAGCATTTTATAAAACAACATAGACAAGGAAATCAATTGTTTAAAGAAATAGCTCAAAGAAATATGGTCTCATGGTGATGTGCATTTTTTCAAACACCTGATTTCCTTGTCTATGCTACCAAATTTTCCATACGTCTCTACAAAATTGGAATATACTCCTCCCACATTAATAGATATTTGAATTTTTTTTGGTTTTCATCTCTATTTCTAAACTTACCTCATCACTAATGTTGTGATATATTTTTTATGTTTCCTTGATTACTCTACCTACAAAGGATTGTAACCCTTCTCTCCACTATTTCAAGACTATTTATTCAAGGCTAAGTTAGCAACATGGGGAAAGGTGCATCTAAGTCAATAGGGCCAACTAGGTGATGTAAGTATGAAGTTAATTTCCCTACTTGATTTTTAAGTTCTTCCTTTGTGTTCTCATCCTTTTTCATTCTATCAAGTATAGTTTATTTTTTTCTTGATCCTTAGGGTGTAGCTCCAACATTGGGTATGGTGCTTCTAACCATATTATTGATCCAACCAGCATGTTTATAGCTCTATTGTCAATATAATAATCCTTTGGATTTGACCAATCCACTTCCTCTATAGGGTGGTCAAATATCCTTTCTATGTTGTACATGGGATGTAGCAATTTCCTATAAACTTCTTATTCCTTGGACATCACTATGAGATAGGATTTCTATGAGGAATTCTTCCAAACAACCCACTACCTTGTCAATGCTTCCATTTCGTGCCTATGGTACCACATTTTTCATATGTATACTAAAACATTTTTTTCAAACAATTCACATGCCTTGTCCATGCTTCCATTTTGTGCCTATCTTACAATCATGGCACGAGACCACATTTATTTAAGGAATTCCATCCAAAAAATTAGGTGACCTTTCACAAGCTAGTGACCTCACTAGCTTGTCAATCCTACCACATTGACAAGATAGTGAGCTCACTAGCTTGTCTATGGTACCACATTTTGCATACATGTCTAGAAAAACATTTTTTTCAAATAATTCACATGCCTTGTCTATGCTTGCATTTTATGCCTATCTTGCAATCATGGCATGCCATGAGAACACATTTCTTTAAGGGATTCCATCCAAAAATTCATGTGACCTTTGACAAGCTAGTGAGCTCACTAGCTTGTCAATGCTATAGGATTGACAAGGTAGTGGGCTATTTGAAAAAATTCCTCGTAGAAATGGGGATCACCATGAGACCCCATGTCTATGAGGAATTTTTCAAATATCCCACTACCTTTTCAATCCTATCGCATTGAAAAACTAGTGAGCTCACTAGCTTGTCTATGGTACCACATTTTTCATACATTCTACCAAAATATTTTTGTCAAACAATTCACATGCCTTGTCAATGCTTCCATTTTGTGCCTATCTTGCAATCATGGAATTCCACCAGACCACTTTTCTTTAAGGAATTCCATCCAAAAATTCATGTTAGCTTTGTCTATGCTAGAAATACTATTCTACAAGATGATTGTAAGCATTTTGTATGAAGGGTTGAGTGACATATATTTCATTTATTTGTATGGATTCATTTTTTAGGAACTAATATTTGTCTTTTTATCATACTACAGATAAAATTATTTGTCATGCCGAGGAAACGAACAAGGATTAAACCAATAGAGGAAGAGTTCAAAACTAAGAAAGAAAAGAAAGCATCATGGGTGAGGGAACATCATGAGAAGAAGAACTTGGATATGATTAGCGAAGACATGCCAATTAAAGAGGAACCTCAACCATCAAAAAGAGAAAAGAAATTGGTGGTACAAAGGGAACGATTGTGAAAGCATTGTGTTAAGACATATTTGAATACCATAGTTGGAGACACACCCTCTACCGTAAGTGAATACAGAGGGAAAACATCTACTACAAGTGAATATGGAGGGATGCCATCTACCACAATTGAATATTGAGGGACACCACCTACCACAAGTGAATATGGAGGAACACCATCTATCGCATCTCAAGTTGAGAGTACATCATCACTCACATTTGAGGAAGGAGGTACACCATCATCCCAATCTCAGCCTCAAAGTATGTCATCTATTCCATATTCGATCGTAGGTACACGATTTAGTACATCTCACTTAAATATTGATGAAATTCCTAATGTTGAGATGAATGTATCTATGAGAACACCACCTAGAATTTTACATAAAAAGTCAAAGTTTTTGATTAATATTGATGAGAATATTTTTTAGCCAATGGAAGATAAGATTCCACAATGCACTTGTAGAAGATATGTTGATAAGATTTGGAGATTGATCTTTGAAAAGTTAAATGAGACTGCAAGATGTCAACTATTTGTTGAAATGATGTGAGGTATAAAGTATAGGTCCATCATGAAGATTCTTGGGTTGAGAACATCAAATGCTTCAAGTGAAAATACTATTGTGAAGAATCTGATGGATGCTTATGAGAGTGTGGGTAAGATCTCACGCTCAAAAGATAGTAATGTCACTCGATGTGTCATTACATCAACTTTAGTAAGTAATTGAACAAGGAAATCTCATCTTATTAGAAAGACAAGTCAACAATTGAGAATTAATAGAATTTTTTTATCAAGATCCATTCAAATCCACCAAACAATTGAGGACATTGGTTCCACTAAATTATGGGAATTCTCAGGGAGACTCCCACGACAAGATAAACCAGTTGTTGAAGCATTGAGATCACTAATTGAAGACTATTGGAAGAATAACACAAGGTCATCTCTGAATCAAAGGAATGTGGTAAGAAGGAGAATTGATAGTTGAAACCGTGAGCCACATTCAAAGCATTTTTTGGATATGACTTAAACACATTTTTTTCATAAATTTCTATAGGATTATCGTCAAATTTGAATTTATCAAAGATATTTTGAAATTCTTAAACCTTTTTATGTCAAGATAAATCACACACACACACACTACTTATTGTTGTAGATTACATATTGAATTTTCTAACCATTATGATGTTCATCGTTCTATATGTTTAGATTTGTATACTAACAATATTTTGCAAGATTGTGGCATACATGCCCCACTTACATCTTCAAGAGACTTCTTATCAGAAATTTTATGTGAAAGAGAGGAAGGCCAAATATTCTATAGGAAACTATGCTTGGATGGCACATGTTAGCATTGTGGTGGCTTGCAATGTATGTCAATATGTGAACATATGGAAAACACAAATGCAGTTGGAAAGCAACTAGTAGAGTTCGAAAAGTATAAAATATTGGCATACAATACAAAAGATGGTAATCAAGCAAAATGGTGTGATTTGGTTATTCAAAATATTCCAGTGTATCAATTTATGTCTACATTTCGTGATAGTTTAGTGTATGAGTATGCAAGGCATACCCATAGAGGTTGATGGTTGGAATTAAAATTCAAGTTATGCAAGGACACCTTTTTAGTTGCTAGCATAGTTTTAGTAGTTGAATTTGCAGAGAACTACACTCTATAGCCACATCATGAGGTGAAATCACAATATTACAACTCCACATAGGTTTCTATATTTGTGCACATAACATTCATTCATGCAGCTGATAGTATAGAGGATAACAGGAAGGTATTAAGGGAGTAACACTTTTACATTTGTGATGATCATACACATTCTCCAGAGTTTGTGCAAGGTTGCTTTCAGTTGTTCTATAGTGATTTGGAAAGGAGAGGCATAACATACAGTTAGCTTATAATATGGTTGAATAACTATGCAACACAGTTCAAATTAAAAATAATGGATGTTCTATTGGTTGAGCAGGGTTCATGTTATTATAGGTGTTCAAGATATGTGAAATTTTTGTGAGGCCAGGCATGGAAAGGGGGAGCATGATGGTGTAGGAGCATGTGTCAAAAGAAAATTAGCATGAGAAGAGTTAAAGTATAAAGACAATGCAAAGTTGATAGATGCAAAATCAATCGTTGAGTGGTGTAATGCTTCGATGGGTCTAGGTAATGAAGGTAAGTCTTCAGTTCATATTATTTTTTGGTTGATAGATGATACTAACATTGCACCATATGAGGATTTTTGTACACTAATAGGATCAAGTGAGATACACTCTTTCCTTATCTCAAATGCAAGTTCATGGAGTATCCATACACAAAAGATGGCATGCATTTATTCTTCATGTACAATTCAAGTCTGGAATAAGTGTGAGTCAAAGGAGTGGGTTGATGAATGGTGGTTAAGTTATCATAGCCCACTTCACATGTATCAGCCTTTGACGACATTGAAACTGAAACAAATGGAATCATTGGTTGACTTTCACCACATATCAGATCTAGTTCAACCAAGTAATATATCTACTTGCATAGTTTTTGAAATTCTTATTGTTATCTTACTTTGTAGTGTATTTGTAATGTTGACTAATTTCATCTAATTTTCCACACATATCAATGTAGGGAATGTTTATGTAGTTATTGCAGATGAAGACAATGAAGAGGGAACATATTATTACTTGTGTCATTGTGTTGAGGCTAAAAAGAAATTGGAGGCCCTAGTTATAGATGGAGAAAACATTGAATACCCTACAGGCTTAGTGGTTCTTACTGGAACATGGCTTAGAAGGTACCCACATAAGAGTGTTAATGTTTGGTTGTTTCAAGACTTTGACACACATCAGAAGATTCTTCATTATGTGAACCTTGTTGTGGCATACAATGTTCATTTGATCAAATATGGGGTAGACCTTTGAACAAGACCTTGTGGAAGGTGTGTGAGTTTGACCATGAGGAAATACATGACACAATAAAGAGTAGAGAAAACCTGGATGGTTCATTGGATTAATTTGTAAGTATGCACATTGGTTCTTATTAATTTTTAAGTATGCACATTAATTCGTATTAAAATTTAGAGTATGCACATCAAGATTAGTTGATAGTTAGACCTTTCATTTCTGGTGGGCCAACTAGCTTGCCAATCCAATGAAATTGGCAAGGTAGTGGGTTGTTTAAAAAAATGAGTCCAAGAAATGGGGTCTCATAGTGATTTACATCATAGTGAGACCCCATTTCCTAGACCCATTTTTTCAAACAACCCACTACCTTGCCAATTTCATGGTGATGTATCAAATTGCTTCTAGTGTTGACCAAGCTATGTATCTTTCACATGTATGTTTTACTTATGTCAATGCTCTACTTATTTTCTTTAACTTGAAGTCTTTATTTTGATATTTACTTATTCTTCCATTCTATCGTGTTGAAGAAATGGAGAGCTGCAAACATTATAGATAGGAAACATTGTACAAATTTTTTTTCTTGCATTTTTATCTTCAAAAATGTGATTTTTTATGTATTCATTATTATTTGTTTGTATCTAATTGTATCATGATCTTGTTGGTGATTCATGCCTCATTTTGTATGATTTCATGTTGCTATATCAAACAAAAGGTGCAATAGGTACATTAGATTATGTTGATTGAGGTGTAGGGGTTCATATTTCATTCAATCATGATAGTTGAGGTTGTGGTCTGGTAAGTATTTTTTGAGTGTTTTCATTCATAGTACATTGGTAATTGTATTAGGTGTGTCATTGTATTATTTCAAGAGATTATTAGTGTTTCTTGTGGTCATATTGAGCTTAGTTTCAAATACTTTCAATCCTTGTTAATGTATGTGATTATTGTATGAAAATTTTGGAATCAAGCAACATTGAGAGGGGGGGTGAATCGGTGTTGTGCAATTTTTAACTTTATTAATCTGATCATTAAAGTGTTGATAACATTCAACCAAAATAAAAATGCATGCACATAAGACAAAAAACCACAACACCATAACACAAGGATTTTTTATGTGGAGACCTTGTTAGGGGAAAAACCACAGTGGAGGTCAATCCACAATATTGTTCTGAGTATACTCAAAAGAAAAGATTACAAAATGAGAATGCACTTGGATTCAGGCACACTACCTAGAGCTCACTGCTCAAAAACTGAAAGGATTACTACCTTACAAAATTTTGGAATACTTCCAAAGAGTTTGAACTAATAAAGTAGCATCTTCCAATGCTTGATTACAGTTTCGGTTAGGATCAACAATCAAATTTTGGACCTTCTAACTGATTCTGCTATGTTCTACTTCAATTCGAACCAAAAATCCTTAATGCACAAGTGAAACTGTGCATAATCGCTCTACTAACCTTCTGACATTCGCAACATACATCAACTCACATCGAACACACACCAAAATGATATAACCGATCACTTATATCTATTCGCCACCAAGAATTCAATCACTACATGTCGGCTTCAACAAAATAAGAAATATTCACAAACAGACAACTCAAATCATTCATAATATTCAATGCGCATCCACAAGAGTCGGCCACAACATAGTGAGGACCCAAACCAAAATGTTCAAGCACAAAAATACTTAAACAATAACTCCTCAAATATCTGCGACACACTATGTTCACCAAGTCGGCCTCCAAATACTGATGAACAGAAAATTAGTTCATCGGACCTTCTAACTTCCACCCAAATTGATACGAGGCACCAATATTTATAGATAACACATATTATGCATTGAACAATACTCCTTGAGATCCACAACACAAAATAATAACAAAAAATCTGCATATGAATCAAAGAACACAAAGTTACTAGATGCTTTGTTCTAGCTTAACAGATAATCACTTATCTTCAATCTGTCTACCGGTATGAGGAAAATGCAACGTGTGGATCGACTAGCTAACAAGGGTTTCCATCAATGACAACACCAGAAAACATGTGTAGTGTCTCTTGCCAACATAAAACTTCTTTGTTAATGAATTATGTATGTGATTATTGTTTGAAAACACCTAATATATAATTTTTGTATGCATGAGCTTGTGATACAAGGTACCCACCCTTGAATTATATGCATAAGCACAAGTATGATAGATTCCTACTTTTATGATTGTCTATTGATATATCCTATTAAGAGCCAATCTTTGACTTAGTGACATATGGATATGTTGAGTTAAGTATATCTAAGGAAAGCTTGTGAAGCTATGGTGACATGTTCATTGACTAGGAGAAATCCTACTAACCATACATTTCTACATAAGATTACCTCTAACTTCTCCTTACTAAATGGACCCTTGAGTGATCCATAGAGCTAACGTATATTGTATTGTTCATCCTCATAATTATTATTAGTAACTTTGACTTCACTTAATTTTTACAAGTTATGCATGATCACATTCATAAAATAGGCAGCAATCTCATGACAGACCATGTGATATTCACAGTCATAAAAGGGGTAACAATCTCATGACTTCAAAGAAGATGTTGCTCTCTAATTTTCAAGTTAAAAGAATTTTTTTCAAGGTTGATGTGCATTCACATGTGATATCAAGAGTCCTTAGGCACCCTGTAGGTTATGAGTTTGGATCCCTTCATGCCGAATCACTTTGAACTACGTTCAACCGACTCAATCCCTTAAGAGTCCAAAGTGCAAAATGACTGCAATCTTTGACGAGCTATAACTCAAAAATTGTGATGCTTACAAACTCTACATCTGAGGCTATGGGATTGTGTTAGGCCCCTCTACAATAACCTATCTTATTTTTTGCTATCTCGGAGGAATTTTCCCATGGTGACGACTTTTCAGTTGAGGAAAAAGTTGTCAAATGCAAGCAGTGTAAAGTTGCAAAGTGGTGCAAATTTCGTTCAGCAACTCGTACAACCAAACAGACTATTCCAACATGCCTAGATGGGTATTTTTACACTAGGCATGGTCCTCTTTCACACCCAAACATGTCCAATCACTATGAGCTACATTCAACCGGCTTGATCCCTTAAGAGTCCAAAGTGCAAAATGGTTGCAATCTTTAACGGGCTATAACTCGAAAACTGTGATGCTTACAAACTCTTTGTCTAAGGCTACAGGATTGCATTGGGTCCCTCTACAATAACTTCTCTTAATTTTTGCTATGTCGGAGGAATTTTATCATGGTGATGACTTTTCAATTGAGGAAAAAGTTGTCAAATGCAAGCAGTGTAAAGTTGTAAAGTTGTGCAACTTTTGTTCAACAACTTGTACAATCAAACAGACTATTCCAACACTTCCGGATGGGTATGTTTATACTAGGAATGGTCCTCTTTCACACTCAGACATGCCTAATCACTCTAAGTTATGTTCAACTGACTCCATCCCTTAAGAGTCCAAAGTGTAAAATGATTGCAATATTTGGTGGGCTATAACTAGAAAACCGTCATGCTTACAAACTCTATGTCTAAGGCTACAAGATCAAGTTGGGCCCCTTTGCAATAACCTCTCTCATTTTTAGCTATCTTAGAGTTATTTTCTTATGGTGACGACTTTTCAGTTGAGGAAAAAATTGGCAAATGCAAGTAGTGTAAAGTTGCAAAGTGGTGCAACTTTCATTCTACAACTCGTACAACCAAACAGACTATTCCAACACATCCAGATGGGTATGTTTATGCTAGGCATGGTCTTCTTTCAAACCCAAACACACTCAATCACTCTGAGCTATGTTCAACTAGCTCGATCCCTTAAGAGTCCAAAGTATTAAATGGTTGTAATCTTTGATAGGCTATAACTTGAAAATCATGACGCTTGCAAACTCTTCATGTGAGGCTATGGGTGGGACCCTCTAGAATAACCTCTCTCAGTTTTTGCTATCTTAGAGGCATTTTCCCATGGTGACGACTTTTAACTTGAGAAAAAAGTTGTCAAATGCAAACAATGTAAAGTTGCAAAGTGGTGCAACTTTTGTTCTACAACTCATACGACCAAATGAATTGTTCCAACATGTCCAGATGGGTATGTTTATACTAGGAATGGTCCTCTTTCACACCCAAACATGCCCAATCACCACTCCAAGCTATGTTCAACTAGCTTGATCCCTTAAGATTCAAAAGTGCAAAATGGTTGCAATCTTTGATGGGCTATAACTCAAAAACAATGGTGTTTACAAAATCTCTGTCTGATGCTACAAGATCATGTTGGAACACTCTAAATTAACCTCTCTTGTATTTTTCTATCTCGGAGGAATTTTCCCATGGTGAAGAATTTTTAGTTGAGGAAAAAGTTGTCAAATGCAAGCAGTGTAAAGTTGTAAAGTGGTGCAACTTTTGTTCTGCAACTCGTACAACCAAACAAACCATTCCAATATGTCTGGATGAGTACGTTTACGCTAGGCATGGTCCTCTTTCACACCCAAACACACCCAATCACTTCAAGCTATGTTCAATTGGCTTGATCCCTTATGATGACATGCAAAACAAAGGAAAAGAGAAAGATTCACATGGCAATTGACAAGTATAAGTTTTTCACACCAAAAGCATATAATTGCATGAAAGAGGTAAAACACCTAGGCGTCAAAATAGTTGAGGAAAACCTAAACATTTTCGTTCTCAAACGGGTTATGATCCAATTACTATGTGGATCTCATACTTATATTGAATTGATTATTATTAATATTAGTATTTAGGTAACTTTATTATTCCTATTATGGCTCTAATCACAAATGAGAAGATTACATGACTCTTAAAATCTTGTATGATCATCCTCAAGTCTAGCAAGGGAAAGAAGTTGGACACATGGTGGAAAAACCAAGTCACTTTTCCTTGGGTAATAAATGGGATGACATATTTGAGAAGGATCATTTCAATCCTACCTCTTCCTTCACTCCAAAAAAGCCTCAAATCCAAATAAGTGAAATAACAATAATATCATTTGGTGATGAAAAAGGAGTAAAAATCAAAACCTCCAAGTTTCCAAACCAAGTAGCTAATTACATAGGTAGATTTTGTGCTAGAACAATTCACAACCTATGCATCTACTCAACCATATATTTCATTTAAAAGTATCCTGACCCCACTCCAATGAGTATTTCAAAGAAAACAAAAGAAACAATTAGCTATAGTTATTATTGAAGAGGAATCTACCTAAAATGTCCTATTGCAAAGAATGAGAGGTTCCATCTCCACAAAATTAACTATCAAATACATTGTAACTAGCTAAGAAATAATAAAATCACCCAAGACAACTAAGGGGAAAACTAATGACTCCTTTGAATCTTAGTAGGTGACCACCACAAACTAGAGCTTATTTTAGAATACCACAAGCATAGGTGAGGACCTAGAATAGGAGAAGGAAAAAATTATGAGAAGTGATGATCCACCTATGAAAATGGGATATGAAATGTAGAAAACAAAATAGCAAAGTATACAAGAACCATTAGAGGTTTGTATAAAGAAGGTACAATAGGTTACATTATAAATATCTATCTTCCCTCTCATCTAGCTTTATCCATGGCATTCCATCACCATGAGACCACATTTCTTTGAGGCATTTTTTCAAACTACACACTGCCTTGTCTATGCTATTGCTTACTATTATGCTTTGATAGATTTTTTCCAAGCATCCATAGTTTGTTGGAAAGCACCTGGTTTAGGCTTTTAGCCATAACAACAAGGAAGTGAACTGTTTGATAAAATAATTTGGTAGACATGTATGGAAAATGTGGTAGCATAGAAAAGGTGATGAGTTGTTTGAAAAAATGCCTCAAATAAATTGGGTCTCATGGTGATGGACATCACCATGAGACCACATTTCTTTGAGGCATTTTTTTCAAACAACTCATTTCCTTGTCTATGTTATTGCTTACTATTATTATTTCATAGATTTTTTCCAAGCATCCATAGCAGAGACAAGGCAGTGAACTATTTGAAAAAATACCTCAATAAAAGATGGTCTCATGGAATTCCATGACAAGAAAATGCAATTGGTAGCTGCTCCTAGTTATTACTTATGCTATGTGAAGTAATTGCATCACTGCTTATGTTGACTTTCTAGAAAACTATATTGTAATTGAAATTTTGTCATCTATCAACATCAAGTTATTAGTTATGAAATGTGAAGTAATGTTTTGAGTTTGAAAGATGTGCAATGCAATGTAATCAACGATATGAATATAAACTACACAAATCTAATAAGTACAATCCATTATTTAAACTCTTTATTCTATTACCTACATGAAGGTTTGTACTCCACTTGCACTAGGAGGTGTTCCCATGAAACCTCCAATATTAGCCTATTCAACATCCAAATTAAAATATTAGAATACCATTCATATACCAATGCTATTCACATGTAATATTTATAATTGTTTACTAGTTGGGTCAAACCACAATAGTGGTTTACAAATTTTATGAGGAAGGAAATTTCATTTTTCTTCCTTTCCCCAAACTCAACGGGTTGGGTCAAACTCAATGGTTCAGCTAAACCACCTTATATGTTCGACCAAACCCCCAAAACATAAACAGAAATAATAATATTTTAAGGGGTTCGGTTGAACCAAACCCCCAAAACATAAACAAAAATAATAATATTTTAAGGGGTTCGGTCGAACATGGTTTCGACCGAACCCCCTCAAATAAGACATAAAAAAAAAAGAGCTTGTCACTGTCATTTTCGTTTTTTTTTGCTTTCCCTGTGCTCTGTGCGTGCAGTGAATGGTGAACGTGATCTGCAAATAGCGAACAAACTCAACTTCATCTCTCCACAATTCATCAACCCAACTTGCATATCGAGCACCAGGTTTGTCAAATTCAAATTTTGTAGACTTCAAAATGCATTTGTTTGTTAAATTTTGAAACCCTAAATGCAAAAATTTTCAAATTTGTTGAATTGAAACTGCATTTGTTTGAAAGTTTCTAAAGCCTTTTCAACATATACTATTTCTATGATACATTTCTACTCTGTCAAAAAATTAACATGCCCTGTCTATGCTTCCACATTTTGCATACATTTCTACCAGGGCACCTCCAATTTATTTGAGGCATTATATCAAACAGTTCATTAACAAATTTATTTGAGGCATTATATCAAATAGTTCATGGTAATTTTTGATGGAGTATGATAGAAATAGTGTTTCCATTGTATGCACCCTATATCAAACAATTCATTAACAAACTTATTTGAGGCATTATATCAAATAGTTCATGGTAATTTTTGATGGAGTATGGTAGAAATAGTGTTTCCATTGTATGCACCCTATATCAAACAGTTCATTAACAAATTTATTTGAGGCATTATATCAAAAACACTATTTCTATCATACTCCGTCAAAAACACTATTGGAAATTTATTTGAGGCATTATATCAAATAGTTCATTAACAAATTTATTTGAGAAATTATATCAAACAGTTCATGATATAAAGTTTAGGGTGCATACAATGGAAACTTGGATAAAATTCTTCATATTTTGCCTTTGAGTCTTATGACATTACTCCAAAAATGGTTGGTGAACTAAATGTATGAATCAAAGAATAAATTTAGAGGAAAGAAACTAGATTGTTTGAATGAAATGTATAATAAAATAGTTCTATTAGGATTAGAAGGAATGAAGGTATTATTACATTTTCTAGTATTGGGAAAATATAAAAATATGTCCACTTTACTATATATATATATATTTAAAACTATTCTTCATATATCCATGTTAAAACTATTAAAAATTAAATTACATAAATCAATTTTAAATTTGTACAAAGAAATAAATGACTTTGACTAAGAGCGAATATTTAAAATATAGCTATCCTCTTTGCAAAATCCAATTTGATTTGAGATATTTATGGACAAAAAATATGGATGAGCATGAGGTAAGTAAGAAAGAATAACCTTAATTTATATCTTCCCTCATCAAATAATTTCACGTTTAAAGAGTTTCTTAAGGCATATCCAATTATGAAAAACTATTATATACTTGTTATAACTATATTAAAGTATATCATGAATAAATTGAAAGGATAAAGAGTAAATCACTAAAAACACATACATAAATCATAGAAGTAAATTGATTAATATAAGGAGATTCAAGTGGTTGGATAATTTTTTCCAAGGAGTGGAAGAGGTTAAAAAGGAACCATCAAATAAATATAATATTTTAAATACTTTAAAAGAAAAATACATTTCTCCCTGCTCTAAATTCAAATGGTATTCCTTCTAAGATGATAATAATTGAAATAGAAGAAAATAATCATTATGAAGATCAAGTACCATTGATAAGTTTTAAGAGATCAAATAAAATATTCAATAACAAAAGAAAAAA
The DNA here is from genome assembly GCA_007258455.2 of Sequoia sempervirens. Classification (NCBI taxonomy): domain Eukaryota; kingdom Viridiplantae; phylum Streptophyta; class Pinopsida; order Cupressales; family Cupressaceae; genus Sequoia; species Sequoia sempervirens. The sequence goes on along the minus strand of VDFB02000017.1, from coordinate 116,274,872 downwards.
GAGAAAATAGTTAATGCTAAAGAAACAACTACAACCAAGCTACTATGTTAATAAATTCTCCTCTTATGTAGTCTTCATTTCCCTATAAATTGTGGCCTCCTTGTACAAATTAGCTATTGATCACCATAGTGAAACAAATTTAACATTTTGAAATGGTGGTTAAACATTATTATTATTTTCATTTGTATAAGTATAATTATTATGGGTTCATTTCTCCTCTCCTACTATTCCTAATAAGGTTCTATTTTACAAGCCTCATATAAATGTTAGGGTTCTAACTTCTAAAAATTGAATAGTGTCAACTTAATCTCATTAGACAATGCTCCCCTAGTATTAATGGGGCCAACTTTTTATCTATCAAACTCGGCTATGTTTACATTGAATAAGAATTTGATACCTTTATCCTGATACTTGAACTAAGATATCTTGGCTCTAATTTTAGTCCTTTTATCTAAAAATTATTGGTGACATATCCATTCATGTTTAGTTTTAATCATTTATTATTGCAATTAATTATTACAAGGAGATTCTTGAAGCTTGTATTCCATCCCCACCATTTTTATTCTAAATATTTGAAATTTTCTTTCAACTTAAAGTCTAAATTTTATCCTTAATGTTATACATATTTTTCTAGGATAACACATATTCATTATATTTCACTAAATTTGTTTAGGCATAGAAGAAAAACCTTCAATATATATTTAAGATAACTTTGATACCATGAAGATAATCCCACCTTTCATTGCATTAATATCAAGGTTAACTAACCCTTCCTTTTTACATGCTTTTCAATTAGAGTATCCTCTAGTAAAAATAGAAACATTAATAGTGTGGTTATCAAAGAGTGTCTAGGGATGCACACATCACTATTATTGATAAATTATAAGATTGTAAGAAATATTTATGGAAGAAATAACTATCTAATAGAGAATATAATGTATTAGTGCATATCTAACTATTACATATTTTTTAAAAAGCCCCTTTAAAATCTATCTTATTGCCATTTAATGAGCCAACTAGGTTCAAAATTATTTTCATCTTACTCCCCCAAAATTCATCACCTTTACAACAAAACTTGATTTCATCTAATTTATCTTATTTATTCTCAAATCATATTAAAATCACCACCTTAAACTCTAAGAAATATTTGGTAACTTATTTATTTTATCTTCATTTAGAAATGGGTGTGAAGGGGATTTAGAACCTTTTAAAGTTTCTTTCAAAATAACTAGGAAGATTTTATTCATTGCCTTTCTTGTTGCTTTTAGGATTAGTGTTATGAATTTTGTGCCTTCATTCTTAAAAATTCTTATATCAACTCATTTAGCATTTCCATGATCTTTTTATATGGGAAAGGTCAACATACAATGAGGTAGACACTTTCCATTTTTTTTATTCCTTAATTAGGTCTTTCTAGGGAAACTTTTAGTCTTTTCGAACACCTTACAAAAATATGATAAATGTGTGATTATTTTTCTTTCCACTCTATAAATTTTTGATGTGATTGGATATATAATTGAGATGATTCACTCATAATGTAATGATAAAAATTTAGTATATATGAAAGAAATAAGAATATTATTTTATTTTAACTAAAGAAATTGTGTGTACTCTATCTTGAAAATTACTAATTAATTTTGAAATTTACTTATAATTTAAAATAAGAGCATCCTTTGTAACATGGAATATAGATAGGTTAATTTTAATGAAATAAAATATGTTTTTATATTAAGAAAAATTTACAAATATATGGAACTCATACATTGAGAAATTGACTAAGATGTAACTTTGTATGAGAATTAAGATGCTCGAATAATTTATATACCTTCTTTCAATAATTAACATTAGAAATTAATACTTGGCTCATATTGTATACCCACCTCCCAATGGTCTTGGAATGGATGCATTTAGATGGAGAAGGATTTCAAAAGGCTCATGGTACTTGTGGACACCTCAAAGGCATGATATATAACAGATGAACTTTATTTATGAAATTTGGTCTTTAGTTGTTGGCTTCTAGTATGAATGTTATCTATAAGGTGGAATTCTTAGTTGAGACTCTCAACATTGTTGGTTTCTACAATATGCTCGCCAAAATGTATTAATTTCTAATGTTAATTATTCAAAGAAGGTTTTGTTTCATAAGAAGAGACCTATGTTCACATATTCCAAGGCATGTTATTATCCACAATGCATGACACTTCTTCACATCTCTACCAAGTTCTAAACAGATGCAAAATCATTTCCATGGAGGAGATTGATGATTTAAAAAGAAAATATCATGTCATTTCTTTCTTGAGAAGTCATGCTTGCATTCATGATTTGCAACTTCCATCTTCATCCAAAAAGAAATTTTGTTATCGTTATGTGCCTGATATTAACAAATCAAAACCTTCATTTGAGCATGATCTCCAACACAAAGGTAAACAAGTGGAAACAAAAGAAAGCTTGGTTAATGGCTTTCAGCATGTTGGTGGAAAATCTGCATCTTTTTGAAAGTGGATTTCTAGCTTATCAGTCTTATGTTTAGTAAGGTTTTGTAATCTCCACTATGTTATGTATTCGGGTCACGGGTATATCTAGTATGATGTCTTATTTTGGGTATTTTGGGTGCATAAGAGAATGTGCATATGTAATGATGTATTCAACCAATGTGCTTTTGTAACATTATAATCAGACAATTGGTCATTTGTACTAGGACCTCATTGGTCTTTTTGATATTTTGTAAAATTTGTTACTCAGACTGCAATTGGGGGTTTTCTTGCTGGTTCTTTCCCGCCAATATGTCTACCTAAACCAACTATATGTAAAATATTATATATAAATAAAATTATAAGTGGTCTCCCACTTTTTCTTTAAAAAAAAAGTTCTTGTAAATGTCCACATCTTTTTCCTTGACACAGTTGCTATTTCTTAAGAGATTTCTTATGATTTTTCATAACGTTGGTTAATACTTTACTGTAAATATTCTATATTCATGCTCTTAAATTTCATAAGAATATGTCATAAGAGGGTTTCATCTTATAAATCTATAATAATATTATATGCATTTAGAACATCTTAGACACCTCCCTTGAAGCATTCAACAAATGACAAATAACTACCAACACAAAGTGAGATGCCTCATTTCCTAATATGAGGACAAAATAATAAATCAAAATATTAGGATGCAAGGTTGACCCACCTTTCTGAGTACTTGGATAAGTTTATCATCTATTGAGGAGTGGATCCCAACAACAATTGTGCTTAGTGCTTACTACTAATCCAAGGAATACCTATTCATTTTTTCTTTATTGTATGCCTAATGACTCCTCATCTCAAGTTAAATTGTGGGAATGGATTTTTATGCCCTCCCTATGACTAAATGGCTACAAGGAGGTGAATATGATATGGTGGAAAAACCAAGATACAAGTTGGTTTAGTTCTCATAAACTCTCTAAAAAATAATTGAATTCCTACATCCTAACTAGAAATACCATGAGGGGTTTAGATCCCATTTTAGACAAAAAATATTCTTATACTGATCACTAGTTCACTTGGACCAACTAAAGAGATGGTGAACTAAGGGAAACTTAGTTGTATTGATAGATTAAAACTTATTTATTTCTCTTTCCATTGTCCCCTCTCCACAAAACACCCTTATTTAAGTAGATTCTATTAAACCTATCTCACATATCACCTCCCAATTCTTTAAACTTTTCAAACTTCTTATTCCTCATACCTAATAATCTATCCTTCAAGCTCAACACTTCCCACCTCAATCAAATTGATCACCTTGCTTCCCTAATATCCCTTTGGTTGATGTTCCTAGACCTCATCAAAATGGTAAGTGGATACAATTGTGGAATGATGTGATTAAATCTATTGCACTTCCTTACTATGATCTTACAATAAGAATATGGCTAGAAAGAGATCTAGAATGGAAAAAAAATATGGATCCAAATAGAAAAAAAAAACTTGTTTTGGCTTTAGCACTTACTAATAACTTTTCTACAATGAGTGGTTGCTTTCGTTGAAATAAAACTTAGAATATTTGAACTTAATTGTGGTAGAGGATCTCAATTAAGAGATAGGCTACATTGGATGAAAGGATATAAGGGATACACATTATTTTTTAGTTATCTCGAACATATTTACATTCTCGAGAGTGGATAATATCTATCGTTGATCAAGAGAGGTAGTTCCATGACAACTCTAATGATATTAAATCCATTTTCCTCCAACATTACAAATAATTTTTAATTGACCTAGTTGAAGGAGATCCACGTCAAGATATAGTGAAAAATTATGGGCATAACAATTATATATTTTTTAACATATATAAAATGTATGGTTGGATTAGTGAGATATTTATAACAAATATGCAATATGTAGTTAAACTTTATTAGATTTGATTCTTAATAAATTAGTTTTAATGATTCAATTTATAGCTTGATGCAATCTATAAGTTTAAATAGTTTGATGGTATCTAAACTTTATACATATAAAAATATGATAAATGTCTGATTATTTTGCTTTTCAATCTATAATTTTTGGATGTTCTTGGCTATATAATTGAGATGATTCACTCATATTGTAATGATAAAATTCATCGTCGTATGGAGGATTTTATATTATCTTCCATTAAATTCATCCTCTTTATGAGATTCTTATGGAATATTGATATTCTAGTGTGAATTCTTAATTTTAGACATATCTTAACTAGATAAATTTAGGTTCAATGAAGGCAATAAATTTTTTTTTTCACTTACACAATCCCATTTTGAAGTTCATTTATGTTAACAACTATTAGATTAAATATTTTTATCCCCAATTATTTTCAAATAATTTTATGTACTAATCTTTGTATTCTTATTCTTTTTTTCATCGTTTCATTTAAAATTTGAACCATTTAAGGATGCTATGTTATAGATTATAGTTGTCTTCCAATTCTTTTTAAATTGTTAATGGTATGAAAATATTATTGATGAGTAGATGAATTATTACAACTATTTTAGATTTGTATTCCCTTTATCTAGATATATTATTTACCAAAGTCTCATTGCTCTTTTAGGTGTACTGTATATATTTATATAACATGGAAAATGCAGATCATGTTCCACTTGCACCAGATTCTTTGTTTGCAAATACCAGTAATGAGATTAAAAAATTGAGAGATTCATTAGCATAGGGTGCAAACCCGGGGATATATAGTGAACCATGCATGTTAATATTGCATAGTCTAGAAAAACTAAAAAATGAACTTGAGAGGACTAGTGCATATTCCCTAGATAGAGTGGCTGCTATTCTTTCCCACATACAGGAAGAAGTACATGGTGACATTCCCATTAAACAAATATAGGATAGTGTCACCAAAGAAATGATAAAAGCCACTTGTTTTCCATTTTATCAAAATGTGTGTAAGGTTAGGGGATACCAGGTCCCTAGATGTGTCGATCATGCTATGGCCTCATTGATCTACCCACAATTTCTCGTAGCACATGGTCTATACCCAAAAAATGACCAAATTCCATTATATTTTGTTTAGCAGTTGTATGTTGAGGTCCATTTGGGCCTCAAAGTTAACTACCTAGACATTCCACCATATGCTGGTCAGGGGCGTGGCAGGATTGTTGATAGGCCCACCTATCATCGAGCATATAGACCACCCCCAGTGTTTAGGGTATTGGTTAGTGAGAGGTCTCTTGCTCTCACCCTAGCTCTAGCCCCCATAGTAGATGAGGTTGTCGTTGCTTCCCAAAAGGAACCAATTGACACTGTAGGTGACATTGCGACTGCCACCACTAGGATATTTGATGATCGTGTAGGTCAATATTTGATGTCCAGACATTCTAGATCCACGCCATTTTCAGCATAGTGGACCACCATGGATCCTTTTACAGTGGTCAGCATCCCTACTCCTACATAGCTTGATGCACTTACAGGAGATATGGCACACATGACTCTACATTGTTTGGTTGAGGACCTGTTGGAGGCATATGCCAACATTGCATCAGATAATGGGATCGGTATAGAGCATGTTAGAGATCATTTGAGATGCAGAGGTCGTTTAGTTCCAGGATCCCATCACTCTCAGTCGAGCACTAGTGTGCATCAAGATCCACCTATAGTTCATTCGACAGCTACACAGACTATGGGTTTTATTGATATGTTGATTGGTTCTGGTTCATCATCGTCGATGCCATCTCACCTTCATAGTCCTCTACATTCATCATTTCTAGCATGACATGGGATAGATCAGATGGACGCAGATGTTTATTCGTCACTTAACCTTTTGGTGGATATGGTGGAGGCAACTGTTTCAGAGGACTTAGGTCATCCGATATCAGATGATATTCATGTATGTGTGCATGTGCATGTTTCAATTATTTTTTCATTATTATTATTTTTTTTAACTAGATATTCATGTAAGTTGATAAATATATGTATATATATTGTTACAGGTGGACATACCTCATATCACTCCTATTCTTGGTCTAGATCGTGTGCATGATCGATGTGACTCTATGGATGAATTTTTTGCTAGTGGACATGTGAGTTTTACATTTTTATATAATCACACGTGTATATGTACATGCAATATTTATGTATGCATAGATCTAAATTGATATTTAAAAATACAAGTTCATTTAAAAATAACTTTCATAAAATTTATTTAATATAAATTATATGTATTTAACACATCCTGTACACAATTTTATTTGCAAGGCTCAGCACATCCATTAGAGCAGGACCGTTCTCATTCAGATGGCCATTCGACTAGGAGTAGCCATTCATATTAGGCCATGCACACTAGATTTATGATCTTTACCACATGTATTTGCTTATACATGATGATCTTTAGTATTTGAGATTTGATCTCTAACTTACATTTGCTTATATGATATACATACATTTGCTTATTTGTTGATCTTTAGTATCTCGACATTTGATGATCTTTAATTTACATTTTGCTTATATGATATGTACATATATTTTCGTATATGATATATACATACATTTGCCTCTTTGCTTATAATATGTGTTATGTTTATATGTATTGAATCCCTTTTACATGTATGTACATGTGTTTGCTTATGGTTTAAACATGTTTACACATAATATATGTATGCATTTGCTTTAAATATTCAATATACATACATGCTTATTTTATGATCTCTTACAACTTACATTTCCTTATATTCAATATACATTTGATCCCTAGTAGAATTTTAGGGAAATCAATGCCATTTTATAATTAAGTTCATTCATGTTGATCACAATAAATATTTTTTTTTAAATGACTTAAGCAACATGAACCATTGAGTTGAGAACAAGATATAATCTTTTTGACAAGTAACTTGAAATTCAATTCAAATTATATCTAGCTATTATACATTTTTTACAAGTAACTTGAAATTCAATTCAAATATTTAATTAAGAAAATTTAATTCAAATTATACCCCTATTATACATTTTTGACAACTAACTTGAAATTCAATTCAAATATAATTAAGAAAATTCAATTCAAATTATACCTCTAATATACATTTTTGACACTTTAAAAAAATTCTAAAATTACTAGATATGTTGTGCATGCCTATGAATTAAATATCTTCAACAAACTCCACAATGAAATAACTTGTTTGTTTACTACTTGATTCATTTAGTTAGGATCTAGTTATTCCATGTACACTAGAATAATTTTTTCCATCCCATATGCATATAAATAGAAGCTTATTTTCATTATTCGATATCAAATTGCAAGATTAATTCTCATTTATATCAATTTGGAGCCAGATTTTGGAGAAGTTTTTGCACATTTATCAAGGAGGCAAATATTGGAGCTCGACAACTTTTCATTTTTATCAATCAAGGCAAAATTTGGAGGATAATTTAACTAAGTTGGTAGAGGACTTGTTTTGAGTCATCTTTAAGTTGAAGAAGAAAATGGTACAACAAAGAAAAAAAAAATGTGTCTCAACGAAAATTGTCAAAAGAAGAACATAAGAGGCATGAACAAAACTTGGAAAATTATCATAGAAAGAAACAAGGTACATGCTTGTTTCTTCTCTCTCTCACTCTCAAGTGTGTGTTTAGGAATTTTACTTTGAAAAAACATGAGTATTCATTTGATGGGATGAAATCCATAATTTGTGCATTACTCCACCCAATAATTTGGTTAGAACACCTAAACATAAATTTGTATGTGCATACATTTTGCATTGGCTTTCTTATTAAGATTAGAAATGTTTAATGTATGACCATTTTTCAACTTACAATACCCCAACTTAAAATGTACTCTTAAACTAAAATATTGTACATTAAATCATTCCCTACAAACCTTACACTTATCTTTTACCAATACCTTTGTTTAATATTTTTGTCATCACATTATCATTGTTGAGTATTGCATCCGTGACAATAATAATTTCTCTTTTACTTTGTTCATGAAGAAAATGATAGTGTACTTCAATACATGCTTAGTTCTCCAATGAAACCTTAAATTTTGTGTCACTCACTATGCCACTTTGATTTTCATAAATTTTTCAACCACATTAATTATTTTATGGCTTTGTAAATTCCTATATAGTCTAACTTTGCACTTTGAAAGAAACCATTATTTTTTCTTAATTATTCATGAAACTACACCTTCATGTACAATGAAGTGGAATTCTAATGTTGATATTTGGTGATCAATATTCCCTATCCAATCTACATTGCAACATCTAATTAGCTTAATATTTTTCTAAACTCCCATTGAATTTAATCTAATGATCAATAGTTCCTTAAAAATATTTTTTAAATATTTTAATAAATGCCCAATTCTAAGCTCTAGAATTATTTTAAAATTAGAACTCAAATTATACTTAAAGCCAATGCAATGTCAGGTTTTCTAGAGACTAACACATGTATACATCAAAACTCAAGCTATATGGTGCCAAGGAATAATAGTTATATATGATAGATTATTCTTTAAATTATGTCTTAACACACATTTGTTTTGAAGGATTCTAACCATGTCATTGCACTTGAATGACTATAAATACTTTTAAATGTCCTCAAGTCATCTTGGTCATGCAAGTTTCAATGTTTATATGATCCTTGACTCTAATTCCTTAAGCCAATTCTTTTTGTTTCAATATTTGTGTTTTGTGTCTTTGGTCTTTTATTTTCATCACTTCAATTTTCTCAAATTATTTTTATGTTTTATGCTCTAGGGATTCCTCAAGTAGGAGTCGAGCCAAATCTAGATATTGGATCAAATGAATCTGTTGAAGAACACATGGACCTTGAAGTTAGGAGGAGACCCAAGTTCAAACAATGCTTGTTGGAGAGGGGTCAAGATCACTTCCTTCTACTAGTATGGATGAGCATATAAAACTAGAACAAACTTCTCTCACTTATAGCGCATCATGTTTTATCAGTTTGTTTTCTTGCATACATAAACTTCCACTTATATAACATCATCTCTCTCACTTTTTGTTTGCAAAATATTTTGTGACATGTAGGAAGGATCAACAAGTAGGAAGTTTTCATGCTCAAGTCGGAGCCACCCAGACATTGGATCAAATGAATCTGCTCAAGAATGCATGGTCCTTGAAGATAGGGAGGAGGCACAAGTTCAAACAATGCATCTTGGAGAGGGGTCAGGATTAGTTCCTCCTACTGGTATAGATGATCATATAAAACTAGCCGAGAAGGTGAGGAAACAAATTTCTCATATAAATTTAGATCATTTACTTGAAATGGATATGGAGAAACTGAAATATTATGCCAACCAACCTTATAATAAGAGAAAGAGGTCAATGACTAAATTTGTAAATGGAATGATCAATCATCATTTCAATCATCTTGATACACTTGAAAAAACCTAATTGTTATCACGTTTACTTCTTCGTGATGAGCTCAAAGAGTCATTACAATTGTTGGGTGTCCATTCATCATCAAATAAGAAGAAACACATGGGATTACAAAAGGATATTGTTCAAAATGTTAAAAAGGGTTTAGATTCCATTGGGAAAGGATCTCATCGCTGATAAGGCCACTACAAGAAGAGTGATGTTGACATCTATTGTACATCAAGATATAGAAAGAAAAAGAAAAATGTCTGCACTTTCAACTGAAATTGGTTATAGTAGAACCACATTGATAAAATATGAGAAAAAGAGAAAGTTTTGGATGAGAGTTTAGAAGGCAATTGGGAAATTGTGTGTAGAGCTCCCATTCGACAGATTGAAGATGTTGTTAGAACTTGGTCTCGTGTTTTGGCATGATCGACTCGGCCCATCATCAAATACAGATGTTATGGAGACACGATTGGACCTAGTATTTATGAAAATCATATCAAACATTGCCAGACAAGTAACACAATTTGAGATGTGTATGAACTTTTGTAATGCATATCCTCATATAAAGATTGGGAAAATGATGTTTCAAAGGTTAAAGCCATATTATGTGAAGATAAACAAGTTTTTTGAAACTTTTTGTTGTCCTTATCATATTGAATTTGATCTCTACTATCAGGTGTTTTGAAAAATGAGAGAAGAAAGATGTGGGTTTCAAAATGCACCTCCTAAACAGGCAAGTTTGTTCATAAAGTATATATTATGTGATCATGAAAATGGACCTCAAATAAGCTGCATAAAAGGAATTTGTGAGACATGTGGAAATTTGGCTAAATTTCCTTCAAGAATTGAGGATACTGACCTAACAAAGACAGTAAATTGCAAGAGGTAAGTATTATTTTTAGAGAGTTTATTTGTTTCAATTTCTCATAGATTGTTATTTGGATTCTCTTTGATGTAATGTTGCATTGATCAAGGTGGTTTATTAGTTATTCACATATTTTACCAACACAGTACAAGTATGTAAAGTTGGCAAAACAAATTTTGGGAAAGAATCCAAGGTTGAACTATGTAGAAGAGGAGATTCCCATTGAAAAATTTATGGAAGATTTTCAAAAATTGATACGACCATACATACAACATTCATTTTTTGCTAAGTGGCAAGCACAACAATTCCAAACATTGAGAGATACTTTCCCATGTGGAACAGTTCTATCAGTAGTTGACTTTGCAAAAAATTACTCCTTTGTACATCAATAGGAGATTCAATCAGAGTATTACTTTTCAAAGAAGATCACTATTATGGATCATGTGTTTTATCGACATGCACAATCAAAATTGGATGGTGTTGAGAGTATAGATGAAGAACGAGCCATTAAGAAAGAATATCACTTTTATATTAGTGATGATAAAGAGCATGACACACTTTTTGTCCAACATTGCTTTACAATATTTTTTGAGAATTTGAGAAGCAGGGGTGTAATATTTGAAAATCATTTTGTATGATCAAATGGATGTGCAACACAATTCAAATCTTCATGGCCATTCTATGCACTTTGTAGATATCATAAAACTTACAAAATACCACATGTTTGGAGTTTTTTTGAGAGTGGGCATGGAAAGGGTGAGCATGATGGAGCAGGAGCTTGCATCAAACGAGCTTTAAGAAAGCATCAAATGAGTTATCTAGAAGATCGTCTAGACAATGCACATGATGTTGTTGAATGGTGCAAGAAACACTTTGCATCAAATGTGGTCGACACATCTTCAAGAAAAAACCGACACATTCCACATAGAGTGTTTTGGGAGATATTAGGTATGTATAAATTGTACATTAAATCAAAAATTTGAATTTATTTAAATTTAATATATATATACATATTTGTTCACATAAGTTTTTTGTTGTACATATGTATCTAGGTGTGGATAGAAGATCGATGCATGGATGCAAGAGGGTAGAAAAAACAAGATCTTTGCATTGTGTTAGGAGTTTAGATAGTCACCATGGATGGATATTAGACAAAAGGGATTACTCTTTTTTTTGCACTTAGTGCATTGAGGGAAACTCTGATTATGCATGCAACAATCAAGAACTTGGATATGCCGGTAAATGGGATACTCTGGTACACTAGTTGCTTAGAAACATATGATGAAAACGAGGAAGAAAGATTTGAAGAAATTCCTTTGATTTCAATTGATTATGACCATATTTTGTAGATTGGTTAGAAAGGTACACATGTAAGTTTTCAATAATTTAAATATTATATATATTCAATTAATGATCTTTTAGACATTTCTAATTTTAGAATTTTTTTTGTAAAAATTTGGTGTACGTGAGATGTTTCTTGTAGTCATAGCAAGAGCCTCGGGAAACATCAAAGGTGTTAGCTATTATTTATTGTGTTGCACACAAAAGAGGAGGAATAAGCTAACAAACCAAAAACAAGTGATGGAATGTCATTTCCCCACAAGCAAGATTTTTGAATTTAAAATTTTATATACATTGTATTCACATGTGCACATTACATTATAAACATTAACATATATTGTACAAACCTTGAGCACGAAAATGTTGCACACATTCATATGTCTTACCTTAGGTTCATGTTTACCATGCAGGTTTTGTTGTAGTGCAAGGGACATATCTAAAACAAGTCAAAGTTGTTTAGCATGGGATTCATTTTGTTGACTATTAACTTGATAACAAGGTATATCAATATAGTCACTGAATAATTGCTACCACTCTACATCTTCATGCAGTTCCACATGAACGTGGCCGAAGAAAATGGAGACTAGATAGTGATGATCATCAAAAAATTCTACATGTTATTGAAGAGTGGGCCGAACTAGAATCTTTGACTTAGATTATATCCATGGTTTTCAAGCTCACTTGTAACCCTATACATGTTCAAATGAGAACTTATAGTAACTTGTGACTAATGTGAGGTCGACTCGGGATCACATGCAGTCAAAGAATGAAGTTGCAATGTGAGATCGATTTGGGATCACAAAACAACTCAGATGTGAGGTCAACTCGGGATCACATCTGGACAAACATAAACAAAAGGCCTTTGAACATGAGGTCGATTCGATCACATCCAAAGTGAGAGATAAGAATCTCTGCCAAGGTTGCCCCCAAGAGAAGCAATTGATAAATTGATGTGTTGAATCAAGGATTGAAGTTCGATAGGTACTCTCGCGGATCGTAAATCTAAATGATAGAGGAGAAATAATAAATTGAAAATTTGATCAAATCAAACAAAAGATAAGGTTCTTGATGTAAGATGAAAAATATAAGAATCACAAAACCCAGGTAGATCAGCAAGAAAATTATGCCCTAAGGTTCAATTAGAAGAAAAGAAGTGGGTGAAATCGAATGGAAGATAGAAGTTTGGAAGAAATGGAAAGAAATGGAAAGAAGGAAGAGAATCTGCCTCAATAAAGAGGATGCATAAAAATCAATCAACTGTTTAAGATAGGGAATTTCGATTGAGATCACGAAAGAAGATAAGGAAATGAAGAACGTGATCACAGTTGATGAAAAATCCACAAGAAAGATGAAGGAAACCCTCTCAAACCCATAATATAGCCTAAAAGTGCAAATTAACATGAAGTCTAAATAGTGCAAGCTACATGAAAATGCAAAGGTGTACTTGCAATAGGGTAACATAGGTTTTGTGTGTGTTCATCATTCATTAGAGAATGTGAGAGAACTTATTTTCATCATTGGGCCATTGTTACCGGACAACGGACAATCACACAATCATCACTAGTCACAAACACAACTATGAAGATATGAATGTGATTTATATCAGCTTGGAATGTGGAAAGATTATAACATGAGCATCAAATACATGAAGGTCAAGATGACTTCAATGTTAGCTTACCCAATTTAATGTAGCAAAACCACGCTCGCATCAAGACATAAACGCCAGGATTACCATGAGAATGGTTGTGCAAAAACATTCAAGGATGATGCCATAAATCTCTTAAGTGTGTCAAGGAGACAACAAGAGACGAAGAGGTTCAGACAACACCCTGGCGAAAGCAAATAAAAACATGCCCCATGCCCCCAGTCCTCTATTATGCATCACGAGGAGAGACTTATTAGACAAGGACACTCAGCGAAAATCAATGTCAGTCCAGCACACAAAGAAAGATCATGTGGCATATCTCAAGCATTAAGTGTTGCAATTAAAAAAAATTTAAGTGTGTAAACTGATACTGAGTTCAGAGGATAAGGATCGAATGCTTGCAAGTAGGTAAGATCACATGACCGAACTAGATAAGACCAAACTGATAAGTGTTGAAAAACACACGATGTCAGGGGTTGTGATGAAAAACACAGTTGGGTTAGTGTTGAAAAACACTGTTTGCGAGGTGTCCTAAAGACAAGCATATCCAAGAGACCAAAGCTAAAACAGTGATGCCCCTAGACAAAGACAAAGACCAATTCCAAACCAAGGCAATAAGGACAAGGCATGATGGAGAAAGGCTAAGTGTCGAGGATGCATGCTAATAAATAGGGATGCAAAGGCCTCAAGTAGCGCCTGTTTCCAGGTTTTCACCACTTGGAATAATTTTTTTTAGGACTTTTTATATTTATTTATTTTTTGTATTTTTGCTACCAAGGCGCCTGTTTCCAGGTTTTCACCAAGGCACTTTTCTTTTCTTTTCTTTTTTTTGAATTTTTGTATTTTCATTTTTTTTTTGTATTTTTTCAGCATCATATTTGATTTTTTTTGAATTTTTTTGACAATATATCAATTTTTTTGGTAATTTTTTCAGTATCATATATCAATTTTTTTGGAACTTTTTTCAGGGTCATAATTATATACAAAGGATGCCCCCAGACAGAATGGGCATCAAGGATAGAACTTCTTCAGGTGAAAAACATTGATAGGCTCAGGGAGCTGCTCCCCCTCTTCAATAGATAGTAGATAGGCACTTGTGCCAAAAGCTATTGTGATGATGTAGGGTCCAAGCCAATTAGGTTTGAATTTTTCCTTCTGTTCTCGATTCTGTTGGTTCTTAGGATTCTCTCACAAGACAAGATCTCCTACTTGGAATTCTCTAGGGCGAACCTTTTTGTTGAAGGCTTTGGACATCCGCTTTTGATAGACCCTCATATGGTCAAATGATGCTTTACGCTTCTCATCAAGAAGTTCCAATTCCTGCAATCTCATGGCGCGATAGTCTTCATCTGTAACTAGACCTTTGAGAGAGACCCGAAGTGATGGAATCCCAACCTCTAAAGGTAACATTAGCCCGATGCGTATGTGAGGAGGCAAAGGAGTAGCCCGGTTAGATCTGGCTTCGTTCTATAGGCCACGGGGCGGTTATCTGTAGATGTCAGGTCTCTACCATTCTTATGAAGCGTGCAGTACAGAATCTTGAGAATGGTTTTGTTTGAAGCCTCTGCCTGACCATTTCCTTGTGGGAAGTAAATGGAGGACCAATGTTGCTTTATCTTGAATCTTTGGCAGAGTTCTTTAAGGTCCTTGTTTTTGAACTGACCTTGTTGTCAGTGATGATCTCAGATGGCACTCCATATCAATAGATGATATGGTTTAAAATAAATAAAGACACTGTCTTGCCTGAGGCAATAGAAAGTGGAACAACCTCTACCCATTTTGTGAAGTAGTCAGTAGCAGTGATAATGAACTTATGCCCACCTGATGATTTGGGATGAATCTGCCCAACAAGGTCAAAGGCCCATCGCTGAAATGGCTAGTGAGATATAGAAGGAATTAGCTCCCTACCTGGAGCATGTATCAGGTGTCCATGTTTCTGACATTTTTCACAAGACTTAGCAAATGCTACTGCATCTATCTGCATCGTAGGCCAATAGTACCCTGCCCTAAGCAACCTTCTAGCCATGGAAAGACCATTAGAATGTCCTCCACATATGCCCTCGTGGATGTCAACTAGCGCTTGATCGGATTCCTCCTTTTCTAAGCACCTAAGAAGTGTTCCATCTAGACCCCTCCTATACAAATCACCAGAGATGAGGGAATGGCGAGAGGCGTTGCGGATAAGGTTTCTTCTTTCAGATCGGTTAAATGTATCGGGGATGATGCCATCACGAAGATATGAGTAAATAGCACCATAGTGGGAGGATTCATGATTGACAAGGGTACAAATGACATGGCTTTCAGGTGAGTCAAATATGGGATATCGTAGCTCTTCCACCAGGAATTCATATCTGGACTCATGTTCCTCTAACTGAAGAAGTGAAGAAAGGGTGGCCATAGCATCAACTACTTTGTTCTCAGCCCTAGGGATTTGCTGAAAGGTGACAAAAGTAAAATACCGTCTTAATGAATCAACCATTTTTTTGTAAGGTACCAACTTGTCATCTTTTGTTTGGTATTGTTCATTGACTTGGTTGATGATCAGCTGAGAATCCCCATAGATATGTAGTTCTGTGATATTCCACTCTATGGCCATTTTTAGTCCATTTGTCAAAGCCTCATACTCAGCTATGTTGTTTGTGCATGGAAAGAGTAACTTGTAAGATTTAGGAATAGTATACCCATGAGGAGAAACAAACAACACACCAGCTCCAGAACCATTTTGCATGCAGGAACCATCAAAGAATAGTTTCCAGGATCTTTCAGTCATGTACATAAGATGCTCATCTGGAAAGTTGACTTGAATGGGCATATTATCTTGAATAGGGAAATTAGCCAGTTGATCTGCAATAGCTTGGCCTTTGATTGCTTTGCACTCAATATACTCTATGTCAAATTCAGAAAGAATCATCATCCATTTAGCAAGTCTACCCGTGAGAGCAGCTTTACCGAGCAAGTATTTGAGAGGATCAATTTTTCTATGAGGTGTATGGTGTGTGCGAGCATATAGTGTCGCAATTTTTGAGAAGCAAACACTACTGCGAGGCAAGCTTTTTCAATACTAGTATAATTAACCTCATAAGAAACAAGAGTGCGACTAATATAATATATGGCCCTTTCTTTCCCTTGTTCATCTAATTGAGCCAACAATGCCCCCAGTGAAGATTCAGTAGCTGAGACATATAAAATGAGAGGTTTTCCTGGAATGGGAGGCATTAAAATGGGAGGATTTGCCAAGTATTCTTTAATTTGATCCATGCTCTTTTGGCAATCCTCATTCCAGACACATTGAACACCTTTATGCAATTTTTTGTTGAAAGGTTGTGCTCTATCTGCCAATTGTGAAATAAACCTCCTTATGGATTGAAGGCGCCCTTGAAGACTCCTCATTTGGCTAACATTTTTGGGAGGTGGCATGTTTATAATGGCTTGAACCTTTTCAGGGTCCACTTCTATTCCTTTAGCTGAAATGATGAATCCCAATAATTTGCCAGAAGTAACACCAAATGCACACTTTTTTGGGTTTAATCTTAGTTGAAATTGTTCCATGCGATCTAGAATCACTTCTAAATCAGCCAAATGTGTTCCTCTTCTCTTAGACTTAGCCAGGGTGTCATCCACATAATCTTCCATATTCTTATGCATCATGTCATGGAAGATAGTTGTCATAGCTCTTTGGTAAGTAGCTCCTGCATTTTTCAATTCAAAGGGCATGACATTCCAACAATAAGTACCCAAGGCACATGTGAATGCAGTCTTTTCTTGATCCTCAGGAGCTATCTTGATCTGATTATACCCAGAAAAACCATCCATCAAAGAATAGATCTCATATCCCACTGTCATGTCCACTATCATGTCTATGTTAGGAAGTGGAAAATCATCCTTTGGGCATGCTCTGTTAAGATCTCTAAAGTCTGTGCAGATTCAAATGGTTTTATCATGTTTAGAAATAGGTACAATGTTGGAAATCCAGTCAGCATAGTCTATGGCTCTAATGAATCCTGCACCAAGGAGCTTTTCTAATTCAGCTTTCACTAAAAGAGCTATATGAGGGTGCATTTTTCTCAACTTCTGTTTGACTGGTTTCACACCTGGAGCTATGGACAAATGATGCATAATGAGATTAGTGTCCAACCCTGGCATGTCTAAGTATGTCCATGCAAAGTTAATTTTCTTCTTTTGGAGGAACGCAATATAGGCTTTCTTTTCTTCAGGTGATAAAGATTTAGCCAAGTGTACAATTTTTGGAACTTCCTCTGTGCCCAAATTAACAGCTTCTGTAGGTTCAACCAATACTGATGATCTGTCCTGGAAATAGCTTGGGAGACTATCAAATACCTCATCCGTAGGTGCCTCTGGGAGGTTTTCACCTTTGGATACGTCTTTTATTTTTACTTTTTTTGGTTCTGACAACGCCACATAGTGGTTTTCGCCATCAGAGCTCTTATTCTTTTTTTTTTCTTTTTATCTTGTGACTAAGGTACTTGATGTCAGGTTCTGTCATACTGGTAGCCGGTTCACTGGTGGAAGAGACTACAGGTTCAATGGCATTTAGATAGTAGGTGATCTCATAGTCATTGTGAAATGTCAAGAGTTGAGGCTCTTGGTACCGTTGAGACCAATCAATAAGGTTGGGGTGAACAAGGGGTAGGTTGATGACCGGTTCAAGATTAAGGATATAGGTGGTGTCATCTCTGGTGACTGTAGAATTGGAATCTATCAAGTTTCCCTCTAAAGTGTCTAAATCAGAATTTATCCTAGCAAGCGAAGAATCGTCTACTAATGTGACATGTGGGTTCCAATCTTCTAATCTAACACATGACTCGTCAGTTACATCAGGTTGAGAACTATAAGCGTGGACAACATCCATATCCAATTCAACTGTTGCATCTGAGAGTGAATCCCATTCAAACTCATGAGAGTCTATTTCTAAATTATTGTTGGAGCCTCGTGATGTAGAAGCCTCAAGATTTGGAAGAGGCTCCTCTCCTCTAGCAATTTGCTCAATCACAAAATTATCTGAATTATCACCATCCGTTGCAGCTGGGATGGAGACACTATCCATAGTCAATCTTGCATTCATATAGTCACTATCTATTGCAAATGAGATAGGAGGACTATCAATTATTAA
>VDFB02000017.1:116217417-116255960 GCA_007258455.2 Sequoia sempervirens | reverse complement strand
AACCAATTGTTCCAAAGATTTCCATTTTTTATCCGCATAAGTGCTTTAATGTTTATGAACCTCATTTGTTAAATTAAATTGCACAATCTTTGTAGGACCCTCTTTTCCAACTATCTCCACTTTTCATGGTGGAGTTAAACCTAGAAACTGAAAAGTTCCTCTTTTCTAGCCTAGGGCTATTATCCCATCACATCTATTTTCTTAACCACCACCTATTCTTCCTAGAACATTACACATTCCTTTCACTATCTTGATATTAATTCTTACCTTCTATTACACCTAACCCATAATATGGTGGCATATCCCATTCATGATCCCCTTCACTACTATCTAGTTTTACCCTCATTTTCTTAGCTCCTTTAATTCAACCTTGGATGTCTATACCTAGCATTCCTCCCCTCATCATTTTTGTTTCTAATTGAAACAAGTGAAGTATAAATCCATTATTTTGAATTAACTCATCCCCTATGTTGCACAGATGGTTGTTGTTGCACCAAAAGATCGACCTATTAATGCATAATACAACTGCCAAAGTTAATGAATCCACAAGAGGCAGTTAATCCATGCCACGAACCTGAGCGCTATGCTACACAACACAAGGAGACCAAGGGTGCACACCTTGCAAAAATCCCCTCCCCAACACAAGCAAGGGGTTTAAACCTGTGACCCAAGCTTTGATACCAATTATTGCACAAACGATTGTCGTTGCACCAAAAGATCGACCTATTAATGCCTGATACAACTACCATAATTAATGAATCCATTAGAGGCGATTAAGCCATGTCATGAACCCGAGCGCTACATTGCACAACACAAGGAGACCAAGGGCACACACCTTGCAACACCCTATTGGTTGAACAAGAAAATTTATAGAGGGGGTTACTTAAAATCCCATAGGGTACACATTTTAGTCTTCATCTTACCTATATCTTCCCCATGCTTCTTCCCTCTCCCATCCTTTCCCCTCCCCAAACCCTAACATTATCTAAGAATATTTTTTGTCCTTATACACACTACCATCCTACCCCAACCTAGCCTCATCGTAGAGTATAGTTCGTACCTCGTTATTCTTGGTAGAATTTGATATGTAAGCCACTTCCATCACATAATGATTTAACACCACACCCTATATCTCTTATTCATATCAATATTGTTCTACCTTCTCTATCTCTTGTAGATCTTCTTACAACTTCCATGATTACTTCTACTCTTGTAAATCTTATTATTTCATTTATTACACATGATACATCTACTAGAGATTCCCTTATACACCACATGGGCTATCTTCATATTGAGCATTCTTATCCTCCCTATGATTCTATGGTGACCACAATATTTGAGGTACCTTCCATATTTATTTTTATTTCTTTCATCCCAGATATCATGTTTGATAAATTTTCACATATACCATTACTTTCTTCTATTTTTATGCTTAATATTGATACAAAATTGACCAGTGATGAACCAATGGTTGATGAGGTTTCACCTAGATGTGGTCTTTAGACACTTATTTCATAGTTGTACATATTTACTATTATCTTTTATCTTTGTGTTTGTGCTCATTGTCCCTCACTTTGTGGATGATGTATGATACTTTTGAGTGCATTTTAATGAATGATGGGGGGAACATTTGATGTTAATTATTCTAATCTTGCTACTATATTTTTCATCTAGTCTATTCTTCTATAAATGTGTCATCCCTACCTTTATTCAAAATATTTGGGGATGATGAAAGGCATTAGAATATAATACCTTTCTTCATTTATACAAAAGTATTGTAACTATATACACTTATTCTATAGTGACCATCATATTAGAGCCACCTTCCATGTTTCATGTTGTTTCTCTCATTCTAGATAGCATGTTTGATATTTTTGCATATGTACCACTACTTTATATTATTTTACTCTTAATGTTTAAATTGACTTTACCTAAATATAGTCCTTAGACACTTATTTCACAATTGTACATATTTCCTATTATGTTTTCCCTTTTCATTTATGTTGATTGCCACCTACTTTGTGGATGAGGTATGATACTTTTAAGTGTATTCTAACACAAAATGAGGTTCAACATATGATGTTAGTTATTGTAATCATGTTCCTCTATTTTTCATGTATCCTATTGTTTTATGTATTTATCATCCCTACCTTCTTCCATAGTGTTGCTTTAAAAATAGCATGTGATGCCTATTAAAGCTTAAATTGGTTTTCCCATTTTTGGGTAAGTCTAAAATATCCTCAAACTTGCCTATAACAATACTTTGCACTACCCAAATTCATAAGCTTTCCCTCGTACTTAGCCATTTTCCTAAAAATCGGCCCTTTGAAGAAGTTTTGGAACTATTGTTGAGTTTCAATGCAATTTTCACAATTGTGTCGGTCCCCAACTAGGTTTTCACTTGACCTACTTTATTCTCGATAACAAATTATTTTCTTAAGAAGCGACATTTTGAGTGGTTTCAAGAACTCTTTTGAAGCTTGACAAGATTCTAGAACCTTTAAAAGTCCTAAAAGGTGGATCTTAAAGAAACAAAGGAAGTGAACGAAAAAATGATTAAGCGAAAAATGTTAAGGTTTCCTAAACTTTGTCGGACTTCGACAAGGTTCTCAAAACCTCGTCGAGACTTGATGCTTGTTCCACAATCCACTTTCAAACACACCATTTTATGATTAAGATTTCTATTTGATTAAAGGAGGAGTTGCTTCTTTAAGAAAAATGAAAATATTGTGTTACAAAAAGAACATTAAGAAAAACTAGAGATTATTAAGTGAAAAGAAAAATTCACAACATGACAAAAAGTGGTTGAACATAAAAGTAGAAAGTAAGCATATTATATTAACTAGGGAGATGTAGGTATAAAATTTTCATGCATAGAGGGAGAAAATTAGGATGCAGATACCTTCCACAACCTCCTAAATCCTCTCAATCTACAGGGGAGAAAAGAGATTCTCATAAAATTCTTCATAACATGCAAAAGTTTCCATTACATTCCTCTCAATCCCCTCGCGTAAGAGAGTAATAGCTTGTTCGATTTCTTCCTTTTTGAGGGTGGTGGAAATACAGATGGCATCTCCAGCTAGGCTTTCCTATGAATTCTCACTCAAACATCCTAGGGAAGACTCAACACTAGCTCTATATGCCAGCCTTAGTATCCTCTCGGTGGCCTTAGCACCCCACTCAAATTTGCCAGAAGTTTGGATTATGTTGTAGATGAACTGCTCAATGAGTGAAAATTTGTGAACATGAACCTATGCCAAAAAAATCTCTCATATAATCATCCTGATCACTCCTTCAACATCATTCCTTATGATAAAAATCTCCCTCAATTGATCGGCCACTAGTCGTCACACATGGCACATTCCAAGCCTTCAATGGTGAGAAAATCTCCTTTCAAGGTTGCATCACTTGAACTACTCGACATATTGAAGATAAGATTGAAATGTGAAGAGAGAAATGCAAACCCTTTGAATATAAAGGAGTAGGTGTCAGTTGTAGTACTATGAGGATAAGCCATGAGGAGACCCATTCATATGAAGTTAACATAAAAGGACATCACTGAAATGTTTTAATTAAGATATATCATCAATGATATGATGAAACTACCAAATCTCTTGTCAAATAGACATCGACATTGATGAAAAATCCTTCATTAAATCCTCTTCCACACATGATATCACAATAAATGTGTGATTGAATGCAAAGACTATGAGTTGTAGGTCTTCAGATGTATAAAGAGCCATCATATTTACATGTATACATGCTTAGTTTCTTAGGAACTAAATAAATTGGTGCTATGTCAACTCACCAAATTGGATTGGTATATATACCTTGTAATTATACTATTTCAAAAGGGAGTTTTGTTAGGAAAGAATTTTTGTAATAATTTATAAAATTCCTACTTTAATGATGACAATTACAAAAACTAAAACAACTCAAGAAAGAGAGTCTATAAATATGCAATTCAAGGACATTTGAGGGGTCCAAATTTTTTATCCCCATTACAATTTGATGTAAGATTGAGAACTGATCAAAGAAGGATCATCTGTAATTTTTCTTGTTTCTAAAGAATTTCATTATCTATGTGCATAAGAAATTTGAGTGTGATGCTTAGTGTTTATGAATAAGTCTATGAGCTTTGATAAATGTTGGGATATTACTTCTCTTTATGGATGCTATATTCTACTGTGTTGCATTAATTTTATTTGGGATTGGGTGAAGTTGAAATTTGAATAGTCTAGCCACTTGTTAATATCAGAATCCTTGAGTTGTAGTATTGGTAACATTTTTTTCTAAATTTTATTGTTTGTGTTCTAGAGTTGATATTTTGAAGGTTTATTTTGATTGCATTTGTCTCATGGCTATGGAAAAATGTTGGCTTTCATTTACTACTTTCTAGTTACAATTATTCCCACCTTTCTAAATTTCAAAAAATACAAAAATCTTATCTTACAAGGGAGTTGTACCTTAATGTATCCCTTTACATTTTCACACTTGTTTGGGCCTTCCCTGTGAAAATTAGGTTTATTTATGCCTCAATTGGTCCTATTTTTCATCCACGAGCCTTATTAAATGCATTCTTTTGTGGATAAACTCAACATTTAACAAATGGAAAATCATAATTTAATATTTGAGGTTATGTGTTCTAGATAGGTTATTTCACATAATTTCACCTAACAATCTAAGCTTTCAAGTATTCAAGCATTATAGAAAACTTATGATCAAGAGAGCATTCAAGAGAAAATCATCAAGCATTTGGAGCAGTATTCAAGATTCAAGCATCATGTCAAAGTATTCATTCATCATGTGTGTTTGTGAGCTAACATTTATAATGTAGGTTTTCATGATTCAAGCAAGCATTCAAGACAAGTTTCAAGCATTCAATCAAGAGTCAAGATCCACATTCATGCTATCCATTTCACACAAGTTTGCAACCTTTATCCCAAGGGTTTGGTGAGTTGCAACATTGCATTTGTTCTTTCATCGTTCCTTCATACTATTTCATTTCATTTCAAGGTTTAATTACCAAAACGGGGTTTGACCCAGTGCACTTCAAAAAGTATAATTTTAGGGTTACAGAACTTGCTTTGACTCCATCATTCTTTCAAGTACCCTTTTGTTTCACTTTCTTTTATCAATTTTATATGATGCTTTCAATTTTTTAGAGGTTAGTGTGTTAGATTTTTCATTTCTCCTTTGAAGCTTCATTTAATGGTGAACCCTCATCTTATCACCCAAGGAAACCACTAGTCTTTCCATCAGTTGAGTCACTTGGTTGAGGGATCTCGGTTTCGTAATTAACTAAAAAATGAAATAGGTCCCTAAGTTCCATCTCCCAAAAGGTGGACACCTATTTCCTTTGGTTCATTTTGGTGAACCCAACCTTTGGACCCTTGAATTTCTTATTTGGAGAACATTGTAGTCCTAGATCTAGATTGCATTAACTTTGCATTGGATTTGCATTAGTTGATTTACATGTAGGGCTTCTAAATCTTGCATTAGTGAAAAGTGCATATAGGTTGCATTTTTACATCTTGCATCATTCAAATTCACTGGAAAATTATACTTGCAAATAGTCATTTGAACATACAATCTAGAAACCTTAACATCAACTCAAAATCTATTGAATCTGGTTTAAAAACCCTAATCTGGGACTCATTCACCCACCTGGGCGATTTACTCCCAATACAACTCATTTTCCTAGATTTATGGGAATTTTGTGTTTTTTTTTCACTATTTGAACTTTCCAGAAACCCTCATTGGGACTCATTCGCCCATCAGGGTGATTTAGTCCTGAATTAGGTTTGAATCTACATTTTACAACATTTTAAACTTCATTTATATGCTTATGTTTGTTGTTATAAGATCTTTGTTTTAGTTTGTTGAGTCTCTATTTCATTCATTTAATTAGATCTAGCTTAATTTGGTTTCATTTTGAGTGCATTTGTAAACATAAGAATTGGAATTAAAGCATATCATTTATCTTGTGTTCATTGCATTTATCTTGCATTCATTGATTATCCTTTGCATGAGCTTTACAACTTTGTGTCCTATTGCTAATATTATAGTGAGATGTAGTTCAAGACTCATCTCATCCCATGATAACACACTCATCGTGGATCTTGGGTTATCTAGCTCTTTCACTCATAGTGTTGAAACTAGTTCACTAGGTATGGACCATACCCTTGACAACTCATTACCTTCAAGTAGTATGACAAGTGTTGAAATAATGGTTGCTAGTGTCCCTCAAGAAAACATACTCCAAATCCATGAAGAATTGGAAAACCTACAAAACCTAGTGAGTATTGAAAATATTTCCAACACTGCTATTCCTACCATAGATAACATACACTAAATTATTGAAAGTGAAAAAGGAATAGAGATTGTACATAACTTAGCTCATATTTTTGGAAAACACCTTACCTCAACGACTAGTTGTGCTCAAACTTCAAACAATGCTCAAAGTCAAGGAGAACCCCAAATTCCTCCTCCTACAACCATTGCCTCTATTCCTACCTACACCAACCCTCAAGTTACCACAACAATGCAACCTACTAGTAATGTCATTCCCACCTTAGGTATTTCCACTAGCAATCCTTGTACCTTTGTGGCATTTCACGTCATATCTCCTACCACTTTACCTCCCATAACTATTCCATTGAGTTTCCCCTCAAACACGTATACACCTCCACCATATTCACCTCCATCCCAAAACACAACCAATGATGTCATCCTTAACCAACTCTTATAAAATGTTTCATCCCTTTAATAAAATATTTCCACCATAAACCAAAATCAAAATGGCCAACCTTCATACTATGTCAAAAGCAATCCCTTATCCTTGGAGATATTAAGAACGCTAATACCACAAGGTATAGAGATTCTTAGATTTGAGAAATATGGAGGGAAAGAAGATCCTTAGATAACCATGTTTCCGCTTACACCGCCTTATGCAGTGATTTCATCCTTGAAGATAAGCTCTTGGCTAAGCTTTTCCCTAGGTCCTTGAAAGATACCACTCTAGAATGGTTTTCCTCATTACCAAATAACTCAATTCATTCATTCAATGAACTTGTTGAGGCCTTTATTAACCATTTCCAAGTGCATCTTAATCCTAAGATGGCATTAGCTGATTTGATGAGATGTAAGCAAAAGGATGATGAAAAAGTTACTAACTTCATTTCACGCTACCAATTGTTAAATATTCCCAAATTGACATAAAGATTCTCAATCCTCACCTTCAATGAATTTTCATTGAGAACTTACAAACTAAGATGCAAGATAAGCTTGGTATGATGAAATTTCCTTCCTTCGAACACTTGTGTATTGCCCTTTGTGATTATCAAAACTTAGTTAGTAGTCGTGAAACAAAACCCACCTCTAGCCGTTTTGGAAAGTCTGAATCCACAACTCAAAACAATTACCAACCTTTCCAGAAATATAATTGTTAGCTATTTTAATCTTTGAAATTAAAATAGCCTCAAACATTAGGTGCCAAACCTTAAAGTTTATCAAAAGTGTCTAATTCCATATGCATAAACTTTTAGAAGGGAATTATTTTGGTGAAAAGCTTGTATATTCCTATCTAAATCAACTTGTTAGAGTTTTATTTCTTATTATTCTAGGTCTATTACTATCACTCACAAAAGGTAACTAATGTTATTTTGAGGAAATGAAACATAATGGCATTAGAAATGAAAAAAAGAAGAACAATTAGCATTCAAAGATTTGAGGTTTGTGCAAGATGATGGTAGGAAGATAACAACCAAAAATGAGTTTTGAGGAAAATAAGAAAGAAAAATTGTATATTTTATATATGATATTGATCCTAGGATTAGCATTAGACCATAAAGAGTAGTTCATTGTTTTTTCTTGAAAGAAGGATGTAACTTAGTGTGAGCAGCTACATTGAAGGCAAATGTTTTTTTATTCAATATTAATGATCTAGAAAAAGGTGATGCCATTGATTTGTTTGGGGTAACAACAAAACATGATGCAATGCTCTTTTAAATTTTCAACCCTAGAAAAGGTAATGTTCAAGAAAAGGTTTACATTTTATTGAAGGCATAAGGTGGAAACATTCTATGACAGTCATGAAAGGTTGCAGTCTCATGAAGGATGGCAAACTTCTACAGGAAGTTTTCAAAAAGCATTCTTTAGAACCATGAAATAAGTGACTAGAAAATCACAATATGTGAGTATTGATATGGATGAGAACATGAGTTCAAACAAAGAAGTTCCAGTCGCGAAAGAAGATGGGCAATAAGCATCATAGAACTGTCATAAAGTAGGAGGTATGCATTTGATAATTTTATTTGATTGCTTGTTGAATGATTTAAAATCTTGCAAAGCCTACTGTCAAATCTTTGTTTCTTCCTTTGGAGGCATAAATACTAGACTATGGATGAGTAAAGGTGAGTCTTAAAGACTCTAGTTTGTAGGTCAAAGATAAATAACACAGTGTTTGTCTTTTTGAAAGCTACGACAGACAATCAATCTTAAATGCACCATTGCTAGGTCTGAGTGATGGCAAGTGCAAAGGAGTTCATTGGTCAAATGCTGGTTCCCAAAACCCACAATACATTGTATAGAGAATTCCTAAAGCACATTGATCCTAATAGTGGTGTTCACATGAGTGTGAAGGAATAAGTAAGTCAAAGTAGGATAAAGAGGAAGAATGATGTTCTAATAGAATTGCAATATTGAGTAACAGTAAAGAAAGAGACCTTGTCAAGCAGGAAAACACATGCAGAAAAAGGAAGAGTTGAAAATGTCTTCTTAAATTTTTAGAGCATTTGAGACACGTTGCATAAGATTTTCTAGGGTTTGCTTGAATGTTGGAATTTTTCTCTAAGCTTGGCATAGAAGTTCACTACTACACCTAGCCACCTTGTTCCAAAATAATATGACACTAGATCAAAGGTGAATGCATTGGCATGTAGTAGGATAAGAGGAAGACTTGGAAAAGTATTGGAGGTTTTGAGGAGCTCATTTACATTTTACCCATGTTGTAGACCTTTCATGATTATCTTCCCATCTTTGACACCTTCAATGCCTCTTCAACAGCCTAGAGGGGGACCCAGACAAAGAATGTTTTTTGTTCATCGAGGTACAAATATGTAGTGTGAAGAACCTCACCAACGCTAGAAAATTTAACAAGTATGGATAAAAGAAATTTCAACTATATCAAGTATTTTCTTTGTCAAAATCCACAAGCAAATGGATCTCTTAAAATATTTATCCAATGTGGGTCTCTTTATTTTTTAGACTTCGAGCCTAAATAGCTAGACTGAAGATCTAAATAGAAAACGAGCTTTTCCAAGGCTGATAGAAAGGTTCAAAGAGCATTAGCGAGGAGATGGACCCCTTTGATATATTTTGCAGCTAGTTTTTCACCATTTTATTGCTGCTAGATCAAAGTATTCTCAGTACTCTAGATGGTGTACAATATGGTAATTTTCTTGCAAAGTCAGTTTGATAAAGTATCAGCAAGATAGGTGAAGAGTTCTTGAAAGATAAATGTCTCATGAATGTTGAGTTTGCCCTAATTTTGGAGGGAAAAATGATCAATGATAGTAGGCATCTTAAGATGTTTTATCTCTAAGGATCTCAAGTTTTTGTGAGATCTTTGTAGTATGTGACAAGGTTTAGTCGTTACAATAATCCAAATGTTGTGAAACAAGCTCGAGATGTGCTTGAAAGACATAAATTGATTGTGGAGGTAGAATATGGGATTATTCCTTTGTTCCCAATACATTAACTAGATAGATTAGTCTGCAGGCTTCTCATCTCAGCCAAGAATTTTGCTACAGCTGACTAGTTTCAAGAGGAGATTGAGGCTAGGAAAGTGTAAAAAGAATATGTTGCAAAGGTCAAAGATGCATTTCCTTCTAAAGGGATGAGGACAATTTTGGCTTTGCAATGCCCATATCTGTGACAACTGATATAGCATCCCTGACAAGCCATAGAAGGCCTTTGCTAGATAATAATAAAAAGGAGATCTTTTGAGTCTGTGACAACCATGAAAGGGACAAAATTATCAAAACCCTATGATAGAGCTTATGAAAGGGAAGAGGTTTGAAATGATAATGTAATAGACTATGTGATAGTGAAACTCAATATAGCATTGTTTGACAAAGTAGTTGTCAACACCAAAATTTTGTAGTCCTAGGACAATTTTCAGATGCTTGGTGTGTGGACAAGTCTATGACAAGGAACAATATCAAAGCCATTGAATGACAAAAGGATACATGCATTGCTAAAGGGTGACAGGGAGCAGGGTCTAATGTTCAAGGATAGAGACCACTAAAAATAGGGAAGCCTAATACAAAATGATACAAGGGCACAGTGATCATAGATTGTTTAGAGTTGACAATAATCATAGACCAAGAGCAATAGGCATGAAATGAGCAAATCATAAGGATTGAAATGAAAGTAATATTTTTTTCATGATCAAAAGACCCATCTCAAGTGTGTTTATGGGATTAAGGTAATATTGGATATGGTTGAATTTCTTAAGATTTGTTGTCTGTAGCTCCGTAGTAGATCCCTTGTGTGTAAGTGTTATGAGGTTTGTCATAAAGAGGTTATATGCAACAATGCTTTGAGAGGTTGCATTGCATATGACAGTCCATTTCTATATGAATGGCACAATGATAAGCCAACACAATTTTTTTTTTTAGTTATGATAGTCATATGAATGAAGGTAGAACTATCATATAGTTCTAAAAGGACTGTCATGGAATCAAGTGGACAGTAAGCAGCAATATAGTGTAGTCCTAAAAGGGAAGTGACTTCATATTCAAAGGTAGATAAAAGGATGAGTGGCAGTGTCTCTCGAGGTTTCAATGAAAGGGAGCAGAGAATAGTGACAGTATTGATCTTTTTGAAGATGAAACTACACAAGAATCTGAAAGCATTTCACATATTAATAGAAAGACAAGTGATAGTCATGAAGAATGGATTTGGCAGAGTTCATTGATGTGAGGATAGTCCTAATAAAAGATGCAATGTATGAAAATCCTTAAAACATCATGGAATGACTTATCATAAACGAAAAACGACAGTGTGAGTAAAAAATACTGAGTAGATGAAAAGAAAGCAAGAGGTTAGCACAAAGCTGGGTTTCAAATATCTTCCATGTGTCATCTTTTAGTCTTGAAGTTCTCCAAAAGACCTTAGATGTTTTTAAATCTTCTTTCCACATGCCCCATCATCATGCAAAAGGAAATTTATGGACAATTGCAAGCATAATGGGATGTTGGTTGAGATGTGCAAACAAATGGAGCATATTAAGGGTAGTTTGAACCTTTTTGCAAGCATCTATGGGTTGTTTTATGAGCTTTGATGATAGAAGAGGTCAAGGGAGGAATTTTTCAACACTCAAATAATCTTTTGGAGCAGTTTGAGGGGCTGAAAAGTAGGGGAAAAGGTTTTGGGCGACCAAAGGAAGATTGACTCAACCCAACTCAACTTCTTTGTGAAGCACATGTCCTTTGTTGTAGCAAGCTGTTGCTAAGCTATAAAGTTAATCTTTCAAGCATTTTTTTAGTTAGTTCTTGTTGTTTACCAACTGTATATTATAAAGTTTGTGAGTTCTTTCAAGCATGAACAATATTGTAACTCATTTTCAAACTTGTACAAGTTCTTTTATCAATAAAATTTAGTTGATTTTACCTTCTCAAAGCTTGTTTCATTGTGTGCAAAGTGAATATTGATGAATGTACTTGTGAAATATTATGTGCTTCCTCTTATGTATGTCTCTTTCAACACCTTTAGTCAAGATAGATCATATCTTCTATGCAGGTTGATGGGAAAGGTCATTGATGTCGCAACTTGTATCATTTAATTAATTCTTTTATCAAACCAGGTGTGTCTCAGAGCAATATGCGATAAGGATAGTTGTCACAGATTCTTTTTGGGGGGTTTGCACTGTAAACAACGACTTCAAGTATCCTTTTTCCTACTTCAGGAGCTTTCAGGAACTCTTGGGAGCTCTTCAAGAGCTCTTCAAGAGCTAAACTGTAGCATTGATTCCTAAGATTTAAATCTATTTTAGCTTCTAATTTAAAACCCTGTTGACTTAATTATAACTCTATTGACTTCAATTTAGACCAATTCATGGAGACAATTAATAATTACTTTAATTCCTAATCTAAACACCGAATTCAAATTAATTCTATTTTGCTTCAAAAGAAATCCATAACTTAATTGCTGGAAAGTAAACGCTAATTTAAGAGCAGGAATGAATTGTAGGAAAATGACGATTATTCTATAAAGCATAAAGAATAATCTCCATGAATAGATTTTGAATAGACTTCAACTCCATCTTTCCATAAATTCCTAACATTGCTTTAATGAAACTCAACAAACAAACATCAAGTTTAACTGATTCGAACAACATCTAAATCTAATTTATCTAAGAAACCTGCTAATGGTTCAATTCAACATTTCTAATAAATAAATCTAACCATTCTAACAATTCAATTTTAACCATAATAAACTAAAAATTTTAAACGTAATTGTAAATAAAATTAATTATCTAATTTTAACATTTACCAAGGTAGAAGATGATTTCAATGATTAAACAATTCAAAATTAGTTTCTACTACAAATTTAATATTAATGAATTAGAAAATAATAACACTTAACAAAAATACCATAAGATCGTTCCAAAGGTTGAGCGGGCCCTGCTCTTCCTCTGGTAAGATCCTTTAACATAGTGAATTGATTAACTTCTTGCTTCCCTTCTCATTGTTCAAAAGTAGAACGTAGAACAAAGTATTGATTGTGATTACAAAAATTTTGATTGCAAATTATCTAACTCCTAACTAAGACCGAAATATGGATATTTATAAAATATCCTTATTAGCTTCTAAGATGGCGTTAACTGCCAAAACTTAAGGCGACCAACTATAGATTACAAAATGAAACTAAAAATAGAACTGAAGTGGACTAAGGAGGACTATTCCAGAACTACGCCAGATTGGCACTGGAAGTAAAAGTTCCTCAACCGACTATGAAGAAGTCTTTGAGTGACTCATCATCTAGCAAGGCCTATCTATGGTGTAGTCATTCCTCATGATTAAATAGAGAGTTTAACCGTCTCATCAACCTTTAAGACACCCTGTTAAAAACCCTTATAAAAATGACAACAATCATGGTAATAAAGATTAATGCAACATAATAATCTCATCCAAATTCATCATAAAGCAATGCATTTAACATAAGCTATTACTTCCAAAATATTCACTAATTTAGTTAAACATAAAGTAAAATAAGCAAATATGTTAATCTATTGTCTACCGCCAGTCATGTCAATTGATAATAACAAGTCTTTTTAAACATAAAAAGCCTTAAATGAAAGTATTTTATATCTCCCATCATAGGTCATATGATTGTGTCAAGGATAGAAGTAGCAACACGTTGTGAAATATTCTTTCCTTCTTGAGTTGTGAGTGTCTCACCTTTCTATGAAACACTTATGCATAGGTATGATGAAATTTTGAGTTGTGTTTTTCTACAACTGAATCATTGAGCAATTGTGTGTGTCAAACAACAAGTTATAGGTTTGAGAAAACAATTTGGTGCATCACCTAGTTAGCTGTAGTTAATCATTTTCAGGCATTTGAAATTATTTCTAGTCTCCTTCTTACCATTTTCCTTCAAAATAAGTAGGATTGATCAAGTTCTAGGTGATCAAGCAAGAGGAACCAACCTTCTCTGGAGGTTCACTCCAGGTTTTAGAAAACCCATAGGCTTAGGAATGCTCCCATGTATCAACAAGTAGCTGGGTTGATAGCTTAGCTTCGGGTGCATACTTTGTTGATAACAAGAATAAAATATTTCTTCAACTAAACCTCCCTCAACCAACCCAACATGTTGACACCCAAGTGGCTGCTATAAAGAATACAAATCCTTTTACATTTGGGGTTCTAGCTAGACAATTTACTCCCTTACCCAATACCCTCCATAACATCATGTTACAACTTCTAGAGAAGAACTTGATTTCCTTACCTCTCGTTAAAACTCCTGATCCTACTAAGCCATTGCCTCCCAACTTTAGATCAAATTCTTATTGTCATTTTCATCATCTATATGGACATGATATGACACATTTGTAAGCGCCTTAAACACATGGTGCAAGACCTCATTGATTCCAATCATATTCAAATTGGTGGTTTCAATGATTGAGGAAATAAGTCTATTGCCCCTCCCAACCAAAACTTGCAAATCTTTACTAACCCTATGCCAAATCATAATATTTCATTTGTCAAAGCTAGTGAAACTAAGAATGATGTGATGAATGTTGACACTAATGATGAAAAAAATGGATACTAATGAACAGAGTCCTATGGATAGTATGGTTGGATTTATAAAAATTCAATCTCGTAAGGGCCAAACCAAAATGCCTCTTGATATTTCTTTCTCATCAAAAGATATAATTAGAAAGGCACTTGATGGTCCTCTTTACATAGCCCTTGAATCAATGAAAAACCCACTAATGGGATATTAATTGATCTTGTCTGTGGAGAGAATGTGATCACTAAAAAATTCTTACTTGTGCATGAACTCTATCAAGATGCATATGATAAACCGAGAGCATGGATAAAAATGCGTAATGGTTTTGCTTGCCCTATGATAGGTTTGATCATCCTTCCTTTAAAATTTGGACCAAAACAATTAGATGTCTCATTCTCCATCATCCTAACATCAGATCAATTCCATGTGAAGCTTGGTTATCCATGGTTACGCTCCATGGAAGTCGTCCCATCGGTTGTGCATAAATGTTTAAAATTTCCCTTTGACAATGAGATCTTTACTGTGCACCATAGTGGCTTTAATCTCGTTTCTTCCTATGGGAATTTCTCATTGGATTTCTTTTGAACCAAACCTATTGAACCTATTAAAACTCATGAAGATTTCTTTTTCAAATCCTATCAAAGTTTTAAGGTGAAACACAGCTAAATTATCCCTTTGAAACATGCCTTAACCCATGATTGAGCCTCCTATCCTTGATGAAACCATGATTGAACCAAAAACCCTTCCCAATAACCAAGACCAACCTTTGCCTATCTCCTACAAACAACCAAAGCAATCCCATCATGCATCCTAAAATAAAACAAGTTTACAAGGCTAAAGAGAAAGTGATTGAATATCCTCCCATGGTTCCTTCTATTTCTCCTCTAAGGGAAGAAAAGAAACCTATGGTTGATAAACCCACTCCTACACAAACACAACTTGAAAATCATACCAAAATAAATAGGAATGCTAGAGAGCATAGGTGTAGACATCGTGTTATTGCTCAAAGGTTAAATGAAGAAAACAAGCAGCAAAATCAACATCCAAACTCAAGTGAAGCAATACACAATGAGTCTCCCTCTTCGCCACAACAAAAAGATCCTATATTGCAACCACAATAGGAATTAGCACCTTCTTTGGAAATTATCATTTGACCTCCTATTGTGATTAATCTAAATAATGATGATGAGATTGCTAAAATTGATGAAGAAGTGCATAATGAGTTGAATACGTTATTTTCCTCTTCTATGAAATTAAATGACAATTCTCCTAAGAAGAGTGTTGAACTTGGTGCTTCCCCTAGTTCGGCACTTGTTGTTGTCCCTTTGGCTAGTTGTATACCTTCTATATATACCGATCAAGATTGGGATGTAGACAACCTACTATAGGTTGACTCGCATGTACCTTACTAGTCATGTATTTGTTTTCTTTTTTATGTGTGTGATTGCATGTGCGCAATGTGATCTCTTGTACCATTATGTTTGATGTATCTCTCTCTCTCTCTCTTTGTGGCATTCCTCTATTTGTATTTACATTCTTCCATATCTCATAAACCATTATCTTTTCTTTGTCTTGTGTTTTCCTTTTGGGGATGATGTAAGGTGTCGAGACATTTAGTTCTCTTCCATGTTGACCCAAAAGGTTATCCTTTATCTTTTCATTTTTCTTGTGTTTTCCTTTTGGGGATGATGCAAGGCATCAAGAAATTTAGGTCTCTTCCATGTTGACCCAAAATATTTTTCTTTTTTTCACTCTCTTTGTGTCATTCTTCCTTGATCCATGAGTATTTGGGGAATGATGACATTTTGGAGCTCTCTAAAAACATTGTAGCAAAGACATATTGACCCCAAATCTGTGGATCCCTTATGTGATTTTGGGATTTCATTTTGGGGGCAACCCCTTTTCATGATGTATCTTCATTTGGAAACATATGACTTGGCAAAGGGATTTCCAAATAAGCTCTCATGTCCTCTTTGTTATTAGCATTTATCATTTTCTACTTTAAAGTAATTGCTCACATCATGGTGTTTAGAAATTTCTTTAAAGTGGGGGTGTACATTAGCGTTATTCTTTTTGCATTTTACAACTCATGTTTCATTGTGTGGTCTTCTTACTTCATGCGATGTGTCTTTCTCTTTGTGGTGACATTGGGCATGATGCACTTCAAGAGCATGATCTCTCTTAGCATATCATATTCCTCTTAATGGCTTGATGTGACACACTACATTCCCTACATTGTGAATCTTCTATTCTTCGATTGGTCCTCTCATGGCGACATTAGGCATTATGTTCCCTAAGTTAAGACCTTACGTGAACTAAGCCAAAACCCTTTGGACATACTTTACACTATGTTGTATTTACAATAATTGTTATATGGCCACCTTGCATAACACACTTTGCTTGCCTATGGACCCATCCTATTTGTTCATGGGTGTTAGCATACAAATTTTTTCTTGCCTCATGGATCTTATTGTTCATGTTGTGTGGCACCTTATTAAAGTTATCAGGATGTATAGCTTTGGTATGGTTAGTACGTATGGGAGCTAGCCATAGGCATGACTTTCCCATAGCCATTTGCTTGTGTGTGTGAGCACATACCAACCACGTGCATATGTGTCTCTAGGGGCTCACCTAGTGGATACCAGATTCCATTAGCTTGTGTGAGCGTGCATTTGTTTTCACAGTGGACATCATGTTCCACTTGTAAATGGTTTTTGGACAAACAACTAAGGCTTCATCCACATCGTGTTGGACAAATAGTTGAGGCTTGATCCACCCCTCTTTTCCCTTTTTCTTTCTTCTTTATGTCTTTGATAGTGTATTCTTGTATCTTGTTGTTGCTTCATACATCATTAACATGCATGTTCATTTGTGCATATGTTGGTTTGCCATAGGATCTTGATCCTAGGGGCTTGATCATCCCTCTTGATCGTTGTCGTCCTACCTCACTAGCATTGGTACACTTGGACCCTCTTGATGTGAATTTGTCTACTTTAGTGTGAGTTTGAAGCAAGTTCCTCCTCTCACTAAAGTGGGGGCTAAATGTAGTATAGAAAAATGTATCCCTTTACATTTTCACACTTGTTTGGGCCCTCCCTGTGAAAATTAGGTTTATTTATACCTTAATTGGTCCTATTTTGCATCCACAAGCCTTATTAAATGCATTTTTACGAGGATAATCCTGACATTTAACAAATTACAAATCATAATTTAATATTTGAGGTTATGTGTTCTAGATCTAGTGATCTAGGACTCATACACCCCTTTAGGCATATGGGTCCCACCTAGGTCTGGGGACTTGATTTTAAATGTTGCATTGAAATTAACATTTCTTGGAGTTTGTGTCCTAGGTTTAAGCCACTGGGACTCATACGCCCAACCTAGTGTATGAGTCTCGCTTTAATTTGGACCTATTTTAAATCAATTCTTGATGGGATTTTATTATCCTATATCTAATGTTGGCTTGTAGTGTTGTAATTTTAAAAAATTACATAAACAAGTATAAATACAAGGTTATTTCACATAATTTCAACTAACAATCTAAGCTTTCAAGTATTCAAGAATTATAGAAAACTTATGATCAAGAGAGAATTCAAGAGCAAACCATCAAGCATTTGGAGCAGTATTTAAGATTCAAGCATCATGTCAAAGTCTTCATGCATCATGTGTGTTTGTGAGCTAACATTTTTTATGTAAGTTTTCATGATTCAAGTAAGCATTCAATACAAGTTTCAAGCATTCAAACAAGAGTCAAGATCCACATTCATGCTATCTATTTCACACAAGTTTGTAGCCTTTATCCCAAGGGTTTGGTGAGTTGCAACATTGCATGCTATTTCATTTAATTTCAAGGCTTAATACCAAAACGGGGTTTGACCAAGGCAAACCCATATTCCCTAACAAAAAAACATTTTTCCCTCTTGATGCATGTTTATAGATTTAGGTGAATTGGAGCTTGAAGATCCTTTGTAGAAAAAGTTCCAAAAGTTGTCAAAGTTGTCAAGAAGTTGTCATCTTCACGAAAACTCACCTACAAGCCAAAATTCAAACTTTCGAACTTGAAGATCAGATAAGATTGAAGCTACAAAAGATCACTAGAGGCTACAAAATATAGATCAAACCCTAATACTAGGACTAAATCGCCCCTTTGGGTGTATGAGTCCCAATACAACCCTTTTTCCAATTTTTGTAGATCCTGCATAGTGACTGGAAGATACCAGATTCTACCTAAATTCCTGTAGTAGGACTAAATCACCCAACTTGGTGTATCAGTCCTAGTGCACTTCAAAAAGAAGAATTTTAGGGTTGCAGACCTTGCTTTGACTCCATCATTCATCAAGGTACCCTTCTGTTTCACTCTCTTTTGTTAGTTTGATTTAACGCTTTCAAGTTTCTATGGTTTAGTGTATTAGAGTTTGCATTTCTCCTTTGAAGCTTCATTTAATGGTGAACCCATGTCCTATCATCCAAGGAAACCACTAGCCCTTCCCTCAATCTAGTCACTTGGTTGAGGGATCTTGGTTTCCTAATGAATTAAAGAGTGAAATAGGTCCCTAAGTTCCATCTCCCAAAAGGTGGACACCTATTTCCTTTGGTTCATTAAGTTAATTTTTAAGAAGACAAATTTGTCAACGAACATATATTTTTGGTGAATCTACTAGGGAATTGAAAGGAGAATTCAAAAAAAGGTTGTCTTATTACGAAAAGATATGGTTCTACCACATAATAATGTCTTTCCTATGGTGCAATTGGATCTTGATTGGGTTCACACATAACAAGAAGATATCATCTCTCAATTGAATACTTTGGCCTAGAGACATAAGAGGAATTTTGCAAAATACATGAGAGTAAATCTTGTCTTGGAAGAAGAAGAAGAATTGGTCCAACAACTGGTGGTGGTATTTGAACGAGTAATAGAAATATTCCCTAGGGCGATAATTTTAATAAACCTACAGAGAAACCAAAACCCTTAGCAAAATCAAGGTCAAAGACAAAATCAAAATCAGCCACACGATCAAAATCTACAATTGAGAAATTAATCAATGAAAATATTTTTAACTCCTTGGTTTCAAAAATATTCCAAAGGAGAAAGTGGTAAAAATTACCTCCTCTTAGATGGAAGTTTTCAACTCTATATTTTGAAATTTACCCTTAAAAATCTCTTTGGTAAGAAGAATTCCAGTTTACATGATGGATTTAACTTCATCTTAGCCATGGGGAACTCATTTTGGACCTTTGGCTTTACCAAAATACACATCCTTTCATACGAGATCAAGAAAACATTTTGCAAAGTTTATTGGAGAAAGCACCCAAGACCTAGAAGATCACATTCAAGCATTCACTGTTGCATGTGGAGTTATAGGCATTTTTCAAGAAATATCTTGTTGAGAAATCATCATGCTAGTTTTAGTACTTGGAAGACGGATGTATCACAATCTGGGATGTACTTAGAGACAAGTTCCTTGCAAGATTCAAACCAGTTGTCAATACAAGTGCTTTGTTATCCTACATTTTCCGAATTTGAAAGGAAGAACATGAATGCATGAGAGACTTCATTGATAGATTTAATCAACTTTTGAAATGGATTTCTCATGTTAATTGGCTTAGTCAATCAATTTTTTTGACTATTTTTATTGCAACATTACATCCAAAAGTCCAATTTTAGCTAAAGCAAAATAAGGTATGTGATTTTGAGGTTGCAAAACAAGAAGCTATCAAAATAGAGGATGATTTGCTTATGTTTGGATATTTTGACCAAAGTCAAATTAGGGTATTGTTAAATGAATAATTTATTTTGAAAGATTATTGTGGGTGATCAAGAAAAGTAAAAATTCTACTGTGTATGGATGAATTTTCTAATCTCACACCCTTATGTCAAAAAAATTATTCAACTAAATCTAGTGTTGAAGGAAAGGTTGAAATATATAATATACATTATGAGGAAAAAGAAGACGATTTTGATAGTTTTAGTGATGAAGAATATTATGTTTCTCACATGTATTTAGAAAACATATTGACGTCCTTTGTCTCAACAAGCATAACTATTAAACAAACCTTCATTTATACAATCTAGATTTCATTTTCAACCATGGAGTTTGAAATACTTACCTTTGAAGATATTGATGAACCAATGAAGAGCATTATAGTAGAAAAAATGATTCAAGAACAACATGAAGAATTTGAAAATGGAGAGCAAATAGGCGAGTCAAACAGGTTTAATATATTATACCTACCAATAAGATCTTGTGAAACTTTCAACATCAGAGATAGTCCCCTTTTAAAAATATTTGCTACCTCAGAAACATATGATCCAAGTATGGTTATTTTTGTTTCTCATAATGATCTAATACAAGATAACTTTACTCTAAAAAATATGGAGATGGAAATAGAACAAAAGGGGGAAAATTAAATGGAAATCAATCAAGACACTATGGGTACTCACACTGAGAAATCCTGTATCATATCCCAAGTTGGTGGTCAAAATATTTAACAATGATTTTCCATACGAAGTTGTTCTATTTTTATCATAGGATGTGAAATAAATTGGTGAATGTAGAAATTAAGGACTTTCATTAATGAAGGATGATGTGGTAGCTGAATTGACTACTGTGGAACATGTGAAGATTATATTGGTTATTAATGAGCTGCTATTTGTCAAAAATAGTGAAAATGATAATTGTTCTCAAACCTCTTCAATACACATTGATTCAAATATAGACTCATATCAAGTGCATACATTCTCTATTTCAATTGATGAGGAATTTTTTTTGGATTCTACGTATGTAAACATAGCTAGTGAAATAAGAATCAATACCCAAGAAGTCATAGAATTATATGATGAAAAATGGTTATTTGGTTGTGAAATTCTACACAAGGGCCTCTTCCATATGGTATGTCTCCTTTGGTTATGCATACTATTTTTAAGTTGCAATACTACATGGGTATGTATTACTTTTTCGTAGTGGATCCTACTTCTGTCAGCTTGTCCATGACTTTGCATGAATATTATTGGGCATCCTTAGAGGTAGAATTTTCCTACCATGTAAATTTTTAGGAATTTTTTTTGTGTTGTTAGTATTAGTCCTTTTTCTCTTTCATTCCATTTTTTGTTTGATTGAGCCCCTTTTCCTTCTATGATCCTGACTTTGTAGCCCAATGGACTTAAAGCACTAGTTGGTACTTGAGATTTTGGATTCCTTGCTTCCTCCTTCGTAGTTCTTGTCCTTAAAGTTAGAGTCAATTGTTGCATTGAAAATAGCATGTGATTCCTATTAAAGTTTAAATTGGTTTCCCCATTTTTTGTTAAGTCTAAAAGATTCTCAAACTTGCATATAACAATACTTTGCACTACCCGACTTCGTAAGCTTTCCCCTGTACTTAGTGATTTTCCTAAAAAATCATCCCTTTTGAAGTTCTAAATCTATCGTCAGGTTTCAATGTGGTTTTCACAATCATGTCGATCCCCGACTAGGTTTTCACAACCCACTCTATTCCCGAGAATAAATTATTTTCTTAAGGAGTGACATTTCAAGTAGTTTCAAGAACTATTTTGGAGCTTGACAAGATTCTAGAACCTTTAAAATTCCTGAAGTGTCGAATCTTAAAGAAAGAAAGAAAGAAAACAAATAAATGATTAAGCAAAAAATGTTAAG
Organism: Sequoia sempervirens; assembly: GCA_007258455.2. Taxonomy (NCBI): domain Eukaryota; kingdom Viridiplantae; phylum Streptophyta; class Pinopsida; order Cupressales; family Cupressaceae; genus Sequoia; species Sequoia sempervirens. The sequence continues at coordinate 116,234,007 of VDFB02000017.1, read as the reverse complement.
GTTTCCTAAAATTCTTCAGACTCTAATGAGGTTCTCAAAACCTTGACACCGAGACCCAATTCCTGTTCCACAACCCACTTTCAAACACACCATTTTATGATTGATATTTCTATTTGATTAAAGGAGGAGTTGCTTCTTTAAGAAAATGAAAATATTGTGTTATAGAAAGAACATTAAGAAAAACTAGAGATTATCATGAAAAGAAAAAATCACCACATGGCAAGAAGCAGTTGAACATAAAAGTAGAAAGCAGGCATATTATATTAACTAGGGAGATGCAAGTACAAAATATTCATTCCTAGAGGAAGAAAATCAGGATGCAGGTTCCTTCCACAACCTCCCAAATCATCTAAATCTACATGGGAGAAAATAGATTCTCATAAAATTCTACATAATATGCAAAAGTTTTCATTACATTCCTCTTGAGTCTCTTGCACAAGAGAGTAATAGCTTGTTGGGTTTCTTCCTTTTTGAGGGCAGTAGAAATATAGACTGTGTCTCCAACTAGGCCTTCCTATAGATTCTTGCTCAAATGTCCCAAGGAAGACTCGACACTAGCTCTATACACCAACCTTATTAACCTCTCAGTGGCCCTAACACCCCATTCAAATTTTCCAAAAGTTCAAATTGTGTTGTAGATGAACTGCTTCAAGAGTGTAGAATTGTGAACATGAACCTGCACCAAAAAATTCTCTCCTATAATCTTCCTAATCACTCCTTATTCAATGTCATTCCTTATGATAAAAATCTCCCTCAACTAATCAACCACCAGTCACCATGCATGGATACATTGTATGCCTTCAATTGGTGAGGAAATCTCCTTTCGAGGTCACATTGCTTGAACTACTTGACATATTGAAGATAAGATTGAAATGTGAAGAGAGAAATGCAATCCCTTTGAATATAAAGGAGTAGGTTTCATCTTTAGTTCTATGAGGATAAGCCATGAGACCCATTCATTTGAAGTTAACAAAAGAGGATGTTGCTGAAATGTTTTAATTAAGATATAACAATGAATGATATGATGAAACTGCAAAATATCTTGTAAAACATACATCATCATTGATGGAAAATCCTTCATTAAATCCTCTCCCATACATGATATCATAGAAAATGTGTGAATTAATGCAAGGACTATGAGTTGTAGGTCTTTGGATGTAAAAAGAGCCATTGGATTTACATGTATACATTCTTAGTTCCTTAGGAGATAAATAAAGTGATGCTATGTTAGCTCACCAAATCTGGATTGGTATTATACCATGTAGTTATACTGTTTCAAAAGGGAGTTTCCTTAGGAAATATTTTTTGTAATAATTTATAAAATTCCTACTTTAATGATGACAGTTACAAACATTGAAACAACTCAAGAAAGAGAGTCTATAAATATACAATTCAAGGACATTTGAGGGGTCTGAATTTTTAATCTCCATTAAACTTTGATGTAAGAGTGAGAATTGATCAAATAAGGATCATTCATAATTTTTCATTTTTATGAAGAATTTCATTGTCTATGTGCTTATGAAATTTGAGTGTGATTCTTAGTGTTTATGAATAAGTATGTGAGCTTTGATAAATGTTGGGATATTACTTCTCTTTGTGGATGTTATATTCTATTGTGTTACATTCATTTTCTTTAGGATTGGGTGAAGATGAAATATGAATAGTCTACCCACTTGTTGCTAATATCTCAATCTTTGAGTTATGGTATTGGTAACATTTGTTTTTCCAAATTTTATTGTTAGTGTTCTAGTGTTGATATTTTGAAGTTTTAATTTTCAATCATATTTGTATCATGGCTTATGACAAATTTTGGCTTTCCTTTACTACTTTCTGATTATAAGTATACCCACCTTTCTAAATTCCAAAAAATACAAAAATATTATCTTATGAGGGAGCTTTACCTTACCCAAAATTCAAAGGAAGATCACCAATAAAATGGTGATATATCCAACTGTTTGTTACTTATTTGCCTTTATTTTGGGCAAGAAAGAGTCATATTAAGTTAATTTTTAAGAAGACAAAATTTTCAACCAACACGTAGTATATGGGGACAATGCAAGGCATTAGGTTGTGAGACCTCTCTTCTTGTTCAACCAAGTATTGTAATCACATTTATTCTTCTATATTTTGTATTCTATTTTTTTGGCAATAAGAATAAAATTATATTAAGAAATGTATTAAAAAAAGTTAGAGCAAAAGGACTTCCAAATGGCCAACACCATCATTAAATCTAAAATCTGAAAAATCTAGGGGGTTTTTCCTGAAATCCACCAACCAATGCGATGCCAAGAAATCTGACTTACAACAATACTACCTCTCAACCAAATCTTCAACACGAAGATGCTAATTTTGATCATTTTGAAGAAGCTTGAGAAGGTGCACCAAATTGTCTTGAGAAAGAGATTCCCACTCAAACACATTCCAATTACTACCACCATCTGATGCCCACTTAGCTAAGTAGTCAACAATTGCATTCCATTCTCACGGAATGTGAGAGAAAGTAATGGTTTCAAAATTAGGGGTAAGGAAAAGAATCTCCTTAATAATAATTGCCATGATCCAAGAAGAGTCGCTCTCACCCTCTTTGCTTAGGAGGGACACCAAAATCATGGAATCCATCTCACAAATAAATTTCTTCCAACCCAATTCAAAAGCTTTTTCAAGAGAAACAAGAAGGGATCTAGACTCCATTTTATTGTTAGAACTTCTCCCCAAATGAAAGGTGAAAAATAAGATAGAAATCTTGCTATCATACCAATTCCTCCAACCCTAGTAGGTGTTGGATTACCTCTTGATGATCCATCAGTATTAATTTTCAAAAATATAGAAGGTGGAAGAGACCACTTACCAATCCTATTTATCTTTTTTGAAACCATTTCTCTATGGTTTGGGTTATTAGGGGTCAAGGTTGGACAAGATATCTTCAAATGAATATAAAATAGAAAGTCAAAAGTGGAAAGAGGCCCCTCAAGAGAAAACTTTGCTCCTATAGTTTCATAGAATGAATCTTGATTTTTTTTCCAAACTTGAGCACTTGCTCTGAGACACCCCAAAAATATCTTGTGGTTCCTCTCAAACTATATTCTCCAAATTAAAAAATAGGGACAATTTCCCAGGCAACCTACAAGAAAAAGGTAGACGCATGTGGTCTACCCAAGCTAGCCCAAAATTCCAAAACAAAGGTAGGATGAATTTTATGATAATTCCATATACTCCACCACTATCTCCAAATGGCAAGTGCAAAAGGACATTGAAAAAAGAGATGAGCGACATTTTCCTCACTATTATTGCATAGGACACACTTAGATGGTCCTTGGAAGCCTCTCTTCTTGATATTATCCCAAGTAATTTTTTCTTTTTGATACACTAACCAAAGGAACATATTGAATTTTGGCCAGCAAAATTTGTTCCAAATTTTCTTCCACCATGGGTCTTCCTAAATTTATCTCTTCCATTGTTCTATAACCTGATAACCAAGCGCCGTAGAATAAGTCCCTTTTGATTCATTCCCCAAGCTAGAGTATCCTGACCTATTAATGAGCATCACTTTCTTGAAGCCAAAATAGAATACAAAGTATTGTAATCTTCAGGAGACTCCCCTCTAGGACAACTACTAGGCTCCTTCTAAAGGAACTTCTGAGAAATCCCCAATCTTACAAAAGTTTCAAAATCAATCACCTTTGACCACCTTGCTTCACAAAATATATCACTTAACAACTTCATGGAGGGGTAAGAAGCAAGAATTGGTAGATACAAATCCCAAGAGTCATTCTAGAAAAGAGCATTTTCCCCACTTTTAACAATCCAAAATAGGCCATCCTTACAATTGAAGCACCCTTATTAATTGCATCCCATATCATATAACCTTTCCCAACTAGAGACATTCTAGGAAAAAAATCATTAGCTACATCGCCTAAACATTTATAATTAAGGATTTGGGCCCATGTTTGCATAGGATTCTTTCACCATATCCAAAAAAATTTAACAAGGGCATGTGAATTAAGCTCTTCTTATCGTAGACCAAGCCCAAGTCAAAACATTTTTTCTTGCAAACTTGGTCCTAGATAACCAAATTCTATTTTTGATTCTCCAAATTCCCTGCCCAAAGGAATTTTCTAGAAAGCATATCAAATTCCTTCATAAAGCTTTTAAGAGCACATAAAATAAAGAATCTATAAATAGGAAGTGCTTGCAAAATAGAATTTAACAAGATTAGCCTCCAAACAAAAGATGACCATTTAAAGGTCCAATTTGACTAGCCTTCATTCAAAACTTCTCTAAGATCTTCCTCTACTCCCTTTTGAGTTTACCAAAAGTTAAAGGGATACCAAGATACTCAAAAGGTAACTTCCCAATTCTAAAATGAAGAAGATTAGCAATTTGATGCTAGATAACCTTAGGAGTGTTAAAAAATAGAATGTTTGACTTATCTTCATTAATTTGTTGACCTAAATTCACTAAATAAACATCAAATACTTTCCTAAGACTTATTGTTTCCCTAATAGAAGCTAACCCAAACAAAGTTGTATCATCCACAAACTGGAGATGAGATTGAGAGTCCTAGTTTCTTGAACAAAGCCATCCTTGAATACAACCATTAGCCTTTTGGGAATTAAGCAATCTACCAAGCCCTTATACCAATAGGGTGATAAAGGATCACCTTTCCTGAGCCCACAAGATGTTGAAAAGGTTGGGGAGGGGATACCATTCATAAGAATCGAGAAGGAGGGTGAAGTCACACAACTAAAGATCTAGTCAATACAACCTTCAAAAAAGCCAAAATCCAAAAGCATACTCCTAAGGAAAGACCACCAAACTTTGTCATATCTTTAGACTTATCGAGCTTGATAAACATAGAATTCTTCTTAGAAATAGACATGGAATGAATTTCCTCTAAAGCTACAATAACCCCATCAAGAATTTGGAGACCTTTGACGAAACCACCTTGCTCCTGAGAAATGAGGGAGGCCAGAACCTACTTCAAGTGCTCTATAATAAGCTCAGTAGTGATATTATAGGTAAAATTACATAAGAAAATGTGTCGAAAATAATCAAAGGAGATAGCATCCTCCTTCTTAGGAATCAAAGAAAGAAAAGTAGAACTGATAGCCTTTAACATTTGTTTGTTAGATTGAGATTCTTGAACCACCTCAAATAAATCCTCTTTTATAATATCCCATAATTCTTAGAAAAATTCAAATATTAATCCATCAAGACCAGGAGCTTTACCTAAATCTTTATTTGGAACACCACCTTCTCAACTTCCTCCATAGAAATTGGACTCATTGGCCGATTGTTCATTTCCTCATAGACTAAAGTGGGAATGCAATTTAGGATAACCCTTTCCTCTTCCACAACATGAGAACCATATTCAAAGAACAAAGTGGAAAAGTATCTAAATTAGTTTGAAGAAATATCTTGAAAAGGGGAGAGGGGAACACCTTGAGCTGAAGAAATAGAATGAAGCACATTGACACCTCTCTGATCCTTGATAGAATTATGAAAAAGATGAGAGTTTTATCACCTTCTTGAAGATAATTAGCTCTCGATTTTTTCTTCCAAAAAATCTCTTCCTTGAGCTCCCATTCATTAAGAGTTCTAAAACAAGTCAATTCCTTTAATAGAAGTTCCTTATTCAAACCTTGACCCCTAATCTAAGAAGTAACCACATTTATTTGAGCCTTCTCCCTAAAAATATTCCCGAAAGTGTATTTGTTCCATCTCTTAAGTTTGAACTTGATAAATTGAAGTCTCTTGAAGAAAGAGTACATGATGGTACCAAAGGAAGGCTTACCTTCTAGCCACCAAGTAGTAATGAGCTCACAAAAAATTGGGGTCTCTCAACCACATTAACTGAAATTTAAGGGGAGTCTTTTTGGGCGTAGAGAAGAGGGAAGAGGAAAACTTAATAGGCCAATGGTTTGACCCCTTCCATGGCAAGATATCAAAAAATGAGGCCCAATCATCACTAATCTAGAGCTCCAAAACTGGGAATCTGTCTAACCACTCAGAAATTGAATTTGCACCACACCTATTATTCCAACTATAAACTCCATTTCTTGGTTTAACATCCACCATGTTAAGAAAATACAAGTTGTCCCTCAACAAAGTAGAAGATGGATCAAGGTGGTTAGAACCACCTAATTTTTCATTAGAACTTAGGATAGCATTAAAATCGCTAGCTAAGATCCAAGGGAGAAGGGGAGTTGAAGATCTAACAAATCTAATATGAGACCCCAAAAAAACCTTACCTTGAAAATTGTAGAAGTGTAAATATTAGATAGTATGATAGAATTCTTGGACTCCAAGCAAGAAGCAATAATAGATAAGGAATGTTTGTTGGCAAACCATCCATAAGGAGAAAGTCTTCAAGGGTCCTAGATGCAAGCTAACCCTCCAGCCATACCTTCAGCTCCAATACATTGACATTGACTATCTCTCCAAATCTTGGAAGAAAGAACACTCATTTCCTCAAATAAAAGCTTAGTTTCTTGAATAGAGATCATACTAGGCCTATTGTCCTTAATAAGATCTCATACCGCTTTTTGATGAGGGGTACTGCCCAAACCCTTGGCATTCCATGATATCACAATCATTTTGGGGGGTTTTGGAAAAGGGTATCTATGTCTAAATGACCCTAGATTCAACCAAAGATTCCCCCATCATTCTTACCTTCTCATGATCACGTTTTCTCCCTACTTTTGAGAGTTTTTCTAAGCTACCTTTTTTGATATTATTTTGAAGAATCCCAAGCAAAGTTGGAACTTTTTTTTTACCCTCATCTTTTGTATCTACAATTGAGGAGCCCTAATTGTGACATTATCATCATTTTTTTTCAGTTGATCCTCTTGAGAGGGAAAACAATCCTCCCCCAAGGCAGAGTCTCCGGAAATAACCTCTAGACCTTGTCCTATCACCTGATAATCCTAAGGGGAAATTTCAATATTGGAGAATTTTTGGGTTTCATTAACTTCATTTCTTTTAGCCTCAATGAGAGCATCCTTAGAGTTGGGAAGGACCAACTCTTTTTCTACATGTACCCCTTCTTGCCATTGAGATTTAGCATCATCAAATTTTTCTAGAACATCAAACCTATTGTTAGATATTCCTCTTGGTAAATCCTTCCTCTGTTTATTCAAATTCTTCCCCTTATTTTGAGCCTTCACCAAAATAAACCCATTTGGGTCTATCTCCACTGAATGAATTGGGCCTTTCCCTTTTGCCTTGTCTCTAATAATCTGGTTTTTTGAGAGAGGTTGGGATACCTCGGGAGTCTTACTTGAACAATTTCTCTACAAGTGCCCATGTGCATGATATATTTGACATCGGAAGGGGAGAGATTCATAATCCAATTATTGGACCCATTGCATGTTACCCAATCTAATTTATACAGAGTCATGCAAATGAATATTCAAATCAATTTTAACACAATTGCACGTAAAAGTTGTTACCTTTCTTTCCAACGTTTGATGAGATGGACCCAAAAACTTTCCCAAAATAGCCGCAATTAATTGCATAATATTGAGTCTCTAAACTTCCATGGGGAGACACAAAAGTTGAACCCAAACAAGAATTTTATATGGGAGCTCCTCCATTGGGTCAAAACTGACATGCCAAGGTTTAATAAATAGACCCACCTTGTTGTAAAAGTAAGGTCCTCCTTAAAAATCACATTTTGGTCTGCTATTCTGGATAGCACCACATAAAAGTAGCCTGTCACATCAAGAATGATCTCCATATCACCCTCTAAATGCCAATACCTATGAACCTAAGACTCCAAAAAAGGCAATGAAATTCTAATGCCCATGAATTTATAGATCAAGGCATGCTCAACCAAATACATCACATCTTATGTTATTGCATCAAGTTTAATGACCATAATGGGTTGATCTCTGCTATGCTCCAAACAACCATTCAACTTTGGATGATCTTCCAACTTTTGGTCCAATTTGAACTCTACAATTGCATGTAACAAAAAATGAATTGTATTCTCATACCCTGAAGATGAAGGATCATCGCTTCTAACATCTTTAAAATAAAAAAGAGGGGGTTCACCCCAGACTCCCATGTAGTGCCATGTAGCCAAACCCCCAATTGCAAGGAGGAGACTTCACTACACCTAAACAAACCCTCCAACTAGAGCCCACACACATGCACACAAGGAAAGCACAAAAAAAACAAAAAAACAAAAACCCCCCTAATGCAGGCCTACATCCACATAGACCTACGCAAGGAGAAAGCCTTTGTCACGGTGCCTAGATCAAGTAGTAGCACAACCATGGCTTCCAAACACCCTTTTCCATCACAATCCCTCTATCATCTTAGAATCCTCCTAAGATAGCATAGTTATCTCAACTTGGTCAAACTCAAAATCGGTACAATGCTCAACAACGGCCATATATTTTGTATTCTATTATGTGCATTTCCAGTTTACATTTTTTTATTATCATTTGGGTCTTTCCTCCCATGCCTTCTTAGGGACGATGCAAGGCATTAGGTAGGTCTTATAACCTCTCGTAGATTTAATCGAAGTACTGGCATATTTTTCACCTTAGCTTTTTTTAGAATTCTTATTATGACTAATTTCTCTCTTGCAAATCTATAGATATGTGTACATGTGGATCATACATCATGTTTTCTCTACCTCAAATATATATTTCTCTATGAATGTACATCATATTTATGCAACTCATGTATTAGACTTAAGGCTTTATACATCTATCAACACTTGCACATGATTATCTTCATTTATTCACTATTTATCCTACCATTTTGTATTATTTATACCATCACAACTATTATAATTGTGGTTTTGTGTTCTTCTATTTTTATTACCTCTTTGTTAGAGAAATGTCATGTAACCATAGATATAAATAATGACAACTCTTGTACATGCACCATGATAAGAAAAATATTTTCTAAAACTATTAATACCTTATATCTATATCTCATACATATCTATTTTTCCTAACCTTGTATTTCACATTCCATATTAACTATATTAACATAGAATATTTTCACCCTTATGCGTATAACATTTTTTAGGGCCCAACCATTTTATCCCTAGACTTCGCACCTTTCATATAATCACACATTGCAACTATCACTATATGTATTAGCCTTATTCATATTCATTAACCTTTATTGAGAAAGAATTCCATAATTAGTTCATGATTGTATATTGTTTAGTATTTCCCATCATGTCTAGTCTCACTTATTTCTCTTTGAGGCTTGTAGTTCAATCTCCTTAATTTTTACCTCATCAATTGTTGAGTCACAAATAGTTAGCCTACATTGAGCCATGTTCATTGAGGATATATGTTGTTCGAGTTTACAACATGCCTCTATTTTTACAAATTGGGGACCCTTATATTTACTAGATCTTGAGTCACATTATTTTTGACACTCCTTATCTTTAGTTTACATAGATTTTTATACTTTGTCACTTATTTTCATGTTGCATATTGTTCACATCATCTATTATAATTGTAATTATCTATATGATATCATTGTATCTACTTGACCTTCTCATCTATCACCACTTATGTATTTCTTCATCTTAAATTGCAGATTATTTATTGCATATAATATTATGAAATGACTTAAATTTTTAAAAACATTTTAATTATTTTTTATTTCAAACTGTGGTATCTATGATAAATTTTATAAATACAAAGCAAGTAAGCAGTTGGACAAAACGGCAGAAGAAAAATCGGGAGCAGAATAAGTGGATGTAATATGAAAGGCCACCTCCCTGTTTGACTGGAAGACATATGTATGTGTCACGAATTGATGTGGGTTTGGAAGTTGTTAAATTATTTCTGTCATGACGTTTACTCTCAAATGTGACAATAAATAAAGTTCTTGTCAGTATTAAATTGGTCCAGGAAAGTGTTTAAGAGTTTCTTATATGCCTTGTTACAGAGCTATGTAAATTAGCAGTCCCATCTGAGAGAGTTGAAATTTTAAGTTGGAGGTGTTAATCCATGCCAAAATTTTGTGGATAGGTTGGCATGGATTTGAAGCAGAAAACAGTGTGGCAGTCTTATTCTAATTTATCACAATGGTTGAAAAGTGCAAAGCCTAAATTTTCACATCATTTCCTCCAACTGTGTCTCCACTGGATTTCATGGGCCCTTTCCCCCCCTTTTTATATATATATATATAGATCTAGAGGTCACCATTCATCAACACAATGGAAAATCATAGGAGGATCATTTTTCCATGCATGCATGTGTATTTTTGAGTCCCAAAAGGATGATTTTGGCACATGGGTTTGGTTTTTCTTTACAAATGTGGCATGATCACATCTACTTTTCTCATGGCTATATACTCTAGGGAAGAGGACTCGGTAGTTGAGAATTCTAATTTCACACCTCTCAAAATCTTGCGTGGAAATTTCAAAAAGTTCCCAAATTTTTACAGCAGCTTGTTTGGCAACGCCCTTGCTTATAACTAAGGTTCCAGGGCCATGCCATCAAATATGGTGCCACATCAGCATGCTTTTTGTCGAGGTGTCCAAAAAGGTCCCAAAAAAATGAGACCGATACTTGTGCACTAAATCATGTTTTATTGGTGCGCTAATGTGACATCACATGATTTATTGCTTTTAGATCTAAGGAATACATATTATTCAATTATTGGTAGTTATCATCAACATTAACAACTTTAAAGTCGCAACTATTGGTTCAATATTGTTAAAAATATTGGGCATTAAATCAACATATACTATAACAACTATTGGAACATGCTCAAATCTATTTATAGGTTTGTGTTTCTCTTGTAACACATTGATTTTGGTTCATTATTACAAGCAAGCTCATCCAAGTCAACTTGAAAAATATTCTTTGTACTAGTGCACACAAATGTAACACATTTTGAGCTTTTATGAAATTTGTTGTGGTTGTGCAAACTTCTCAAAAAAATAATATATAAGACATTACTTCTTTTTCATTGTCTCATTTTGTCCCATTTTTATTTAAGGGTTTTAAGGGATTCAAGGAATCCCTAAGTTCACATTTGTTGTTTTTTGTATTGATCTATGTTAGTTTGCATCTAAGTGGTGTTGTAAACTATTTTTTTGTATAAATTTTATGCTAGGGAAAAATATTTCAAGATTAATATGTGAAGCTCTTAAACTAGTTGTGGATTATTAAATAGAGGCACATTTCTAGGATTAAGTGCATTTGAGGGTTTATACGAACAAGCATATTAAACTCCTCTAAAAGTTAGGATTTATTTTGTCATTAAGGTTTCATCCATATATGGCTCTCTATTACAAGATTAGGCAATGATTTGATGATTAAAAACTCACCATTAACTCCACTTAAAATAAAAAATATATATATTTTAAACCTTTGTAATATTTTTTGTAGTTTACTATTCTGCTATTATACATATCACATTGTTGTAAATCTCTATTAAAAATACTGCGAGCTTGTAACCAATCAAACTGTTAGAGGATTGTTGTATAACTGTATAATGTATATTCTTGGGTTAATGATGTGTAAGCAATTACTAATGAATATAATTGTAGGGATTAGTGGCCATTTTTCATCTTAAGTTGCATCATTTAACCTAACTACCTAAAATAAGATATATGTGATTTATATGTATAAAAATTATCAACAAAGAACAATAGTCAAATCTTAATATAGAGTCATCTTTGTGTGTGGATTTATTTTACTCTTTTATTTGTTTTATCTTAAAAGGATCTCTAAGGACACCACCCAAGCTTGGTAGGGCTTGAATTGTAGAAGAGTTTTATCCTCTAATTTGCTGGTTCTTTCCAATCTATGCTTTGAGAATAGGTTTCTTCCTTGTTTGACAAATTTTGGTCACCTTGCTTGTATTTTGGTAAGAGCCTTAGGGTTAGGGGTTACTACAAAAAGTAATGCCAAAAAATTAGCTACTATGTTGGGGATCAACCTAGTTCCTTCACCTTCAAATTTGTTTTGAAAAGTATTTATTGGTTAGTATTGATTTTGTCCTTCCTATCCTTTCCCCTACAAAGGGTGGTGACTCTATTGTAACAATCTCGATTATACTCAAAAGGATTCAAAATGGATGGAAGGAGATCATTGCTTAGAGGTAACTTTGACAAGATGTTGGGAAGGTGAATATGAAAAGAGAGAATAACATACATGGAAAGAAAAAAATTCAAGTAATCCCTCTACCTCTACTAAAATACATTTTGAAAATTATGTAATAAATCCTATAATATAAGATAATTGGACTGTATACCATGATGATAGTCTTTTCCCTATAGTTGCTAATCAAGGCATGGGGAAGAATAGCATGGCCCTAAATACTAAGAATATGTAAATGATCTTGAAAGAGAAAGGAATAAAAGAGAGGAAAGATCATATTTTAATAAAACCCTTATGAAAAGAATGAATACAAGATATAATGCCTTGTACAACTAGTCATTTACTTCACCTATTATAAAAAAGTGATTCCATTATGATATAGAGGCGATTCAAATAATGCAAATGATCAAGGGTATGAGGATTATGAAGATTTTGAGGAAGAGGATCCCAAGAATCAACCTAAAGCAAAATTATATCATTAAAATTAGAATATTAATCTTGTCCAAAAAGTAGCTAACTTGAGAGCCAAGTTGGCCCAAATGCAAATAAAAGGGATGTAGAGAATCTAAGGCAAAGAAATGAATATTTTAAGAAAATTGAAATAGTAGGGAATTAAAGGAGTAATAATCCTTGGTGATGGAGGATCAAACCATGCAAGAGTAAAAAATGATAGAATACAAGTTCTTGCTAGGCCACCTTTAAATTTGGAAAGATATAGGCAGCTAAATTTTGTTGGGATAGTTGGGTATTTGAATCTAGTTGGACTACAAAAGTTAGTTCAAAGATCATGAAGTTCTAGGGTAATAACTATTTCTAAGGAAGATCACCTTAGAGTGTTTAACAACCTAACAAATAAATATGAGGTTGAATAAGAGGAATTACTAATAAAGCTATTTATTTAGTTCTTGGGTGATATAGTTAGAGTGTGGTATAAATGTTCGATTGATGAAAGCATTGAATCTTATGTAGAATTTCAAATAGTATTCAAATAATAGTATGGGGACAAGACTGATGATTCTAGATTCATTATAAATTAATTCACAAACATTTATAAAGGATCTAATGAATCTGTGTCAGATTTCAATACTAGGTTTTCTAGACTCATGATAAAGATCCCAACTTACATGATACAAAATGAATCCATATGTTTTATCTCATATTGACATGCATATGGTGCCAATATATGGTACCTGTTGAGAGATAAAGAACCCCGCACATTAAGAGAGGGCTATAGAATTGTTTCCAACATTGAAAGTAATCAAATAGCTTTAGGAAAGATACACAAAAGAAGTTATGCAGTAATCTTGTCTAATGATAAATTCCAAATTAGTAAGGCTCTTGCTTCTAAAGATAAAATCGATTAGGTAACACATTCCTTAAAGGAACTAAGCTACAAGGTAGATAAGAACGAGAAGGATGTGTAGAATGAAAGGCACAATCAAGGAGTAAATTAAAGATTCCTAGGTGATTTGATCAATGAAACATAACTAATATCCAAAAGTAAATGCAGTAATGAGGTTTATTTTTTATATCTAAATACATGAATTTTAAATGCACATTGATTTCATTCATTCAATTAAAGACAAAATTAAAATAATTAAATTGTGTAGCAACATAAATATTAATTATTATGCTATAATTAAAAATGTTACTTATCTATTTAAAATATTAAGAAAGCTCACAGACTATTGGAATGGACCTTTGGCTCAACTTCTTCCTTCTATGAGCAATCTAGGAGGAATAAGTGTACTTCACCGCTCTACATGAGTGATGGTTCCAATGGAACAATGCTCAACACCTGTGCAATACCCAAACCTTGGCTAGGATGGTCCTGAGTCCACTTATGTTCCCTAGATTGAACACACTCTCTGTGTTCCCTCTTCTCCAATTGCTTATAGCCTGCTAACCTAGAATCCTATTCTCGCAATGGGCAAGTGAAAAAAGTTGGGGGGCTAAAAAGTGGCCAATTTTATTTTTTTTGAATTGAAAGGCTATAGTGTGAGTGCGTTATAACATGCTCACATTATGGCTTGGTGTGACCCGGTCACATTGAGCCTATAATGTGCTCATGTTATAATGCGAGCACGTTATAGCCTATTAAAAAAAGTGCAAACCATTTCATTTCATTTCATTTCACTGTGTGTTTTCTTTCCCGTAGCAAGCAAACCCTTCTATTGCGAACTCGCATTTTGGAAGCATCAAAAATTGCAATTTCTTCATCAATCCTTTCCAATTTCATCATCAGAATGTCGCCACATCAATGGGGAGGTCGAGTAAGTAAGCATTATTATTTTTTTTTTGTGAATTAGTTGTTAAATAGGTAAATTTAGGTTGTTTTTGATGTTCATTTCTTTTATTTGTAGGAGATGATAATCAAACTCAAAATCCTTCTCCTTCTCATGAACAAGCACATGAAAAAAATCCTCAACAACCACAACAACAAACTCCCCCAATAATTCCTCAACATCTTCCTGGTACTCAGTAAAATTTAATGGGGCGAATAGAAAACAACAAAAAAAATATTGAGTTAACCATGAGGTTGAATGATCCTGTAAGTTTAACCTTGGAAAGACGCACACTTGCAAATTCACTTCAAGCCATGTTAACACATGTAGACACAATTAGAAAACAATTAAATGGTTGGGAAGATAAGAGGTAGGAGTGTAGGAATTTTTATGCAAATACATTATCATATAAAGAAGTAAAAGATGAATAAAATACAAAATATGATTTATACTCATTATTCACTGACCCACACACAAATCAAACTCTTGACCTTAATAGCAAGAGGTTTCCTATCCATTGGTGCCACCACCGAGGGATTAGGAACAATTTTTGGGATAGGTGCAACAATAACGAGGTCCCCTAATATTTCTTGAGGAAACTCTATTGTGAGTTCATCCTCAACAAAATCCCCAACTATTTTGATATGAGGGACTTTCAGGGAGAGGTGGAGGGTTGACACAGGATAGACCAGGTGCACGTCTCGATCCTCAGTAGCAAGGGAGATGAGCACTTTCAAGGATGGTGCATGAGCACATTGGTATCCCTTCTATCGTGAAGGAGAGTGTTGAGGTGGACACTCTATAGTCTATCATCTCTTTGACCTAGAGTATCATCCAACGTGTCAGTCTTATAGTATAATACCATCCAGGGGAGAGTTTGAGGGGTAGGATTCCACCCCATTCTTCTTAGGTTTGCGGGTTGGCCTGTACATATGACCCCATAGTTAGATAGGAGGCCGGTGTGTAGGATACGTCTGCAGCTATGGAGATGGCAATGGTAGATGACATTTTGAATGAGGCTTTCAGTGTCGATACACAAGTAAATGTTAGTATGTTCATTGAATTTAATTTACTAAATTTCATTTTTGAAATGCAAGACTAACTAATTTAGTTTAATGATTGTAATAAAATTTTAGGGTTTAGTGTTGATATTGGATACACTGGGCCTCCACCTGTTTTTTACTCCACTGCATCTACCGTTGAGGTATGTAACTGGGTGATCCCACAATAGTGGTTTACAATTTTTAGCCAAATTGGACACTGATTTTTTTTTTTAACTAAATCTTCACATTCGGGCACCTATAGCGGTTAAACCGTGTGGAATTTGAAGATGATGCAAACTAGAGTCTTGTGACATTTTGTCTATAGATTTTAAAAATATGTTTTTCAAAATTTTTGGAATCAGATTGCAATTCTTTTTCCATCTCCCACGAAAAATTGGTTTTTTTCAAAAAACAACATTTTTAAAAAGTGACGCACACCGTATAATGCATAACTTTTTTTCCTTGAAAGATAAAATTCTAATTCTTTCGAATTTATATTTGTAACTCCGATATCTAGTGCTTCCACTTAGTTAGATACTTTTTTATTGAATATTTTTTCTTTAATCAAGTTTCAAAGTCTAATCAATTACAATTTAGACATAACATGACCGTATAACACATAACGTTTACTGTATGTATCAAAATTATTTTTTATTATTTTTGTTGGATCAAGGACTCCAATATCTGGTGCACTCATTTTTTTATTTTTATTTTTTTATAATCTTCTATTTTTCCACATGTGTAGAACAAAGAGTTTTTGTTTTTGGTGAAAAACCTATATTTAATAAAACTTAAAAAACAAATAGATAATATAATCAAAAGATATTAAAATTATATTCGTTGGATAGCTCGTTTTGAGGGAAACTTGATACTAGTTGGGTTTTTGAGATCTCCTCCATTTTCATTCTCAAATCGAGCTTCAAAGTGCAAAATTCTGAGCAATTTTGGTGCTTGAGAGGATGTGGGTTAAAATAAGTGGGTTCGGTCGAACAATTGTTCGGTCAAATAAAAAAATAATGTTTGGTCAAATAGAGGTTCGACCAAACCCATTTAACATACAATAAAAAATAGATTTGAATGGGGTTTGGTCGAACATTCTAAAACTATTCGGTCGAACCCCCTCTATTAAAAATTAATATTTAATATTAATATAAATATAAATTATATTCTTTT
>VDFB02000017.1:116129959-116217317 GCA_007258455.2 Sequoia sempervirens | reverse complement strand
GGAAAAATAGATATGTATGAGATATAGATATAAGGTATTAATAGTTTTAGAAAATATTTTTCTTATCATGGTGCATGTACAAGAGTTGTCATTATTTATATCTATGGTTACATGACATTTCTCTAACAAAGAGGTAATAAAAATAGAAGAACACAAAACCACAATTATAATAGTTGTGATGGTATAAATAATACAAAATGGTAGGATAAATAGTGAATAAATGAAGATAATCATGTGCAAGTGTTGATAGATGTATAAAGCCTTAAGTCTAATACATGAGTTGCATAAATATGATGTACATTCATAGAGAAATATATATTTGAGGTAGAGAAAACATGATGTATGATCCACATGTACACATATCTATAGATTTGCAAGAGAGAAATTAGTCATAATAAGAATTCTAAAAAAAGCTAAGGTGAAAAATATGCCAGTACTTCGATTAAATCTACGAGAGGTTATAAGACCTACCTAATGCCTTGCATCGTCCCTAAGAAGGCATGGGAGGAAAGACCCAAATGATAATAAAAAAATGTAAACTGGAAATGCACATAATAGAATACAAAATATATGGCCGTTGTTGAGCATTGTACCGATTTTGAGTTTGACCAAGTTGAGATAACTATGCTATCTTAGGAGGATTCTAAGATGATAGAGGGATTGTGATGGAAAAGGGTGTTTGGAAGCCATGGTTGTGCTACTACTTGATCTAGGCACCGTGACAAAGGCTTTCTCCTTGCGTAGGTCTATGTGGATGTAGGCCTGCATTAGGGGGGTTTTTGTTTTTTTGTTTTTTTTGTGCTTTCCTTGTGTGCATGTGTGTGGGCTCTAGTTGGAGGGTTTGTTTAGGTGTAGTGAAGTCTCCTCCTTGCAATTGGGGGTTTGGCTACATGGCACTACATGGGAGTCTGGGGTGAACCCCCTCTTTTTTATTTTAAAGATGTTAGAAGCGATGATCCTTCATCTTCAGGGTATGAGAATACAATTCATTTTTTGTTACATGCAATTGTAGAGTTCAAATTGGACCAAAAGTTGGAAGATCATCCAAAGTTGAATGGTTGTTTGGAGCATAGCAGAGATCAACCCATTATGGTCATTAAACTTGATGCAATAACATAAGATGTGATGTATTTGGTTGAGCATGCCTTGATCTATAAATTCATGGGCATTAGAATTTCATTGCCTTTTTTGGAGTCTTAGGTTCATAGGTATTGGCATTTAGAGGGTGATATGGAGATCATTCTTGATGTGACAGGCTACTTTTATGTGGTGCTATCCAGAATAGCAGACCAAAATGTGATTTTTAAGGAGGACCTTACTTTTACAACAAGGTGGGTCTATTTATTAAACCTTGGCATGTCAGTTTTGACCCAATGGAGGAGCTCCCATATAAAATTCTTGTTTGGGTTCAACTTTTGTGTCTCCCCATGGAAGTTTAGAGACTCAATATTATGCAATTAATTGCGGCTATTTTGGGAAAGTTTTTGGGTCCATCTCATCAAACGTTGGAAAGAAAGGTAACAACTTTTACGTGCAATTGTGTTAAAATTGATTTGAATATTCATTTGCATGACTCTGTATAAATTAGATTGGGTAACATGCAATGGGTCCAATAATTGGATTATGAATCTCTCCCCTTCCGATGTCAAATATATCATGCACATGGGCACTTGTAGAGAAATTGTTCAAGTAAGACTCCCGAGGTATCCCAACCTCTCTCAAAAAACCAGATTATTAGAGACAAGGCAAAAGGGAAAGGCCCAATTCATTCAGTGGAGATAGACCCAAATGGGTTTATTTTGGTGAAGGCTCAAAATAAGGGGAAGAATTTGAATAAACAGAGGAAGGATTTACCAAGAGGAATATCTAACAATAGGTTTGATGTTCTAGAAAAATTTGATGATGCTAAATCTCAATGGCAAGAAGGGGTACATGTAGAAAAAGAGTTGGTCCTTCCCAACTCTAAGGATGCTCTCATTGAGGCTAAAAGAAATGAAGTTAATGAAACCCAAAAATTCTCCAATATTGAAATTTCCCCTTAGGATTATCAGGTGATAGGACAAGGTCTAGAGGTTATTTCCGGAGACTCTGCCTTGGGGGAGGATTGTTTTCCCTCTCAAGAGGATCAACTGAAAAAAAATGATGATAATGTCACAATTAGGGCTCCTCAATTGTAGATACAAAAGATGAGGGTAAAAAAAAAGTTCCAACTTTGCTTGGGATTCTTCAAAATAATATCAAAAAAGGTAGCTTAGAAAAACTCTCAAAAGTAGGGAGAAAACGTGATCATGAGAAGGTAAGAATGATGGGGGAATCTTTGGTTGAATCTAGGGTCATTTAGACATAGATACCCTTTTCCAAAACCCCCCAAAATGATTGTGATATCATGGAATGCCAAGGGTTTGGGCAGTACCCCTCATCAAAAAGCGGTATGAGATCTTATTAAGGACAATAGGCCTAGTATGATCTCTATTCAAGAAACTAAGCTTTTATTTGAGGAAATGAGTGTTCTTTCTTCCAATATTTGGAGAGATAGTCAATGTCAATGTATTGGAGCTGAAGGTATGGCTGGAGGGTTAGCTTGCATCTAGGACCCTTGAAGACTTTCTCCTTATGGATGGTTTGCCAACAAACATTCCTTATCTATTATTGCTTCTTGCTTGGAGTCCAAGAATTCTATCATACTATCTAATATTTACACTTCTACAATTTTCAAGGTAAGGTTTTTTTGGGGTCTCATATTAGATTTGTTAGATCTTCAACTCCCCTTCTCCCTTGGATCTTAGCTAGCGATTTTAATGCTATCCTAAGTTCTAATGAAAAATTAGGTGGTTCTAACCACCTTGATCCATCTTCTACTTTGTTGAGGGACAACTTGTATTTTCTTAACATGGTGGATGTTAAACCAAGAAATGGAGTTTATAGTTGGAATAATAGGTGTGGTGCAAATTCAATTTCTGAGTGGTTAGACAGATTCCCAGTTTTGGAGCTCTAGATTAGTGATGATTGGGCCTCATTTTTTGATATCTTGCCATGGAAGGGGTCAAACCATTGGCCTATTAAGTTTTCCTCTTCCCTCTTCTCTACGCCCAAAAAGACTCCCCTTAAATTTCAGTTAATGTGGTTGAGAGACCCCAATTTTTTGTGAGCTCATTACTACTTGGTGGCTAGAAGGTAAGCCTTCCTTTGGTACCATCATGTACTCTTTCTTCAAGAGACTTCAATTTATCAAGTTCAAACTTAAGAGATGGAACAAATACACTTTCGGGAATATTTTTAGGGAGAAGGCTCAAATAAATGTGGTTACTTCTTAGATTAGGGGTCAAGGTTTGAATAAGGAACTTCTATTAAAGGAATTGACTTGTTTTAGAACTCTTAATGAATGGGAGCTCAAGGAAGAGATTTTTTGGAAGAAAAAATCGAGAGCTAATTATCTTCAAGAAGGTGATAAAACTCTCATCTTTTTCATAATTCTATCAAGGATCAGAGAGGTGTCAATGTGCTTCATTCTATTTCTTCAGCTCAAGGTGTTCCCCTCTCCCCTTTTCAAGATATTTCTTCAAACTAATTTAGATACTTTTCCACTTTGTTCTTTGAATATGGTTCTCATGTTGTGGAAGAGGAAAGGGTTATCCTAAATTGCATTCCCACTTTAGTCTATGAGGAAATGAACAATCAGCCAATGAGTCCAATTTCTATGGAGGAAGTTGAGAAGGTGGTGTTCCAAATAAAGATTTAGGTAAAGCTCCTGGTCTTAATGGATTAATATTTGAATTTTTCTAAGAATTATGGGATATTATAAAAGAGGATTTATTTGAGGTGGTTCAAGAATCTCAATCTAACAAACAAATTTTAAAGGCTATCAATTCTACTTTTCTTTCTTTGATTCCTAAGAAGGAGGATGCTATCTCCTTTGATTATTTTCGACACATTTTCTTATGTAATTTTACCTATAATATCACTACTAAGCTTATTATAGAGCACTTGAAGTAGGTTCTGGCCTCCCTCATTTCTCAGGAGCAAGGTGGTTTCGTCAAAGGTCTCCAAATTCTTGATGGGGTTATTGTAGCTTTAGAGGAAATTCATTCCATGTCTATTTCTAAGAAGAATTCTATGTTTATCAAGCTCGATAAGTCTAAAGCTATGACAAAGTTTGGTGGTCTTTCCTTAGGAGTATGCTTTTGGATTTTGGCTTTTTTGAAGGTTGTATTGACTAGATCTTTAGTTGTGTGACTTCACCCTCCTTCTCGATTCTTATGAATGGTATCCCCTCCCCAACCTTTTCAACATCTTGTGGGCTCAGGAAAGGTGATCCTTTATCACCCTATTGGTATAAGGGCTTGGTAGATTGCTTAATTCCCAAAAGGATAATGGTTGTATTCAAGGATGGCTTTGTTCAAGAAACTAGGACTCTCAATCTCATCTCCAGTTTGTGGATGATACAACTTTGTTTGGGTTAGCTTCTATTAGGGAAACAATAAGTCTTAGGAAAGTATTTGATGTTTATTTAGTGAATTTAGGTCAACAAATTAATGAAGATAAGTCAAACATTCTATTTTTTAACACTCCTAAGGTTATCTAGCATCAAATTGCTAATCTTCTTCATTTTAGAATTGGGAAGTTACCTTTTGAGTATCTTGGTATCCCTTTAACTTTTGGTAAACTCAAAAGGGAGTAGAGGAAGATCTTAGAGAAGTTTTGAATGAAGGCTAGTCAAATTGGACCTTTAAATGGTCATCTTTTGTTTGGAGGCTAATCTTGTTAAATTCTATTTTGCAAGCACTTCCTATTTATAGATTCTTTATTTTATGTGCTCTTAAAAGCTTTATGAAGGAATTTGATATGCTTTCTAGAAAATTCCTTTGGGCAGGGAATTTGGAGAATCAAAAATAGAATTTGGTTATCTAGGACCAAGTTTGCAAGAAAAAATGTTTTGACTTGGGCTTGGTCTACGATAAGAAGAGCTTAATTCACATGCCCTTGTTAAATTTTTTTGGATATGGTGAAAGAATCCTATGCAAACATGGGCCCAAATCCTTAATTATAAATGTTTAGGCGATGTAGCTAATGATTTTTTTCCTAGAATGTCTCTAGTTGGGAAAGGTTATATGATATGGGATGCAATTAATAAGGGTGCTTCAATTGTAAGGATGGCCTATTTTGGATTGTTAAAAGTGGGGAAAATGCTCTTTTCTAGAATGACTCTTGGGATTTGTATCTACCAATTCTTGCTTCTTACCCCTCCATGAAGTTGTTAAGTGATATATTTTGTGAAGCAAGGTGGTCAAAGGTGATTGATTTTGAAACTTTTGTAAGATTGGGGATTTCTCAGAAGTTCCTTTAGAAGGAGCCTAGTAGTTGTCCTAGAGGGGAGTCTCCTGAAGATTACAATACTTTGTATTCTATTTTGGCTTCAAGAAAGTGATGCTCATTAATAGGTCAGGATACTCTAGCTTGGGGAATGAATCAAAAGGGACTTATTCTACGGCGCTTGGTTATCAGGTTATAGAACAATGGAAGAGATAAATTTAGGAAGACCCATGGTGGAAGAAAATTTGGAACAAATTTTGCTGGCCAAAATTCAATATGTTCCTTTGGTTAGTGTATCAAAAAGAAAAAATTACTTGGGATAATATCAAGAAGAGAGGCTTCCAAGGACCATCTAAGTGTGTCCTATGCAATAATAGTGAGGAAAATGTCGCTCATCTCTTTTTTCAATGTCCTTTTGCACTTGCCATTTGGAGATAGTGGTGGAGTATATGGAATTATCATAAAATTCATCCTACCTTTGTTTTGGAATTTTGGGCTAGCTTGGGTAGACCACATGCGTCTACCTTTTTCTTGTAGGTTGCCTGGGAAATTGTCCCTATTTTTTAATTTGGAGAATATAGTTTGAGAGGAACCACAAGATATTTTTGGGGTGTCTCAGAGCAAGTGCTCAAGTTTGGAAAAAAAATCAAGATTCATTCTATGAAACTATAGGAGCAAAGTTTTCTCTTGAGGGGCCTCTTTCCACTTTTGACTTTCTATTTTATATTCATTTGAAGATATCTTGTCCAACCTTGACCCCTAATAACCCAAACCATAGAGAAATGGTTTCAAAAAAGATAAATAGGATTGGTAAGTGGTCTCTTCCACCTTCTATATTTTTGAAAATTAATACTGATGGATCATCAAGAGGTAATCCAACACCTACTAGGGTTGGAGGAATTGGTATGATAGCAAGATTTCTATCTTATTTTTCACCTTTCATTTGGGGAGAAGTTCTAACAATAAAATGGAGTCTAGATCCCTTCTTGTTTCTCTTGAAAAAGCTTTTGAATTGGGTTGGAAGAAATTTATTTGTGAGATGGATTCCATGATTTTGGTGTCCCTCCTAAGCAAAGAGGGTGAGAGCGACTCTTCTTGGATCATGGCAATTATTATTAAGGAGATTCTTTTCCTTACCCCTAATTTTGAAACCATTACTTTCTCTCACATTCCGTGAGAATGGAATGCAATTGTTGACTACTTAGCTAAGTGGGCATCAGATGGTGGTAGTAATTGGAATGTGTTTGAGTGGGAATCTCTTTCTCAAGACAATTTGGTGCACCTTCTCAAGCTTCTTCAAAATGATCAAAATTAGCATCTTCGTGTTGAAGATTTGGTTGAGAGGTAGTATTGTTGTAAGTCAGATTTCTTGGCATCGCATTGGTTGGTGGATTTCAGGAAAAACCCCCTAGATTTTTCAGATTTTAGATTTAATGATGGTGTTGGCCATTTGGAAGTCCTTTTGCTCTAACTTTTTTTAATACATTTCTTAATATAATTTTATTCTTATTGCCAAAAAAATAGAATACAAAATATAGAAGAATAAATGTGATTACAATACTTGGTTGAACAAGAAGAGAGGTCTCACAACCTAATGCCTTGCATTGTCCCCATATACTACGTGTTGGTTGAAAATTTTGTCTTCTTAAAAATTAACTTAATATGACTCTTTCTTGCCCAAAATAAAGGCAAATAAGTAACAAACAGTTGGATATATCACCATTTTATTGGTGATCTTCCTTTGAATTTTGGGTAAGGTAAAGCTCCCTCATAAGATAATATTTTTGTATTTTTTGGAATTTAGAAAGGTGGGTATACTTATAATCAGAAAGTAGTAAAGGAAAGCCAAAATTTGTCATAAGCCATGATACAAATATGATTGAAAATTAAAACTTCAAAATATCAACACTAGAACACTAACAATAAAATTTGGAAAAACAAATGTTACCAATACCATAACTCAAAGATTGAGATATTAGCAACAAGTGGGTAGACTATTCATATTTCA
This sequence comes from Sequoia sempervirens, assembly GCA_007258455.2. Classification (NCBI taxonomy): domain Eukaryota; kingdom Viridiplantae; phylum Streptophyta; class Pinopsida; order Cupressales; family Cupressaceae; genus Sequoia; species Sequoia sempervirens. The sequence continues at coordinate 116,209,999 of VDFB02000017.1, read as the reverse complement.
TCTTCACCCAATCCTAAAGAAAATGAATGTAACACAATAGAATATAACATCCACAAAGAGAAGTAATATCCCAACATTTATCAAAGCTCACATACTTATTCATAAACACTAAGAATCACACTCAAATTTCATAAGCACATAGACAATGAAATTCTTCATAAAAATGAAAAATTATGAATGATCCTTATTTGATCAATTCTCACTCTTACATCAAAGTTTAATGGAGATTAAAAATTCAGACCCCTCAAATGTCCTTGAATTGTATATTTATAGACTCTCTTTCTTGAGTTGTTTCAATGTTTGTAACTGTCATCATTAAAGTAGGAATTTTATAAATTATTACAAAAAATATTTCCTAAGGAAACTCCCTTTTGAAACAGTATAACTACATGGTATAATACCAATCCAGATTTGGTGAGCTAACATAGCATCACTTTATTTATCTCCTAAGGAACTAAGAATGTATACATGTAAATCCAATGGCTCTTTTTACATCCAAAGACCTACAACTCATAGTCCTTGCATTAATTCACACATTTTCTATGATATCATGTATGGGAGAGGATTTAATGAAGGATTTTCCATCAATGATGATGTATGTTTTACAAGATATTTTGCAGTTTCATCATATCATTCATTGTTATATCTTAATTAAAACATTTCAGCAACATCCTCTTTTGTTAACTTCAAATGAATGGGTCTCATGGCTTATCCTCATAGAACTAAAGATGAAACCTACTCCTTTATATTCAAAGGGATTGCATTTCTCTCTTCACATTTCAATCTTATCTTCAATATGTCAAGTAGTTCAAGCAATGTGACCTCGAAAGGAGATTTCCTCACCAATTGAAGGCATACAATGTATCCATGCATGGTGACTGGTGGTTGATTAGTTGAGGGAGATTTTTATCATAAGGAATGACATTGAATAAGGAGTGATTAGGAAGATTATAGGAGAGAATTTTTTGGTGCAGGTTCATGTTCACAATTCTACACTCTTGAAGCAGTTCATCTACAACACAATTTGAACTTTTGGAAAATTTGAATGGGGTGTTAGGGCCACTGAGAGGTTAATAAGGTTGGTGTATAGAGCTAGTGTCGAGTCTTCCTTGGGACATTTGAGCAAGAATCTATAGGAAGGCCTAGTTGGAGACACAGTCTATATTTCTACTGCCCTCAAAAAGGAAGAAACCCAACAAGCTATTACTCTCTTGTGCAAGAGACTCAAGAGGAATGTAATGAAAACTTTTGCATATTATGTAGAATTTTATGAGAATCTATTTTCTCCCATGTAGATTTAGATGATTTGGGAGGTTGTGGAAGGAACCTGCATCCTGATTTTCTTCCTCTAGGAATGAATATTTTGTACTTGCATCTCCCTAGTTAATATAATATGCCTGCTTTCTACTTTTATGTTCAACTGCTTCTTGCCATGTGGTGATTTTTTCTTTTCATGATAATCTCTAGTTTTTCTTAATGTTCTTTCTATAACACAATATTTTCATTTTCTTAAAGAAGCAACTCCTCCTTTAATCAAATAGAAATATCAATCATAAAATGGTGTGTTTGAAAGTGGGTTGTGGAACAGGAATTGGGTCTCGGTGTCAAGGTTTTGAGAACCTCATTAGAGTCTGAAGAATTTTAGGAAACCTTAACATTTTTTGCTTAATCATTTATTTGTTTTCTTTCTTTCTTTCTTTAAGATTCGACACTTCAGGAATTTTAAAGGTTCTAGAATCTTGTCAAGCTCCAAAATAGTTCTTGAAACTACTTGAAATGTCACTCCTTAAGAAAATAATTTATTCTCGGGAATAGAGTGGGTTGTGAAAACCTAGTCGGGGATCGACATGATTGTGAAAACCACATTGAAACCTGACGATAGATTTAGAACTTCAAAAGGGATGATTTTTTAGGAAAATCACTAAGTACAGGGGAAAGCTTACGAAGTCGGGTAGTGCAAAGTATTGTTATATGCAAGTTTGAGAATCTTTTAGACTTAACAAAAAATGGGGAAACCAATTTAAACTTTAATAGGAATCACATGCTATTTTCAATGCAACAATTGACTCTAACTTTAAGGACAAGAACTACGAAGGAGGAAGCAAGGAATCCAAAATCTCAAGTACCAACTAGTGCTTTAAGTCCATTGGGCTACAAAGTCAGGATCATAGAAGGAAAAGGGGCTCAATCAAACAAAAAATGGAATGAAAGAGAAAAAGGACTAATACTAACAACACAAAAAAAATTCCTAAAAATTTACATGGTAGGAAAATTCTACCTCTAAGGATGCCCAATAATATTCATGCAAAGTCATGGACAAGCTGACAGAAGTAGGATCCACTACGAAAAAGTAATACATACCCATGTAGTATTGCAACTTAAAAATAGTATGCATAACCAAAGGAGACATACCATATGGAAGAGGCCCTTGTGTAGAATTTCACAACCAAATAACCATTTTTCATCATATAATTCTATGACTTCTTGGGTATTGATTCTTATTTCACTAGCTATGTTTACATACGTAGAATCCAAAAAAAATTCCTCATCAATTGAAATAGAGAATGTATGCACTTGATATGAGTCTATATTTGAATCAATGTGTATTGAAGAGGTTTGAGAACAATTATCATTTTCACTATTTTTGACAAATAGCAGCTCATTAATAACCAATATAATCTTCACATGTTCCACAGTAGTCAATTCAGCTACCACATCATCCTTCATTAATGAAAGTCCTTAATTTCTACATTCACCAATTTATTTCACATCCTATGATAAAAATAGAACAACTTCGTATGGAAAATCATTGTTAAATATTTTGACCACCAACTTGGGATATGATACAGGATTTCTCAGTGTGAGTACCCATAGTGTCTTGATTGATTTCCATTTAATTTTCCCCCTTTTGTTCTATTTCCATCTCCATATTTTTTAGAGTAAAGTTATCTTGTATTAGATCATTATGAGAAACAAAAATAACCATACTTGGATCATATGTTTCTGAGGTAGCAAATATTTTTAAAAGGGGACTATCTCTGATGTTGAAAGTTTCACAAGATCTTATTGGTAGGTATAATATATTAAACCTGTTTGACTCGCCTATTTGCTCTCCATTTTCAAATTCTTCATGTTGTTCTTGAATCATTTTTTCTACTATAATGCTCTTCATTGGTTCATCAATATCTTCAAAGGTAAGTATTTCAAACTCCATGGTTGAAAATGAAATCTAGATTGTATAAATGAAGGTTTGTTTAATAGTTATGCTTGTTGAGACAAAGGACGTCAATATGTTTTCTAAATACATGTGAGAAACATAATATTCTTCATCACTAAAACTATCAAAATCATCTTCTTTTTCCTCATAATGTATATTATATATTTCAACCTTTCCTTCAACACTAGATTTAGTTGAATAATTTTTTTGACATAAGGGTGTGAGATTAGAAAATTCATCCATACACAGTAGAATTTTTACTTTTCTTGATCACCCACAATAATCTTTCAAAATAAATTATTCATTTAACAATACCCTAATTTGACTTTGGTCAAAATATCCAAACATAAGCAAATCATCCTCTATTTTGATAGCTTCTTGTTTTGCAACCTCAAAATCACATACCTTATTTTGCTTTAGCTAAAATTGGACTTTTGGATGTAATGTTGCAATAAAAATAGTCAAAAAAATTGATTGACTAAGCCAATTAACATGAGAAATCCATTTCAAAAGTTGATTAAATCTATCAATGAAGTCTCTCATGCATTCATGTTCTTCCTTTCAAATTCGGAAAATGTAGGATAACAAAGCACTTGTATTGACAACTGGTTTGAATCTTGCAAGGAACTTGTCTCTAAGTACATCCCAGATTGTGATACATCCGTCTTCCAAGTACTAAAACTAGCATGATGATTTCTCAACAAGATATTTCTTGAAAAATGCCTATAACTCCACATGCAACAGTGAATGCTTGAATGTGATCTTCTAGGTCTTGGGTGCTTTCTCCAATAAACTTTGCAAAATGTTTTCTTGATCTCGTATGAAAGGATGTGTATTTTGGTAAAGCCAAAGGTCCAAAATGAGTTCCCCATGGCTAAGATGAAGTTAAATCCATCATGTAAACTGGAATTCTTCTTACCAAAGAGATTTTTAAGGGTAAATTTCAAAATATAGAGTTGAAAACTTCCATCTAAGAGGAGGTAATTTTTACCACTTTCTCCTTTGGAATATTTTTGAAACCAAGGAGTTAAAAATATTTTCATTGATTAATTTCTCAATTGTAGATTTTGATCGTGTGGCTGATTTTGATTTTGTCTTTGACCTTGATTTTGCTAAGGGTTTTGGTTTCTCTGTAGGTTTATTAAAATTATCGCCCTAGGGAATATTTCTATTACTCGTTCAAATACCACCACCAGTTGTTGGACCAATTCTTCTTCTTCTTCCAAGACAAGATTTACTCTCATGTATTTTGCAAAATTCCTCTTATGTCTCTAGGCCAAAGTATTCAATTGAGAGATGATATCTTCTTGTTATGTGTGAACCCAATCAAGATCCAATTGCACCATAGGAAAGACATTATTATGTGGTAGAACCATATCTTTTCGTAATAAGACAACCTTTTTTTGAATTCTCCTTTCAATTCCCTAGTAGATTCACCAAAAATATATGTTCGTTGACAAATTTGTCTTCTTAAAAATTAACTTAATGAACCAAAGGAAATAGGTGTCCACCTTTTGGGAGATGGAACTTAGGGACCTATTTCACTCTTTAATTCATTAGGAAACCAAGATCCCTCAACCAAGTGACTAGATTGAGGGAAGGGCTAGTGGTTTCCTTGGATGATAGGACATGGGTTCACCATTAAATGAAGCTTCAAAGGAGAAATGCAAACTCTAATACACTAAACCATAGAAACTTGAAAGCGTTAAATCAAACTAACAAAAGAGAGTGAAACAGAAGGGTACCTTGATGAATGATGGAGTCAAAGCAAGGTCTGCAACCCTAAAATTCTTCTTTTTGAAGTGCACTAGGACTGATACACCAAGTTGGGTGATTTAGTCCTACTACAGGAATTTAGGTAGAATCTGGTATCTTCCAGTCACTATGCAGGATCTACAAAAATTGGAAAAAGGGTTGTATTGGGACTCATACACCCAAAGGGGCGATTTAGTCCTAGTATTAGGGTTTGATCTATATTTTGTAGCCTCTAGTGATCTTTTGTAGCTTCAATCTTATCTGATCTTCAAGTTCGAAAGTTTGAATTTTGGCTTGTAGGTGAGTTTTCGTGAAGATGACAACTTCTTGACAACTTTGACAACTTTTGGAACTTTTTCTACAAAGGATCTTCAAGCTCCAATTCACCTAAATCTATAAACATGCATCAAGAGGGAAAAATGTTTTTTTGTTAGGGAATATGGGTTTGCCTTGGTCAAACCCCGTTTTGGTATTAAGCCTTGAAATTAAATGAAATAGCATGCAATGTTGCAACTCACCAAACCCTTGGGATAAAGGCTACAAACTTGTGTGAAATAGATAGCATGAATGTGGATCTTGACTCTTGTTTGAATGCTTGAAACTTGTATTGAATGCTTACTTGAATCATGAAAACTTACATAAAAAATGTTAGCTCACAAACACACATGATGCATGAAGACTTTGACATGATGCTTGAATCTTAAATACTGCTCCAAATGCTTGATGGTTTGCTCTTGAATTCTCTCTTGATCATAAGTTTTCTATAATTCTTGAATACTTGAAAGCTTAGATTGTTAGTTGAAATTATGTGAAATAACCTTGTATTTATACTTGTTTATGTAATTTTTTAAAATTACAACACTACAAGCCAACATTAGATATAGGATAATAAAATCCCATCAAGAATTGATTTAAAATAGGTCCAAATTAAAGCGAGACTCATACACTAGGTTGGGCGTATGAGTCCCAGTGGCTTAAACCTAGGACACAAACTCCAAGAAATGTTAATTTCAATGCAACATTTAAAATCAAGTCCCCAGACCTAGGTGGGACCCATATGCCTAAAGGGGTGTATGAGTCCTAGATCACTAGATCTAGAACACATAACCTCAAATATTAAATTATGATTTGTAATTTGTTAAATGTCAGGATTATCCTCGTAAAAATGCATTTAATAAGGCTTGTGGATGCAAAATAGGACCAATTAAGGTATAAATAAACCTAATTTTCACAGGGAGGGCCCAAACAAGTGTGAAAATGTAAAGGGATACATTTTTCTATACTACATTTAGCCCCCACTTTAGTGAGAGGAGGAACTTGCTTCAAACTCACACTAAAGTAGACAAATTCACATCAAGAGGGTCCAAGTGTACCAATGCTAGTGAGGTAGGACGACAACGATCAAGAGGGATGATCAAGCCCCTAGGATCAAGATCCTATGGCAAACCAACATATGCACAAATGAACATGCATGTTAATGATGTATGAAGCAACAACAAGATACAAGAATACACTATCAAAGACATAAAGAAGAAAGAAAAAGGGAAAAGAGGGGTGGATCAAGCCTCAACTATTTGTCCAACACGATGTGGATGAAGCCTTAGTTGTTTGTCCAAAAACCATTTACAAGTGGAACATGATGTCCACTGTGAAAACAAATGCACGCTCACACAAGCTAATGGAATCTGGTATCCACTAGGTGAGCCCCTAGAGACACATATGCACGTGGTTGGTATGTGCTCACACACACAAGCAAATGGCTATGGGAAAGTCATGCCTATGGCTAGCTCCCATACGTACTAACCATACCAAAGCTATACATCCTGATAACTTTAATAAGGTGCCACACAACATGAACAATAAGATCCATGAGGCAAGAAAAAATTTGTATGCTAACACCCATGAACAAATAGGATGGGTCCATAGGCAAGCAAAGTGTGTTATGCAAGGTGGCCATATAACAATTATTGTAAATACAACATAGTGTAAAGTATGTCCAAAGGGTTTTGGCTTAGTTCACGTAAGGTCTTAACTTAGGGAACATAATGCCTAATGTCGCCATGAGAGGACCAATCGAAGAATAGAAGATTCACAATGTAGGGAATGTAGTGTGTCACATCAAGCCATTAAGAGGAATATGATATGCTAAGAGAGATCATGCTCTTGAAGTGCATCATGCCCAATGTCACCACAAAGAGAAAGACACATCGCATGAAGTAAGAAGACCACACAATGAAACATGAGTTGTAAAATGCAAAAAGAATAACGCTAATGTACACCCCCACTTTAAAGAAATTTCTAAACACCATGATGTGAGCAATTACTTTAAAGTAGAAAATGATAAATGCTAATAACAAAGAGGACATGAGAGCTTATTTGGAAATCCCTTTGCCAAGTCATATGTTTCCAAATGAAGATACATCATGAAAAGGGGTTGCCCCCAAAATGAAATCCCAAAATCACATAAGGGATCCACAGATTTGGGGTCAATATGTCTTTGCTACAATGTTTTTAGAGAGCTCCAAAATGTCATCATTCCCCAAATACTCATGGATCAAGGAAGAATGACACAAAGAGAGTGAAAAAAAGAAAAATATTTTGGGTCAACATGGAAGAGACCTAAATTTCTTGATGCCTTGCATCATCCCCAAAAGGAAAACACAAGAAAAATGAAAAGATAAAGGATAACCTTTTGGGTCAACATGGAAGAGAACTAAATGTCTCGACACCTTACATCATCCCCAAAAGGAAAACACAAGACAAAGAAAAGATAATGGTTTATGAGATATGGAAGAATGTAAATACAAATAGAGGAATGCCACAAAGAGAGAGAGAGAGATACATCAAACATAATGGTACAAGAGATCACATTGTGCACATGCAATCACACACATAAAAAAGAAAACAAATACATGACTAGTAAGGTACATGCGAGTCAACCTATAGTAGGTTGTCTACATCCCAATCTTGATCGGTATATATAGAAGGTAGACAACTAGCCAAAGGGACAACAACAAGTGCCGAACTAGGGGAAGCACCAAGTTCAACACTCTTCTTAGGAGAATTGTCATTTAATTTCATAGAAGAGGAAAATAACGTATTCAACTCATTATGCACTTCTTCATCAATTTTAGCAATCTCATCATCATTATTTAGATTAATCACAATAGGAGGTCAAATGATAATTTCCAAAGAAGGTGCTAATTCCTATTGTGGTTGCAATATAGGATCTTTTTGTTGTGGCGAAGAGGGAGACTCATTGTGTATTGCTTCACTTGAGTTTGGATGTTGATTTTGCTGCTTGTTTTCTTCATTTAACCTTTGAGCAATAACACGATGTCTACACCTATGCTCTCTAGCATTCCTATTTATTTTGGTATGATTTTCAAGTTGTGTTTGTGTAGGAGTGGGTTTATCAACCATAGGTTTCTTTTCTTCCCTTAGAGGAGAAATAGAAGGAACCATGGGAGGATATTCAATCACTTTCTCTTTAGCCTTGTAAACTTGTTTTATTTTAGGATGCATGATGGGATTGCTTTGGTTGTTTGTAGGAGATAGGCAAAGGTTGGTCTTGGTTATTGGGAAGGGTTTTTGGTTCAATCATGGTTTCATCAAGGATAGGAGGCTCAATCATGGGTTAAGGCATGTTTCAAAGGGATAATTTAGCTGTGTTTCACCTTAAAACTTTGATAGGATTTGAAAAAGAAATCTTCATGAGTTTTAATAGGTTCAATAGGTTTGGTTCAAAAGAAATCCAATGAGAAATTCCCATAGGAAGAAACGAGATTAAAGCCACTATGGTGCACAGTAAAGATCTCATTGTCAAAGGGAAATTTTAAACATTTATGCACAACCGATGGGACGACTTCCATGGAGCGTAACCATGGATAACCAAGCTTCACATGGAATTGATCTGATGTTAGGATGATGGAGAATGAGACATCTAATTGTTTTGGTCCAAATTTTAAAGGAAGGATGATCAAACCTATCATAGGGCAAGCAAAACCATTACGCATTTTTATCCATGCTCTCGGTTTATCATATGCATCTTGATAGAGTTCATGCACAAGTAAGAATTTTTTAGTGATCACATTCTCTCCACAGACAAGATCAATTAATATCCCATTAGTGGGTTTTTCATTGATTCAAGGGCTATGTAAAGAGGACCATCAAGTGCCTTTCTAATTATATCTTTTGATGAGAAAGAAATATCAAGAGGCATTTTGGTTTGGCCCTTACGAGATTGAATTTTTATAAATCCAACCATACTATCCATAGGACTCTGTTCATTAGTATCCATTTTTTTCATCATTAGTGTCAACATTCATCACATCATTCTTAGTTTCACTAGCTTTGACAAATGAAATATTATGATTTGGCATAGGGTTAGTAAAGATTTGCAAGTTTTGGTTGGGAGGGGCAATAGACTTATTTCCTCAATCATTGAAACCACCAATTTGAATATGATTGGAATCAATGAGGTCTTGCACCATGTGTTTAAGGCGCTTACAAATGTGTCATATCATGTCCATATAGATGATGAAAATGACAATAAGAATTTGATCTAAAGTTGGGAGGCAATGGCTTAGTAGGATCAGGAGTTTTAACGAGAGGTAAGGAAATCAAGTTCTTCTCTAGAAGTTGTAACATGATGTTATGGAGGGTATTGGGTAAGGGAGTAAATTGTCTAGCTAGAACCCCAAATGTAAAAGGATTTGTATTCTTTATAGCAGCCACTTGGGTGTCAACATGTTGGGTTGGTTGAGGGAGGTTTAGTTGAAGAAATATTTTATTCTTGTTATCAACAAAGTATGCACCCGAAGCTAAGCTATCAACCCAGCTACTTGTTGATACATGGGAGCATTCCTAAGCCTATGGGTTTTCTAAAACCTGGAGTGAACCTCCAGAGAAGGTTGGTTCCTCTTGCTTGATCACCTAGAACTTGATCAATCCTACTTATTTTGAAGGAAAATGGTAAGAAGGAGACTAGAAATAATTTCAAATGCCTGAAAATGATTAACTACAGCTAACTAGGTGATGCACCAAATTGTTTTCTCAAACCTATAACTTGTTGTTTGACACACACAATTGCTCAATGATTCAGTTGTAGAAAAACACAACTCAAAATTTCATCATACCTATGCATAAGTGTTTCATAGAAAGGTGAGACACTCACAACTCAAGAAGGAAAGAATATTTCACAACGTGTTGCTACTTCTATCCTTGACACAATCATATGACCTATGATGGGAGATATAAAATACTTTCATTTAAGGCTTTTTATGTTTAAAAAGACTTGTTATTATCAATTGACATGACTGGCGGTAGACAATAGATTAACATATTTGCTTATTTTACTTTATGTTTAACTAAATTAGTGAATATTTTGGAAGTAATAGCTTATGTTAAATGCATTGCTTTATGATGAATTTGGATGAGATTATTATGTTGCATTAATCTTTATTACCATGATTGTTGTCATTTTTATAAGGGTTTTTAACAGGGTGTCTTAAAGGTTGATGAGACGGTTAAACTCTCTATTTAATCATGAGGAATGACTACACCATAGATAGGCCTTGCTAGATGATGAGTCACTCAAAGACTTCTTCATAGTCGGTTGAGGAACTTTTACTTCCAGTGCCAATCTGGCGTAGTTCTGGAATAGTCCTCCTTAGTCCACTTCAGTTCTATTTTTAGTTTCATTTTGTAATCTATAGTTGGTCGCCTTAAGTTTTGGCAGTTAACGCCATCTTAGAAGCTAATAAGGATATTTTATAAATATCCATATTTCGGTCTTAGTTAGGAGTTAGATAATTTGCAATCAAAATTTTTGTAATCACAATCAATACTTTGTTCTACGTTCTACTTTTGAACAATGAGAAGGGAAGCAAGAAGTTAATCAATTCACTATGTTAAAGGATCTTACCAGAGGAAGAGCAGGGCCCGCTCAACCTTTGGAACGATCTTATGGTATTTTTGTTAAGTGTTATTATTTTCTAATTCATTAATATTAAATTTGTAGTAGAAACTAATTTTGAATTGTTTAATCATTGAAATCATCTTCTACCTTGGTAAATGTTAAAATTAGATAATTAATTTTATTTACAATTACGTTTAAAATTTTTAGTTTATTATGGTTAAAATTGAATTGTTAGAATGGTTAGATTTATTTATTAGAAATGTTGAATTGAACCATTAGCAGGTTTCTTAGATAAATTAGATTTAGATGTTGTTCGAATCAGTTAAACTTGATGTTTGTTTGTTGAGTTTCATTAAAGCAATGTTAGGAATTTATGGAAAGATGGAGTTGAAGTCTATTCAAAATCTATTCATGGAGATTATTCTTTATGCTTTATAGAATAATCGTCATTTTCCTACAATTCATTCCTGCTCTTAAATTAGCGTTTACTTTCCAGCAATTAAGTTATGGATTTCTTTTGAAGCAAAATAGAATTAATTTGAATTCGGTGTTTAGATTAGGAATTAAAGTAATTATTAATTGTCTCCATGAATTGGTCTAAATTGAAGTCAATAGAGTTATAATTAAGTCAACAGGGTTTTAAATTAGAAGCTAAAATAGATTTAAATCTTAGGAATCAATGCTACAGTTTAGCTCTTGAAGAGCTCTTGAAGAGCTCCCAAGAGTTCCTGAAAGCTCCTGAAGTAGGAAAAAGGATACTTGAAGTCGTTGTTTACAGTGCAAACCCCCCAAAAAGAATCTGTGACAACTATCCTTATCGCATATTGCTCTGAGACACACCTGGTTTGATAAAAGAATTAATTAAATGATACAAGTTGCGACATCAATGACCTTTCCCATCAACCTGCATAGAAGATATGATCTATCTTGACTAAAGGTGTTGAAAGAGACATACATAAGAGGAAGCACATAATATTTCACAAGTACATTCATCAATATTCACTTTGCACACAATGAAACAAGCTTTGAGAAGGTAAAATCAACTAAATTTTATTGATAAAAGAACTTGTACAAGTTTGAAAATGAGTTACAATATTGTTCATGCTTGAAAGAACTCACAAACTTTATAATATACAGTTGGTAAACAACAAGAACTAACTAAAAAAATGCTTGAAAGATTAACTTTATAGCTTAGCAACAGCTTGCTACAACAAAGGACATGTGCTTCACAAAGAAGTTGAGTTGGGTTGAGTCAATCTTCCTTTGGTCGCCCAAAACCTTTTCCCCTACTTTTCAGCCCCTCAAACTGCTCCAAAAGATTATTTGAGTGTTGAAAAATTCCTCCCTTGACCTCTTCTATCATCAAAGCTCATAAAACAACCCATAGATGCTTGCAAAAAGGTTCAAACTACCCTTAATATGCTCCATTTGTTTGCACATCTCAACCAACATCCCATTATGCTTGCAATTGTCCATAAATTTCCTTTTGCATGATGATGGGGCATGTGGAAAGAAGATTTAAAAACATCTAAGGTCTTTTGGAGAACTTCAAGACTAAAAGATGACACATGGAAGATATTTGAAACCCAGCTTTGTGCTAACCTCTTGCTTTCTTTTCATCTACTCAGTATTTTTTACTCACACTGTCGTTTTTCGTTTATGATAAGTCATTCCATGATGTTTTAAGGATTTTCATACATTGCATCTTTTATTAGGACTATCCTCACATCAATGAACTCTGCCAAATCCATTCTTCATGACTATCACTTGTCTTTCTATTAATATGTGAAATGCTTTCAGATTCTTGTGTAGTTTCATCTTCAAAAAGATCAATACTGTCACTATTCTCTGCTCCCTTTCATTGAAACCTCGAGAGACACTGCCACTCATCCTTTTATCTACCTTTGAATATGAAGTCACTTCCCTTTTAGGACTACACTATATTGCTGCTTACTGTCCACTTGATTCCATGACAGTCCTTTTAGAACTATATGATAGTTCTACCTTCATTCATATGACTATCATAACTAAAAAAAAAAATTGTGTTGGCTTATCATTGTGCCATTCATATAGAAATGGACTGTCATATGCAATGCAACCTCTCAAAGCATTGTTGCATATAACCTCTTTATGACAAACCTCATAACACTTACACACAAGGGATCTACTACGGAGCTACAGACAACAAATCTTAAGAAATTCAACCATATCCAATATTACCTTAATCCCATAAACACACTTGAGATGGGTCTTTTGATCATGAAAAAAATATTACTTTCATTTCAATCCTTATGATTTGCTCATTTCATGCCTATTGCTCTTGGTCTATGATTATTGTCAACTCTAAACAATCTATGATCACTGTGCCCTTGTATCATTTTGTATTAGGCTTCCCTATTTTTAGTGGTCTCTATCCTTGAACATTAGACCCTGCTCCCTGTCACCCTTTAGCAATGCATGTATCCTTTTGTCATTCAATGGCTTTGATATTGTTCCTTGTCATAGACTTGTCCACACACCAAGCATCTGAAAATTGTCCTAGGACTACAAAATTTTGCTGTTGACAACTACTTTGTCAAACAATGCTATATTGAGTTTCACTATCACATAGTCTATTACATTATCATTTCAAACCTCTTCCCTTTCATAAGCTCTATCATAGGGTTTTGATAATTTTGTCCCTTTCATGGTTGTCACAGACTCAAAAGATCTCCTTTTTATTATTATCTAGCAAAGGCCTTCTATGGCTTGTCAGGGATGCTATATCAGTTGTCACAGATATGGGCATTGCAAAGCCAAAATTGTCCTCATCCCTTTAGAAGGAAATGCATCTTTGACCTTTACAACATATTCTTTTTACACTTTCCTAGCCTCAATCTCCTCTTGAAACTAGTCAGCTGTAGCAAAATTCTTGGCTGAGATGAGAAGCCTGCAGACTAATCTATCTAGTTAATGTATTGGGAACAAAGGAATAATCCCATATTCTACCTCCACAATCAATTTATGTCTTTCAAGCACATCTCGAGCTTGTTTCACAACATTTGGATTATTGTAACGACTAAACCTTGTCACATACTACAAAGATCTCACAAAAACTTGAGATCCTTAGAGATAAAACATCTTAAGATGCCTACTATCATTGATCATTTTTCCCTCCAAAATTAGGGCAAACTCAACATTCATGAGACATTTATCTTTCAAGAACTCTTCACCTATCTTGCTGATACTTTATCAAACTGACTTTGCAATAAAATTACCATATTGTACACCATCTAGAGTACTGAGAATACTTTGATCTAGCAGCAATAAAATGGTGAAAAACTAGCTGCAAAATATATCAAAGGGGTCCATCTCCTCGCTAATGCTCTTTGAACCTTTCTATCAGCCTTGGAAAAGCTCGTTTTCTATTTAGATCTTCAGTCTAGCTATTTAGGCTCGAAGTCTAAAAAATAAAGAGACCCACATTGGATAAATATTTTAAGAGATCCATTTGCTTGTGGATTTTGACAAAGAAAATACTTGATATAGTTGAAATTTCTTTTATCCATACTTGTTAAATTTTCTAGCGTTGGTGAGGTTCTTCACACTACATATTTGTACCTCGATGAACAAAAAACATTCTTTGTCTGGGTCCCCCTCTAGGCTGCTGAAGAGGCATTGAAGGTGTCAAAGATGGGAAGATAATCATGAAAGGTATACAACATGGGTAAAATGTAAATGAGCTCCTCAAAACCTCCAATACTTTTCCAAGTCTTCCTCTTATCCTACTACATGCCAATGCATTCACCTTTGATCTAGTGTCATATTATTTTGGAACAAGGTGGCTAGGTGTAGTAGTGAACTTCTATGCCAAGCTTAGAGAAAAATTCCAACATTCAAGCAAACCCTAGAAAATCTTATGCAACGTGTCTCAAATGCTCTAAAAATTTAAGAAGACATTTTCAACTCTTCCTTTTTCTGCATGTGTTTTCCTGCTTGACAAGGTCTCTTTCTTTACTGTTACTCAATATTACAATTCTATTAGAACATCATTCTTCCTCTTTATCCTACTTTGACTTACTTATTCCTTCACACTCATGTGAACACCACTATTAGGATCAATGTGCTTTAGGAATTCTCTATACAATGTATTGTGGGTTTTGGGAACCAGCATTTGACCAATGAACTCCTTTGCACTTGCCATCACTCAGACCTAGCAATGGTGCATTTAAGATTGATTGTCTGTCGTAGCTTTCAAAAAGACAAACACTGTGTTATTTATCTTTGACCTACAAACTAGAGTCTTTAAGACTCACCTTTACTCATCCATAGTCTAGTATTTATGCCTCCAAAGGAAGAAACAAAGATTTGACAGTAGGCTTTGCAAGATTTTAAATCATTCAACAAGCAATCAAATAAAATTATCAAATGCATACCTCCTACTTTATGACAGTTCTATGATGCTTATTGCCCATCTTCTTTCGCGACTGGAACTTCTTTGTTTGAACTCATGTTCTCATCCATATCAATACTCACATATTGTGATTTTCTAGTCACTTATTTCATGGTTCTAAAGAATGCTTTTTGAAAACTTCATGTAGAAGTTTGCCATCCTTCATGAGACTGCAACCTTTCATGACTGTCATAGAATGTTTCCACCTTATGCCTTCAATAAAATGTAAACCTTTTCTTGAACATTACCTTTTCTAGGGTTGAAAATTTAAAAGAGCATTGCATCATGTTTTGTTGTTACCCCAAACAAATCAATGGCATCACCTTTTTCTAGATCATTAATATTGAATAAAAAAACATTTGCCTTCAATGTAGCTGCTCACACTAAGTTACATCCTTCTTTCAAGAAAAAACAATGAACTACTCTTTATGGTCTAATGCTAATCCTAGGATCAATATCATATATAAAATATACAATTTTTCTTTCTTATTTTCCTCAAAACTCATTTTTGGTTGTTATCTTCCTACCATCATCTTGCACAAACCTCAAATCTTTGAATGCTAATTGTTCTTCTTTTTTTCATTTCTAATGCCATTATGTTTCATTTCCTCAAAATAACATTAGTTACCTTTTGTGAGTGATAGTAATAGACCTAGAATAATAAGAAATAAAACTCTAACAAGTTGATTTAGATAGGAATATACAAGCTTTTCACCAAAATAATTCCCTTCTAAAAGTTTATGCATATGGAATTAGACACTTTTGATAAACTTTAAGGTTTGGCACCTAATGTTTGAGGCTATTTTAATTTCAAAGATTAAAATAGCTAACAATTATATTTCTGGAAAGGTTGGTAATTGTTTTGAGTTGTGGATTCAGACTTTCCAAAACGGCTAGAGGTGGGTTTTGTTTCACGACTACTAACTAAGTTTTGATAATCACAAAGGGCAATACACAAGTGTTCGAAGGAAGGAAATTTCATCATACCAAGCTTATCTTGCATCTTAGTTTGTAAGTTCTCAATGAAAATTCATTGAAGGTGAGGATTGAGAATCTTTATGTCAATTTGGGAATATTTAACAATTGGTAGCGTGAAATGAAGTTAGTAACTTTTTCATCATCCTTTTGCTTACATCTCATCAAATCAGCTAATGCCATCTTAGGATTAAGATGCACTTGGAAATGGTTAATAAAGGCCTCAACAAGTTCATTGAATGAATGAATTGAGTTATTTGGTAATGAGGAAAACCATTCTAGAGTGGTATCTTTCAAGGACCTAGGGAAAAGCTTAGCCAAGAGCTTATCTTCAAGGATGAAATCACTGCATAAGGCGGTGTAAGCGGAAACATGGTTATCTAAGGATCTTCTTTCCCTCCATATTTCTCAAATCTAAGAATCTCTATACCTTGTGGTATTAGCGTTCTTAATATCTCCAAGGATAAGGGATTGCTTTTGACATAGTATGAAGGTTGGCCATTTTGATTTTGGTTTATGGTGGAAATATTTTATTAAAGGGATGAAACATTTTATAAGAGTTGGTTAAGGATGACATCATTGGTTGTGTTTTGGGATGGAGGTGAATATGGTGGAGGTGTATACGTGTTTGAGGGGAAACTCAATGGAATAGTTATGGGAGGTAAAGTGGTAGGAGATATGACGTGAAATGCCACAAAGGTACAAGGATTGCTAGTGGAAATACCTAAGGTGGGAATGACATTACTAGTAGGTTGCATTGTTGTGGTAACTTGAGGGTTGGTGTAGGTAGGAATAGAGGCAATGGTTGTAGGAGGAGGAATTTGGGGTTCTCCTTGACTTTGAGCATTGTTTGAAGTTTGAGCACAACTAGTCGTTGAGGTAAGGTGTTTTCCAAAAATATGAGCTAAGTTATGTACAATCTCTATTCCTTTTTCACTTTCAATAATTTAGTGTATGTTATCTATGGTAGGAATAGCAGTGTTGGAAATATTTTCAATACTCACTAGGTTTTGTAGGTTTTCCAATTCTTCATGGATTTGGAGTATGTTTTCTTGAGGGACACTAGCAACCATTATTTCAACACTTGTCATACTACTTGAAGGTAATGAGTTGTCAAGGGTATGGTCCATACCTAGTGAACTAGTTTCAACACTATGAGTGAAAGAGCTAGATAACCCAAGATCCACGATGAGTGTGTTATCATGGGATGAGATGAGTCTTGAACTACATCTCACTATAATATTAGCAATAGGACACAAAGTTGTAAAGCTCATGCAAAGGATAATCAATGAATGCAAGATAAATGCAATGAACACAAGATGAATGATATGCTTTAATTCCAATTCTTATGTTTACAAATGCACTCAAAATGAAACCAAATTAAGCTAGATCTAATTAAATGAATGAAATAGAGACTCAACAAACTAAAACAAAGATCTTATAACAACAAACATAAGCATATAAATGAAGTTTAAAATGTTGTAAAATGTAGATTCAAACCTAATTCAGGACTAAATCACCCTGATGGGCGAATGAGTCCCAATGAGGGTTTCTGGAAAGTTCAAATAGTGAAAAAAAAACACAAAATTCCCATAAATCTAGGAAAATGAGTTGTATTGGGAGTAAATCGCCCAGGTGGGTGAATGAGTCCCAGATTAGGGTTTTTAAACCAGATTCAATAGATTTTGAGTTGATGTTAAGGTTTCTAGATTGTATGTTCAAATGACTATTTGCAAGTATAATTTTCCAGTGAATTTGAATGATGCAAGATGTAAAAATGCAACCTATATGCACTTTTCACTAATGCAAGATTTAGAAGCCCTACATGTAAATCAACTAATGCAAATCCAATGCAAAGTTAATGCAATCTAGATCTAGGACTACAATGTTCTCCAAATAAGAAATTCAAGGGTCCAAAGGTTGGGTTCACCAAAATGAACCAAAGGAAATAGGTGTCCACCTTTTGGGAGATGGAACTTAGGGACCTATTTCATTTTTTAGTTAATTACGAAACCGAGATCCCTCAACCAAGTGACTCAACTGATGGAAAGACTAGTGGTTTCCTTGGGTGATAAGATGAGGGTTCACCATTAAATGAAGCTTCAAAGGAGAAATGAAAAATCTAACACACTAACCTCTAAAAAATTGAAAGCATCATATAAAATTGATAAAAGAAAGTGAAACAAAAGGGTACTTGAAAGAATGATGGAGTCAAAGCAAGTTCTGTAACCCTAAAATTATACTTTTTGAAGTGCACTGGGTCAAACCCCGTTTTGGTAATTAAACCTTGAAATGAAATGAAATAGTATGAAGGAACGATGAAAGAACAAATGCAATGTTGCAACTCACCAAACCCTTGGGATAAAGGTTGCAAACTTGTGTGAAATGGATAGCATGAATGTGGATCTTGACTCTTGATTGAATGCTTGAAACTTGTCTTGAATGCTTGCTTGAATCATGAAAACCTACATTATAAATGTTAGCTCACAAACACACATGATGAATGAATACTTTGACATGATGCTTGAATCTTGAATACTGCTCCAAATGCTTGATGATTTTCTCTTGAATGCTCTCTTGATCATAAGTTTTCTATAATGCTTGAATACTTGAAAGCTTAGATTGTTAGGTGAAATTATGTGAAATAACCTATCTAGAACACATAACCTCAAATATTAAATTATGATTTTCCATTTGTTAAATGTTGAGTTTATCCACAAAAGAATGCATTTAATAAGGCTCGTGGATGAAAAATAGGACCAATTGAGGCATAAATAAACCTAATTTTCACAGGGAAGGCCCAAACAAGTGTGAAAATGTAAAGGGATACATTAAGGTACAACTCCCTTGTAAGATAAGATTTTTGTATTTTTTGAAATTTAGAAAGGTGGGAATAATTGTAACTAGAAAGTAGTAAATGAAAGCCAACATTTTTCCATAGCCATGAGACAAATGCAATCAAAATAAACCTTCAAAATATCAACTCTAGAACACAAACAATAAAATTTAGAAAAAAATGTTACCAATACTACAACTCAAGGATTCTGATATTAACAAGTGGCTAGACTATTCAAATTTCAACTTCACCCAATCCCAAATAAAATTAATGCAACACAGTAGAATATAGCATCCATAAAGAGAAGTAATATCCCAACATTTATCAAAGCTCATAGACTTATTCATAAACACTAAGCATCACACTCAAATTTCTTATGCACACAGATAATGAAATTCTTTAGAAACAAGAAAAATTACAGATGATCCTTCTTTGATCAGTTCTCAATCTTACATCAAATTGTAATGGGGATAAAAAATTTGGACCCCTCAAATGTCCTTGAATTGCATATTTATAGACTCTCTTTCTTGAGTTGTTTTAGTTTTTGTAATTGTCATCATTAAAGTAGGAATTTTATAAATTATTACAAAAATTCTTTCCTAACAAAACTCCCTTTTGAAATAGTATAATTACAAGGTATATATACCAATCCAATTTGGTGAGTTGACATAGCACCAATTTATTTAGTTCCTAAGAAACTAAGCATGTATACATGTAAATATGATGGCTCTTTATACATCTGAAGACCTACAACTCATAGTCTTTGCATTCAATCACACATTTATTGTGATATCATGTGTGGAAGAGGATTTAATGAAGGATTTTTCATCAATGTCGATGTCTATTTGACAAGAGATTTGGTAGTTTCATCATATCATTGATGATATATCTTAATTAAAACATTTCAGTGATGTCCTTTTATGTTAACTTCATATGAATGGGTCTCCTCATGGCTTATCCTCATAGTACTACAACTGACACCTACTCCTTTATATTCAAAGGGTTTGCATTTCTCTCTTCACATTTCAATCTTATCTTCAATATGTCGAGTAGTTCAAGTGATGCAACCTTGAAAGGAGATTTTCTCACCATTGAAGGCTTGGAATGTGCCATGTGTGACGACTAGTGGCCGATCAATTGAGGGAGATTTTTATCATAAGGAATGATGTTGAAGGAGTGATCAGGATGATTATATGAGAGATTTTTTTGGCATAGGTTCATGTTCACAAATTTTCACTCATTGAGCAGTTCATCTACAACATAATCCAAACTTCTGGCAAATTTGAGTGGGGTGCTAAGGCCACCGAGAGGATACTAAGGCTGGCATATAGAGCTAGTGTTGAGTCTTCCCTAGGATGTTTGAGTGAGAATTCATAGGAAAGCCTAGCTGGAGATGCCATCTGTATTTCCACCACCCTCAAAAAGGAAGAAATCGAACAAGCTATTACTCTCTTACGCGAGGGGATTGAGAGGAATGTAATGGAAACTTTTGCATGTTATGAAGAATTTTATGAGAATCTCTTTTCTCCCCTGTAGATTGAGAGGATTTAGGAGGTTGTGGAAGGTATCTGCATCCTAATTTTCTCCCTCTATGCATGAAAATTTTATACCTACATCTCCCTAGTTAATATAATATGCTTACTTTCTACTTTTATGTTCAACCACTTTTTGTCATGTTGTGAATTTTTCTTTTCACTTAATAATCTCTAGTTTTTCTTAATGTTCTTTTTGTAACACAATATTTTCATTTTTCTTAAAGAAGCAACTCCTCCTTTAATCAAATAGAAATCTTAATCATAAAATGGTGTGTTTGAAAGTGGATTGTGGAACAAGCATCAAGTCTCGACGAGGTTTTGAGAACCTTGTCGAAGTCCGACAAAGTTTAGGAAACCTTAACATTTTTCGCTTAATCATTTTTTCGTTCACTTCCTTTGTTTCTTTAAGATCCACCTTTTAGGACTTTTAAAGGTTCTAGAATCTTGTCAAGCTTCAAAAGAGTTCTTGAAACCACTCAAAATGTCGCTTCTTAAGAAAATAATTTGTTATCGAGAATAAAGTAGGTCAAGTGAAAACCTAGTTGGGGACCGACACAATTGTGAAAATTGCATTGAAACTCAACAATAGTTCCAAAACTTCTTCAAAGGGCCGATTTTTAGGAAAATGGCTAAGTACGAGGGAAAGCTTATGAATTTGGGTAGTGCAAAGTATTGTTATAGGCAAGTTTGAGGATATTTTAGACTTACCCAAAAATGGGAAAACCAATTTAAGCTTTAATAGGCATCACATGCTATTTTTAAAGCAACACTATGGAAGAAGGTAGGGATGATAAATACATAAAACAATAGGATACATGAAAAATAGAGGAACATGATTACAATAACTAACATCATATGTTGAACCTCATTTTGTGTTAGAATACACTTAAAAGTATCATACCTCATCCACAAAGTAGGTGGCAATCAACATAAATGAAAAGGGAAAACATAATAGGAAATATGTACAATTGTGAAATAAGTGTCTAAGGACTATATTTAGGTAAAGTCAATTTAAACATTAAGAGTAAAATAATATAAAGTAGTGGTACATATGCAAAAATATCAAACATGCTATCTAGAATGAGAGAAACAACATGAAACATGGAAGGTGGCTCTAATATGATGGTCACTATAGAATAAGTGTATATAGTTACAATACTTTTGTATAAATGAAGAAAGGTATTATATTCTAATGCCTTTCATCATCCCCAAATATTTTGAATAAAGGTAGGGATGACACATTTATAGAAGAATAGACTAGATGAAAAATATAGTAGCAAGATTAGAATAATTAACATCAAATGTTCCCCCCATCATTCATTAAAATGCACTCAAAAGTATCATACATCATCCACAAAGTGAGGGACAATGAGCACAAACACAAAGATAAAAGATAATAGTAAATATGTACAACTATGAAATAAGTGTCTAAAGACCACATCTAGGTGAAACCTCATCAACCATTGGTTCATCACTGGTCAATTTTGTATCAATATTAAGCATAAAAATAGAAGAAAGTAATGGTATATGTGAAAATTTATCAAACATGATATCTGGGATGAAAGAAATAAAAAGAAATATGGAAGGTACCTCAAATATTGTGGTCACCATAGAATCATAGGGAGGATAAGAATGCTCAATATGAAGATAGCCCATGTGGTGTATAAGGGAATCTCTAGTAGATGTATCATGTGTAATAAATGAAATAATAAGATTTACAAGAGTAGAAGTAATCATGGAAGTTGTAAGAAGATCTACAAGAGATAGAGAAGGTAGAACAATATTGATATGAATAAGAGATATAGGGTGTGGTGTTAAATCATTATGTGATGGAAGTGGCTTACATATCAAATTCTACCAAGAATAACGAGGTACGAACTATACTCTACGATGAGGCTAGGTTGGGGTAGGATGGTAGTGTGTATAAGGACAAAAAATATTCTTAGATAATGTTAGGGTTTGGGGAGGGGAAAGGATGGGAGAGGGAAGAAGCATGGGGAAGATATAGGTAAGATGAAGACTAAAATGTGTACCCTATGGGATTTTAAGTAACCCCCTCTATAAATTTTCTTGTTCAACCAATAGGGTGTTGCAAGGTGTGTGCCCTTGGTCTCCTTGTGTTGTGCAATGTAGCGCTCGGGTTCATGACATGGCTTAATCGCCTCTAATGGATTCATTAATTATGGTAGTTGTATCAGGCATTAATAGGTCGATCTTTTGGTGCAACGACAATCGTTTGTGCAATAATTGGTATCAAAGCTTGGGTCACAGGTTTAAACCCCTTGCTTGTGTTGGGGAGGGGATTTTTGCAAGGTGTGCACCCTTGGTCTCCTTGTGTTGTGTAGCATAGCGCTCAGGTTCGTGGCATGGATTAACTGCCTCTTGTGGATTCATTAACTTTGGCAGTTGTATTATGCATTAATAGGTCGATCTTTTGGTGCAACAACAACCATTTGTGCAACATAGGGGATGAGTTAATTCAAAATAATGGATTTATACTTCACTTGTTTCAATTAGAAACAAAAATGATGAGGGGAGGAATGCTAGGTATAGACATCCAAGGTTGAATTAAAGGAGCTAAGAAAATGAGGGTAAAACTAGATAGTAGTGAAGGGGATCATGAATGGGATATGCCACCATATTATGGGTTAGGTGTAATAGAAGGTAAGAATTAATATCAAGATAGTGAAAGGAATGTGTAATGTTCTAGGAAGAATAGGTGGTGGTTAAGAAAATAGATGTGATGGGATAATAGCCCTAGGCTAGAAAAGAGGAACTTTTCAGTTTCTAGGTTTAACTCCACCATGAAAAGTGGAGATAGTTGGAAAAGAGGGTCCTACAAAGATTGTGCAATTTAATTTAACAAATGAGGTTCATAAACATTAAAGCACTTATGCGGATAAAAAATGGAAATCTTTGGAACAATTGGTTTAACCATAAGTGATGGTTCATGTGTACAGTAAAATGATTTCTACTCTACATGGTTCATATATAATGTAAACACATTTTTAGTACACTCATGTTATGGATAATGTAGGATAATAACAATATAACCATCATGGATCAGCCTAAGACATTGTAGTATATATGGTATAGTTTGAGACTTTTCAATCTAAGAATTCCCTATAAGGAGATGAAATATAGGTCAATAAGGGTTGACTTAAAATTATATAGTTGAATCTTGATAATCAAAAAATATCATATGATTCAAAATATATTGTAGATAGTAATTATATGCACAAGAATAAGGAGATTATTTAGACCAATTTAAAGAGAAAGGACAACATAAGGCAAACCCACAATAGTGAGTCCCAAACATAGGACGTTAGATTTTTCACTTTGGAGTGGGTTGAACAATAGGAAACACATTTATTCAAAGGTTCTTTGAATAAAAACTTTGAACTAAGGTGGTATTCATTGGAAGGTCTTATTTTATTGATTTGGAAAATAAAATAATACCTTTGAATAGAGGTATTATTTTATTTTCAAAAAATATTTCAAAAGTAACCATCCACCAAGGTTCAAGTCCTTTGGAGGTGTAATAAATAAAGGATGGGGCTGAGTCATTCCTTGAGAAACTTTGATGGAATGGATACCCTTTAGTTCTTAGCTTTTAGTTGAAGAGATTTCAACCTAAGGTTCATCCTTCCATATTGAGTGGCTAACATAATTTTGTCCAATATTTGTAAAGAAATGTTATGAATGTGACTAGGCTTCTTCATATCTTCTAAATAAGTAAGATCCTCCATTGATTATTCACCCTTAATAAAGGGAAATACACACCAATTAATTTAGCAATACATCTTGTGAATGAGATTTTGATAGCATTTTACCCATCATTATTTTGCATGCTCACTTTTTCATACATAAATGAATAGTGGTCCATGTTACTTTTGTGATCTTTCTAGAATGTGAGGAGTCACATGAGGCTTTAGTTTAAATATTTAGGCCTCATATTACTCACCTCATTTGGGGTTAGGTATTACAGTTATTTAAAGAGGCCACTATTAAAAAACTATTCTCGTTTGACATGTTATGTGATTCATAATATTTTAATAATATAGAGACATTATTAAAAATTAAGTGTAGTCAAATATTAGCTATATTTATGGTGACCTCTTGGGGAAGCTTATTTGTAAATATCAATTCCATAAACAATTGCCTTAAATCATTAGGCATGGAGTTAAAAAGATATGTACTCACTTGACGTGGTCCTCATTTGATTTTTTCATTCATTCTAGATTTTTTAATAATTTTAATGGATACAAATGAATAAAAGTAAGAGTACATTAAAGATATAAATATAAATTATAGAATTTTAGTTTAATTGGTTGAGAATATTCACTAATTTTACTCAACCAATTAAACTAAAACCCTTTACTTTCTATTTATCTCTTTAATATTCTTCTATTTATCCATTATTATCTGTTAAATTATTAAAATAATGGAATGAATGGACAAAATAAGATAAAAATCAAATGACGACCATGTCAATTGAGTACATATGTTTTTAACTCCACACCTAATAGTTTAAGATAATTGATTATGAAATTGATATTTGCAAATAAGCTTCCCCAAGAGGTCACCATTAATATAGCTAATATTTGACTACACTTAATTTTTTAAAATGTCTCTATTTTATTAAAATATTATGAATCACATAACATGTCAATTAAGAATAGTTTTTAATAATGACCTCTTTAAAAAAATGTAATACCTAACCCCAAATAAGGTGAGGAGTAATGCGAGGCCTAAATATTTAAACTAAAGCTTTGTGTGATTCATCAAATTCTAAAAAGACCACAAAAGTAACATGGACCACTATTCATTTATGTATGCAAATTTAGGTATGCGAGAAAATGGTGAGTAAAATGCTCTTAAAATCTCATCCACAAGATGTCTTACTAAATTAATTGTTGTGGGTTTCCCTTCGTTAAGGGTGAATAATCAAGAGAGGATGTTACTCATTTAAAAAGGCATGAAAAAGTCTAGACTAATTCTTGGCATTTATTTACAAATATTGGACAAAACTATTTTAGCCACTCAATACGGAAAGATGAGTCTTAGGCTGAAAAATATTCAACTAAGAGATGTCACTTGGGGATTGATCGAGCAACCTCATCCCTTATTTATTGCACCTCCAAGGGGCTTGAACCTTTATAGATGGTGTAATCAAGGGAACATACCATCACCCTCACTAATTATCTTCAACCAATTAAACTACAACCCTTTACTTTTTATTTATCTCTCTAATATTCTTTTTATCCATTTAAATTATTTTTTAAAAAGCAATGAATAAAGAAAACAAGAAAAAAACAAATGAAGACCACATACACATCTTTTTAACTCCACACCTAATGGTTTAAGCCAATTGACTCTAGAATTGATATTTGCAAACATGCTTCCCCAAAAGATCACCATAACTATAACTAATTTTTTACTACACTTAAATATTGTGAGTCACATAAGATGTCAAATAAAAATGGTTTATTAATAGTGACCTCTTTAAATAAATGTAAAACCTATCCCAAATGAGATGACTAATGTGAGGCTCAAATATTCAAACTAAAGTCTCATGCGATTCCCTAAAGTCAATAAAGATTATAAAAGTAACATGGACCACAAAAGTAGGCATGCAATATAATGGTAGGTAAAATGTTCTTAAAATCTCATCGACTAGATGTCTTGTTAAATTAATTGTTGAGTTTTCCTTTATTAAAGATGAATAATCAATCAAGAATCTTACTCATCTATAACCATTTGATAGGGGAGGGGAGTAAGAGCCTTAGGTTGAAATCTCTGTGGCTAATAGTCAAGGATTGAGGGGTATAGATTTTCCAAAGTCACTCAAGGGAGAATCTCAACCTCATCCTTTATTAATTGCACCTTCAAGAGATTTAAACTTTGATAGATGATGACTAAAGAAACATACCATCATCACCCCACCAATTATGCTGAACCAATTATACAACAACCTTTTATTTTACATTTATCTTTCTAATATTCTTCTTTTTATTTTTTTATTAAAATTATAAACTAATATGTTAATATATATTTAAAAAGCCTTGTTCATAAATCATACAAACAGTAAAGTTGACCCACTAGTGTGACCCGTCGCTTTTCTAGACTTTACCGATTACTTTATTATACCTAATATTATTGTAAGATTTATTTTTAAGCAAACACTAGAATAAAAGAAGTCATAAGCTGTCACATAAAAAATCCAAAAAAGCCATGATTTTCTAAAGCGGTCTAAAAATACCTTCGTCTATAAGCATCACAAACATTAAAAAAAAAAATAATGGTTTGCATTATGAGCAATGAATAGTGAGTGTCCTTTCCTTAACAATGTTTAATGATATAATCTTGGTTGGACCCACGTAAGTGAGTGTCGTTGACGCGGTAGAGTGTTAGGAGGGCTTTCATTCATTAATGTCTTCTCCTGCCCCCACTTGGAATACCCGAATAAAACAAATATTCTGCGCATCATTTTACACTAAAATCAACCGTTCCTTTTAAACTAAACTATGCACGGGTCGAGGTTTGACATGCTAAACGGCGCCGCCATGTGCTAGACAGCTGAGCGCCGGTCCCACACAGATGACCCTTGGATTCCCATTCGCTATCTCCTATTCATGACAAATATTCCTCATCTTAAGAATAACGGGTACAACTCTACTTCTCCCCTGCCCAATAAATGACTGCATCTTCCTATTCAATATACCCGACTGCTAAAACACCCCGCCCGCCGGGAGCCGGGTACCAGGTGCCGAGTGTCGGGTTCCGGGTTCCGAGTGCCAGGTGTCGGGTTCCGGGTGCCGGGTACCGGGTACTGGAAGCCGGGTACCGGGTGACGGGTGCCAGGTGCCGTGACGGGTGGCGGGTAGCGGGTGCCGCGGGTGCCTACAGTTTAGGATGATTTGCTGTACAGACGTCATGTGAGAAACCCGGTCCCCAGATAAGGTCGTCCGGGCTCTAAAGTTTATTGAGACGTGCCACATGCAACGGTCACTAATGGCAAGGTCTCGTGCACATGCCTAGAGTTGGGTCATATAGGAATTTGGTCTACACATGTTTCACCGTATCTTTTGTCGCTTAGGTTGAGCGGAATAACGGAATTCAACGGTCATGTGGAATAGCTCGTCGTTCTCGGGCCACGGGTACCAGTGTGGTGATATTCTGTGATTGTGGATATCTACTACTAGGCAGAAATATTGGGGGACGGTTTTAACCTAGGAAAGGGGTGGGAGTGAGAGGATGAGACCGTTGTATTATCCTCCACAATCCCATGATATGCGCACACTTCCTTTTCGTATTAGTATTCTATTGTTGTCCTGGGCCCAGGGGGGCCGCGTGTAGTTAGGGTAGGGTCGAGCTAAGGTAAGGTTAAATGAGTTGAATAGGTGGCATGATAATGAATGAGGGAGTAGGTGGGTGGAGGCCAGGTCACCGTGAGGGTTGGACGGCGAGCAGGTCACAGGTGGGAAAGGGAGTGGCATAATGAACCGTTTAACGTCGCCATCGGTATCACTGTCTCACTTGTATTATGTAAACGGAGTTGCTCTGCTGACCGGACGGATACATTTTTTATTTTTGGGCGGCCCTTGTTCTTGTTCTTCTTGTTGTTGTTATCGTTTGGTTGGGCATTGATTAGGTTAGAGTCGTTTAACCTTTTCCAACTACGAAAGTCGTTTGCTCTTTTCTGGTGCCTTATTCTAAACGCATCTATCTAATCTGATCGCCGCTGATTTTTTCTATTTTCTGCCTATTATTTCGCAATCCAATCTCTATCCTGTTGGAGCATTACGCGTGAGAGAGAGAGAGAGAGAAAAGGGCAAAGGCGTTGCAGAAATAAATTGAGGGGAGGACAGAGAAGAGGAGAGGCAAGGAGAAGAAAAGAGAGAGAAAATGGGCACAAGGCAGTATTGCTACTGGGTGTTGTGGGCTTTAACCGTGCGTTGGTGGTGGATACAGGGTGTGTCCTGTGCAGGGGAAAGGGGGAAAGGGGCCGTCGCCGTCCCAAGGTTGGCCCGGCCTCTTACATTTAACTTGAAGAGCGTTCCCTTGGAGGAAGTGTACACGCCCCTCTTTGGAGACACTAATGTGCAGGTCTCTGAAGATGGAAACTCCGTCAAACTTATTCTCGACAGGCGTTCAGGTTGGTATTGCTCCATCAACGGATCAAACATCTTACATATTGTTATCGGAGCAGGGCGCTGGGTGGGTTGAAGGGTTTTGTCGGGCTATTTCAAATAATTCACTTGTTTTTTTGGACGAAGTGGAAAATTTTAACAAGCTGTGTGATTGCAGGATCGGGATTGATATCCCAGGACCTCTACTACTTCGGCTTCTTCAGCGCTTCAATTAAGTTACCAGAGGACTACACCGCGGGCATCGTGACAGCCTTCTATGTAATTCACACTGAAAATCTTACTGGGTCGCAGTTTTTCA
This sequence comes from Sequoia sempervirens, assembly GCA_007258455.2. Lineage (NCBI taxonomy): Eukaryota > Viridiplantae > Streptophyta > Pinopsida > Cupressales > Cupressaceae > Sequoia > Sequoia sempervirens. The sequence continues at coordinate 116,180,878 of VDFB02000017.1, read as the reverse complement.
TGTTAAATGAAATTGAAATTGTTATTGATTATGGTGATGCGTTTTTATGTCCAGACATCAAACGGCGATATATTTCAGCACAATCATGATGAGCTGGACTTCGAGTTCCTTGGGAACATCAGGGGCAAAGAATGGCGTGTTCAAACCAACGTGTATGGCAACGGAAGCACTAACTTTGGGCGTGAGGAGAGATATAAGCTCTGGTTCGACCCCACAGAAGACTTTCATCAGTACAGCATCCTCTGGACGGACAGACATATTGTGTACGTACAGTAGAGTAGGCCTTCCCCTGAGACCAGGTTGTATTTTAATTTATGTATTTAATTAACAATTGACGGTGTTTGTGGGAGTGCAGTTTCTTCATAGATGACATCCCCATAAGGGAGGTGGAGCGTTCGGAGGCCATGGGCGAGCAGTATCCATTGAAGCCCATGTCTGTATATACCACAATATGGGACGGTTCGGAATGGGCCACAGCAGGGGGTCGGTACAAAGTTAATTACAAGTACGCCCCTTTTACGATGGAGCTTTCTAATCTTATCTTGGAAGGGTGTGCCGTAGATCCCATCGAGCAGGAGCAAGAGAAGGAGAAGAAAATTCACTGTGTAGAGGAAAGAAAATCCCAAACCCTCCTCCTCTCAGAGCTTTCTCAAGAGCAGAGGCAGGCGATGGAATGGTTCCGAGGCAAATACATATATTATTCCTACTGTGATGACACTGCGAGATACCCATCTCAGCTGGCGGAATGTCCGCTTAGAGACCCCAAAAAGCCCATTGCCACTGCAACTCTCAAGTTTGGCCGCCATCACCGCCATCACAGAAAACGCAGCACCAAATTGCATTCGTTTTCCTCCGCCCTTGGTTCAGTATGACACTTTGCCCCATCTCCATTTAACTCTTATATAATACCGTCTCCTAGGAGTGTGTCAGATTGTACAGTTCCCGATTCTCTTTCCCAGGCTCCTTCCATACCTCATTCATTTCATTAAGTTACTTTTTATTATATTTGATTATATGAGCATTCAGTATTCTTTTTCATGTGTTTATTGGGTGACTTATTATTATTAATACTTTTCCCTAATAACCAGAACGGTACATTGTATTTTGGTGACCTTTTTAAAAGTTAGTAAAAAAGTTTGAATATTTCCCGACTTGTTTCAATTTTCATGCTTGTTAATGAAAAAAACTTTTCCACATGGGTTGTTTAAGTTAATTCATCATATCTTTTTAATAAACACAATTAACCTATGCAAAGGTAAATATGTAAGAAATGTTATTTTCAAATCTAGAAAGGCAATTATTTTATAAGGTGTAATTTTGATGATAAAATTTCAAAATAGAAATGTGGGAAGGACAGTAAATGGGATAGATAAGGTAGTGAGTGAATGGGGTGGGTAGTGAATGGGATAGATAAGGTAGTGAGTAAATGGGGAAGATAGGGTAGTGAATGGGGTTAGATAAGGAATGGAGGAGAAGGAGTCAAACTTAACACAAAAGTTTGGGACATGTCATTATATAATGATATTAAAATATTCCAACTCAAAATTAAATGAAAATTAACATAGATAATACAAATTTCACACTACAATTCTATAAGAAACAAAAATAATGTAAATCTAGATTAATTAAATAAATGCATGCAAATGAAGTACAAAATAATCTAGATTGATTAATACATCTAGGTATACATGTAATGGACCTCGATGATTCTAAAGTAAATGTTATTTCTTTTAATGTTCCAATTTATGTGTCCTGAGATTGAATGTTCTTTGTAATGCAAATATTTCTTGATAGTTTTTAGATGATGTTTAAATATAGGAGGAGGTCTTTAAATACTAAACTATGCAAATTGTAGATAGGTTAGAGAAAAAATTTACGTAGAATTTTTTGCAATGTTGTCTTCTCAATTAATTTATGTTTGTGGTATTAATTTTTGGCTTTCATTATTAATTATGTTTTTCCATATTTGAAAATAGATCAAACCAATATTAAAATACTAAAAGATTCATAAATGGAGCACATATGTAACTCCTAAATCATTTGGCATATTTATTTATGATAGATTTATGACAACTCATAAATGGGGAGTTACATTTGGCTATCAATGAGGAGTTACAAAAAACTTACTTTGGGAAAACTTATTTCTTTTAATGTTCTAATTTATGTCCCCAAGTATGAATGCTCTTTGTAATGCAAATATTTCTCGATAGTTTTTAGATGATGTTTAAATGTAGGAGGATGTCTTTAAATACTAAATTATGCGAATTGTAGATAGGTTAGAAAAAAATATTAAATAGATTTTTTTGTAATTTTCCCTTCTCAACTAATTTATGTTTGTAGGCTAAAATTCCATTCAAATATTTCAAGTGGGCTAGAAGGAAATGCTAGACAAATAATTATTAATTTTTGGCTTTCATTATTAATTATGTTTTTACATATTTGAAAAATAGATCAAATCAATATTAAAATACTAAAAGATTCATAAATGGAGCACATATGTAACTCCTAAATCATTTGACATCTTTATCACAACTCGTAAATAGGGAGTTACAATTGGCTATCAATGCAAAGTTACAAAAACACTTATTTTGGGAAAATATCTTGAATAAATATAATATTATTATTTTGTATGATGGAGGAACAATTCATAATTATTTATAACCAGAAAAGCATCTTCATTGGCTAAAAATAACTAGAAATTTATGATAACTTTTTAGTGGATTTAATTGGAGAGGGAATATGTGCAAAGGAATTAATATTGCTGTAGTTTATTCTTATTATTTATAGGCATAATGGGACGTTGAAACTTGTGCATGTAACTTTTATATAAGCGAGACAAATATTTTAGTTAGTTGTTTTGGGGTTGGAGTTTTCCTTCTCCCCATCCAAGTGCTAAGTGGGGTTGGGAAACCCTTTGCCCTTGTCTAAGTTAATTCATCAAATCTTGTAAATAAACATAATTAACCTAAGGAAGGGTAAATTTGTAAGAAATGTTATTTTTAGGAATAAAATACAAAATCTAGAAAGACACTCTTTATTTCTAAGGTGTAATAATTTTGATGTTAAAATTTTAAAATAGGAATGTGTGAATGACAATAAATGGGGTAGATAGGGTAGTGAATGGGGGTAGATATAAGGAAATGAGAAGGAGCAAAAATGTATGTAAATGAAGTACAAATTCGTCTAAATTAATTAATACCGCTAAGTATGATAAACATATAACAAATGTTAAGAGATTAAATGAGAAGAATTGGGCACTTAGCTTTGGAAATTGTAATGAATACTAATATCTAATGTTGCACAAAGCTCAATCATTCCCTTAGTGTGGACGTTGGCCAATAAATTTTCTATTTGATGGTGCTTAATGATTGTGGTATTTAAAAATACCAAAGGGAAGTTGTTGGATTATGAGAGTCAATGACTCCTCAACCAACCCCCTTGTTTATTGGCTTTTTAGTTTTTGGTACGTGATTGAATGTAGAAAACTCACTTTTGTAATATCCTTGAATTCTAATGTAAATGCTTATTTCTTTTAATGTTCCAATTTGAGTGTCCCTAGGTATGAATGCTCTTTGTAATGCAAATATTCCTTGATAGTTTTTAGATGATGATAAATGTATGAATGAATATATTTGAATAATAAATTATGTAGTTTGCACAAATGTGTATCATGTCAATTCATAACACTAGTGTAATAGGTGAGGGAAAATTTTTAATTTGAAGTTGAAATTTTTGTAATGTTCCCTTCTAAATTAATTTATGTATATGGGCTAAAATATCATTCCTGGGATAAAGGGAAATGCTAGGGAAACAATTATTAATTTTGGCTTTCATTATTAATTATATTTTCACATATTTGAAAAATAAAATTATGAGAGAATTCATAAATGGAGCATATGTAACTCCTAAATCATTTGACATCTTTATTTTTATAGATCATATGACAACTCATAATTGAGGAGTTATAATTGGATATCGATGAGGAGTTACAAAATGATTATTTTGGAAGAACATCTTGAATGAATAAATATTATCATTTTGCATTTTGGAGGACCAACTCATACTTATTTATAAGAATTGTAAGTGGGTTTCAAAAGAACTTCTTCAGTAACTAAAAATGATCAAAATTAAGAAGTTATAACAATTTTTTAGTTATGCTTGAGATGAACATGGCGAAGGTTGGGGCGAACACGGCGAAGGCTGGGACAAATTCCACGAAGGATAAAACAACTACGGCCCGTGCCTTTGGTTTTGGTGAGGGAGGTGACTTCCATGACAAGAAGGCTGGGACGGGTGTTGCGGGGGCTGGCATTTCGCGTGGAAAGGGCAGAGGCTTTGCTATGCGGGTGACAGCCCTAAAACTAGGGCATGAGAGACTGTCGTTTGATGGTTTTATCCCTATTGCTTCGGCCATCTCAGTTGATCTGAAGGCGACAACGGTTGAAGAAATTGAAGAGAATGTCTTTGAGCTCTCCGTTCGTGGGATTATCTGTTGGTTTAGGGGTTTTTGGCCTAGCCTCCCTTAGCTACATTCCTGGATCTCTCAAGAATGGGAGCCTCTAATTTATGGTAAAGTTCATATTTTCCCCATGGCCAAGAGGTTTTTTGTTGCCAAGTTTGATAATGCTCAGGATAGAAATATAATGTTATGTGACCATTTTTTTAGCTTGGGAGGACAAACATTTGCTGATGCTTAAGCCCTGGCATTCTGATTTCAACCCTGCTTTTGAAAATTTCAATAAGATCCCGATTTGGGTTCGGTTGCCTAATCTTCCTCTCCACTTATGGGCTGATTCTCTTCTGGAGGAAGTGGGTGATGCTCTTGGTGACTTTTTGTTGGTGGATGAAGAATCCTTTGATATTCTTTATTCCACCTTTTCCCGCATACTGGTCGAAATGGATGTTTCAAAAGGGCTGCCTGCTGAGATTGTTCTTAAATCTTCTAAGGGGTCTTGGGTCCAATCTTTGGACTATGAGGGGATTCCCTTCCGTTGCAGAAGATGTTTCAAAATAGATCATGCTGCTGTACAATGTGGTTTTGAGAAAAAAGTCATGAAGACTACTTGGTGGAATGGTGCTTCTCAACAACATTATATGGTTGAGAAGAAAGTTGAGCAACCTAGGAGTTTTTCTAAGGTTGCTTCTTTTGATTCATAGGGCCTTAGGGTATCCTCTTCCGATGTCTCTATTGGAGGGGTTGTTGCTATGCAAGACTACATTGTTAAAACCCCTAAAGAGAACGAGACTTGGCCTGTGGCAGCCACTTTTGGTATTGGTGCTTCGGCCATCATTTCGGGTGGCTCACCTGATATGGCCATGCTTGTAGGAAGAAACATGGCTCAAATCTCTAAGACAACGGTTGTAGGCCTTCTTCTTCAGGATGATGGTGCGCTGGCTTGGCTTGACAAGGCAGCACAAGTGGAAGAGGGCTAGATCACTGTAAAGGGAAAGAAAGAGAAGTCCTCTAAGCCTCTTTTTGACATGACTCTCGACTCCCACAAGAGAATTCTAAATGTTAATCTTGATGGTTCTTGTTTGGGGGCTGGTTCTTGGCTGGTTGCTGGCTCTTGTGGCTTTGTAGTCGGTTGTGTTTCTTTGGCCTTGGTTGCCTTTTGATCCTTGGTTGTCTATGCTTTCTTGTATTTATTTTTACACAACCTTCTAGTTGAGGGTTCTAGATCCTTTCAAAATCTGTTTGTACAGGGTTTCGGGTCCCTTCAAAACCTGTTTGTTCCTTAATCAAAAGCAATTTTTTAGTGGATTCAATTAGAGGGGGAATATATTGCAATAGTTTATTTTTATTATTTTTAGACATCATGGGACATTAAAATTTGTGTAATTTCTATGTAAGTCAAGAAACATTTTTAGTTGATATCTTTTTCCAATTTAAAATTTTTCTTTACAACTTGAGCACTTATATTCAACTACAAGATTTGAAGACAAAACCCATTCGATTCTTAGAGATCAAATGATGGAAATCCTATTTCTTTTTAGGGAAGTCTCACTCACTCAAAGCTTTTTTTGGAGTTTCAACATATATTTCAATATTTATGATTATAGGTTTAGCAACAAAGGAGCTTCAACATTTAGATTTTATTTCTAGATTTAATATTTAGAAGGATTGTTGTAGTTTTTAATATATTCCAAAAATATTGTTGTATTTTTCATGAATATAAACTAGGTCCAATAACTTAGTGAAATTCGATTTCATATGTGCAAGCTTTGATCATTTTTTTGGCATAGTTTGTGTAAATCAACAATATATGTTTCAATATTGATGTTTTATTTGTAATTCTCCAATTGTCTCTTTCCTTCCAAATTTATTGTTAACCTTTGTTTGTGATTAAACGAGCTAGAACAACCAACATTTGATAGAAAACACCACCTTTTATCTAATGTGCATTATAACACACTACTATACATAGTTTATACAATACTTTCCTTCATACGATCTCATTTAAGTCTAATTCCAATTGTTCATCTCCTATATGATAGCATTTCAATCTAGCTCCATTCACATAACCATTCAATAGGTCATTATGTAAGGTTTACAACTTTACAACTCTAGATGATGTTATATCTTCAATTTTGTGCCCTAAGCCATATTGTTTTTAACTTCACTAGTTTTTTTTTTTAATTTTCTATCATATAACAATGTTGTAGATCTAGCATGGAAGATTTTACTCCTTATATTTCTATCATTGTAGGCTTTCTAACACCTCTTTTCCCAACTTTGAGTATATGTGGTAATTAGTCTTTTCATATTTAACTCCTCCAATTCTATTAATATTTACTTGATTGACTCTTCTTCACTTAGTCTCAACTTATTGGCTAATCTTATATTTTGGTAATACATACTGGATAAGGAGTGTAGCATCAAGCCCATGCACTAGTTGGAAGGGACAAAATTTTGATTATCTTTTGTAAGAGGTCCTTCTTGAGGCAATTACCCTATTGACAATAACTATGTTACATCGCTTAATGCTTGAGCTAAATTATTCTAAAAAGGTTTACAATTGGTCATTCATCATTAATTAGGCCCCAATCTTCCCCATTATCAATTTTGGATAGATGGTTAGGACATTGTTTGAATTTTCCAAAGAGTTTATTGGGTCCAAATTCATTAGGATGTGAGTTGAGAAGTACATTCTAAAACTGTAATCCTCCTTGGATTTTAAACCCCCGAACTCTAACATAGAGATTGGTTCATAACATATCTTTATATTTGAGTCAAAAACTCATGAATATCCCTATCATGACATTGAACCTCAAGGTGGTTAGAAACTTACCTCTTATGAATGATTGATTTAATATTATCAAGCATATTAAATATTGTCCTTAAACATTTTTAGCAATGCAAAAATCTATCTTACAATCTTAAGCCTTCTTGAGTTAATCAAGTTCTAAGCCCTAATTTGAATTTGTACTCAGTGTACCATCAGGATTTTAAATTACAAGGGTTGTTAAACTATATATATTTTAAATTTACAAGTTTTAAACTTAATTTTTAATTGAAATACTTTATAAATGTGAAGGTTTAAAATTTTCGTTTTAATCGTTTAAGGTTCAAAAATATCAAAAGTCCGAATTTGCAATTGGAGGGCGCCCCTGAAATGTACATTGTAATCAATGCCAAGTACAAGTTGTAAACTCCACAAGCCAAAGTTCAATTCCGGATTGCACGGTGCAAATTTTGCGTGTTGCGCGGAAATGCAAGGACATGAAACTGTCGCAGAGGACGCGGAAATGCAACGACATTAAAGCGCATAAAACGAGTTCGTTGAAAAGGATTTTAAAAACTTGAACCAAATGCCAAATGGTGAGGGTAAACACGTGACTGTTGGAACGCGTTTCCAATTCGAATGACAGGGTACGCGAATTGTTGGACATAATTTCCGACCACTTTGCAGAATGTGGACCATACACAAAACGCGGAAACCGTTTAACATTGTATGCAGAGAAAATGCAATATGGTCTCATTTAATTCCATGATTGCAGTAAATGCTAAAAATGGATTCGTGGAAAACGACTTTTAAGCAAATGCAACTGACAGGATTTGTCAGCATCCTCCACGCCTGCCTCAAAGTAACAGAGTATGGACATCCATCAAAACGTGACCAAAGGCAGATTTCACCAAAATATATTATAGTTGGAAAGGCTCTGGTAGACTTGCATGCAAAATGTGAAACTCCGGGGAGAGGCACGCCAACTGTTTGAGATAATGCTTCAAAGAAATATGGTCTCAACTAACGCCATGGCTGCAGAATAGACACAAAATCAATTTGTTGGAAGGACTTGAGAAACTTCCAAAGCAAATTCGATCTGCACTAAGTGACATATCACATGCTGAAGGGAGGATTTGAAGAAACATATTATATTTAGTCCAGATTATCATGGGCACTGAGATAGTGGGAATTGGTATTCTGAGTAATTTTGTTTGGAATGGAAATTCAAGTATTATGCCGCAACACCATAATTACTTTGAATTTCCTGCCAGAAGAAATACAGAAAAGGAGAAAATGGCAGAGCCTGTCCATCTTGTAGATCTTTTGTGTTGGAGCAAGATTGGTTTCCGGAAGGGTTCAATATTCTGCGCAACTTTTTGTCCTAGTTTGAGCGAACCTGATCCTGAAATGTATATAATTATCAAGCAAGAAAAGCGACCCGAGTTCAAATGCTTGGAACCTGTTGCTTCTGAGAATTTTATAGGATGGAACTATAGGATCATGCCTAACAAACAAGTATTCAGAAGGCCTTCCTTCACCTGAATTTATTGAACAAAGTGAGGGGCTTTGCCAGGCGAGGGCTATGGCAGCATTTTGTCTTGACAACAGTAAATGTGGTGTTAATGTTCAGCCATTGTCTGGCTCCCCTGATACTTCTCCATCCACATCATCAGATAATGTGTTTGGACCTGCATCTGTCTCATGGTTCATGATTGCAAAAAGATGAGTATTTTCAATTGATTATGAAATGCTTGAGAAGATTGCTAACCTTTTAGGCTAAACCTCATTATTGCCGATGCTAGTGCATATCCCCGATGCATTGACTATTCTCGCTTCTGACAGATTGCAGACTCAATTGGGGTGTTTTTTATGATGGACGTCCAATCCATTCGATTATTACAATATCAACGCATGATATTCTTTTAAGGAACTAGGGGAGAGGGGCTAGTAGTTGTGTCAGTGCATTCAATTGTGATTATTCATCAGTATTAGAACTAATATTATATTTTGTATATATTCATCACATATTAATCAAAATTTTATTAAATATGTGACATTATGGGATCAATAGTTGTTCACTTCAGAACTTAATCCTCAAAAAAAAAAAAAACATAAATACATTTATGAATAAGTGAAATAATTTATTTTTTTGTCTCAAATAAAATATCATAACTATCCACTATAAGTGTGTCATTTATAAAATTAAATGCTCATTTGACAAAATGAGACAATTATTTAAACAAGTATTATTATCATAGTGAAAAAATATTGTTCTTATGTGTACAACTATTGGGTAGCAATATACAAGCATTGGAATATTTCATATCAATAATTTGTTCTATCACAAATATAAAAGGTGAGCACAATAAACACCATGTATTTTTTCAATAAATGTGAAGGATTTTCAAAAAGTCTTACTGTTCAACTATTAGTCCATTTGTGTTGAATATAAAAGCTAGAGATAACAAAGATTTATGGTTGCCAATAGGTATTTGGTCCATTTAGGTTGCATATAAGTTTTATTTTAAATAAAATCATGATATTCTACAAGCAACAAATGATATATTTTTTTCAACTACTAGGGGTACCATGATTAAGTTTCGATCAAATATTTAAAAAGCCAATTTGGACATTTCTCAGTAAATGTGCTGATGTGGCAAATTTCATAATGAGTCACACCTCCAAACCTTAATTATAGATAGATAAGAGGCCAATCCACATTTCAAAAATAAAAAAACGAAGGTCCTACGATATTGGACAGTCAATCACTACATACTGACAAAGTCAGCCCACAAGACTACTGGCCCCTCTCCCCTACTATTAAGTGTTTACCTCCAGACAACCATTAGTAATGTTAGCTTTCTAGGATTACAGGGAGGATGAGCACCTGAGACTGATGTTGGAGCATCTGGGAAAATTGACAATCTTGCATCATCAAAAATATTGCTTCTTATTTTTGTTATTTTCAATAAGGACTAATGTGTGGAAAATTAAATAATTTCAAATTTCAAAATATTGTAATTATAATTTTGAAGGAAAATTAACTTCAATAAAGGTTACAAAAGCATCTCAGAAGAATATTCTAGCTTAGGCGTCCATTTCTAGGTGGGGACCACTTTGCATGCATGTTCTTACATGTTCATTTGCATGGTTTGCATGTTGAGCGCCCAAGCTTACATGTTGGTGCATGTTCTTGTATGAATTCATCATAGATTAAAGAAACATTTAGTTTGATTGGTTGAGGTTTAGGCGCCCATGTGAGCATTTAGAAATTTTTATTATCTTACGATTTTTCCTCAAATGGGGTGTATTTTTTCCAAGGTGGTAATGGTATGTTTTGGGAAACCACAATGGTTTTCTCATTCACAAACTTCTATATATTGATGCCTTGTCATTGTGAGAATTTGGCTTTGAGGAGTTGCAAGTTGACATAACTAGGTGTTGTCGAATTGAGTAGAGGATTTGAAGACTCCATTGTTGCATATTTTTGTAATCAAAAGCCCATGTTGTAAGGGAAGCTTGTGAGCTTCTGCATATTGTAATTTCATTTCATCATTGAAGATAATATAATTGATTATTTCCTTCTTGCATTTGTTTGTGCAATTGTTGTTGTGGTTGTGACTTTCAAATAGTAAGGGGAGTACCCTTACATCAGTAGTATCAAAGCAAGAGTTCCTGAGTGTGTAAACAAATTACCAAATGTGAGGTAGTATGCACCAAGACCAGTGGGTGGATAGAATAAGCATAGTGAAGAATAAGAGCTCATGTGAACTGTTGCAGGTATGAGAGAGAAGTCCCGAACAACGGGAGTTTCAAATCCATGAAGATTGCAGAGTATGAAATGCACCATGAATGGTGAAAGATTGCATCAACCAAGTTGTGTTTGAAAGGAAGGATGGGATGGGTCGTGAGGAGACCCTTGATAATTCTAGTTTTGGAAAAAAATTGGGAAGAAGTGGAAAATAGGAAGCATTGTGAAGAATATGAAAAGCTCCATGCTAAAGTAGATGTATTGGAAAAGAAGAGTTAAGGAGGAAGTGAGATTATGGGAAGTGTAACAACCCTAGTGTTCTACTCAATAAAATTTCAAAGTTTTCACCTCAAGTGAATGATCCATGATGCCATAACATATCAATAAATTTTTTTCTTTTCCATAATGTAAATTACATGCACATTTGAAATAAACACCATTCCAAACTTCCATTGCATTTCATTGTAATTTCACAAATCTTTCCATAACATAGATTTCATATCGATTAAACTCATGTTTATCCTTCATGATTACATTCTTCCATATAAATGGGTATAAGATACATACATAGCTCTTTTGAGCTTCATTTGGCAATAGATATACAAACTAGTCCTGATGTCGCTGTATTGGTGCATACATTCTAGATGTTCCCAATATTGGCACAAAAATCTGTAAACCTCAACCACCAACTGATGAGGAGAAGCATCACTCAAGTGCTTTTTTGCCAACCACGGACTGAAATGTGGTTCCCCGCACATCTACCACATATGGTAAGATGGACCTACCCTTCAAAGAAGAGATTGGTTGGTAAAACCCTATAACAATAGTCTATCTAAGCTTAGTGTTGTATTCTACATAAATAAAACCTAATCATATGGTAGCTACACCTACAAGTATGAAAATACCAAACTAGAATGCATAAAGGGAACACAGCGAATTGACAATGCAACTAGTGGAAAATTACACTACTTTGGCCAAAGTATTCTCACCCAGTAGTTTGAGTGACAACCATTCACATACACTACCATAACTTGGTTTGGAATATAACCATTCATATTCTATGCTTAGGTAATTCCCTTCCATAGGTAATCATTAACCTCAAAAATAACCTATTCCCCTTTTCCCAAAACACAATGGTATCTCTACCAATAAAGCATAAGCATAAGTTACCCCCTTCAATGGATATTCCAATCCCAGGTATGGTACAACATATGAGCTTTTATAGTCTATAAATTAACTTTGCATAATAACTTATCAAGTTGTTCCCTTCAATGGACAACCTAGTCCCTAGATTAACTTTATAATCTAAAGTATAGCTACATAAGCTTCATCAATCATAGAATAAATATTCATAAATATCTTACTCCATTTAGGAATATATCCCAACAATAAGTGATTCTCATCAAGAGTATAATCTCATTAATAAATAACCTCAGTCGAAGAGCACTCATATCAATAAATGATTCTATTCGAGAGTGTAATCTCCTTAGTAAAAGGGTTAAACAAAGAGTAGAATCTTGTCATCATTATGACTTCACATCAAGAGCATAAAGCAACCAAACATGTAACAACTCTAACTTAATAGTTAATCCCACCTATGGTTCCAATTCAAGTAGCAATTCATAAACTCAAGTGATCAACTTATTCACATAGGTGAGTCTCAACCTTGGTATATGATAATCCTTGGATAAAGTCAACAATCATCAATCAGTCTAATCATGCAAGTTAAATCTAAACCTATGTGCTCTAAACAAAGCTCAAATACATAACCCATCCAACTAGGTTAATCTCAACCTAGGGTTTCAATCCGTAATCAAGTGGATATCCCTACCCGCATAGGTTATTCTCAACCTAGGGTTTTAATCATTAATCAAATATACTTTCTAACCCAAATAGGTTAATTCTAAACCTAGGATTTCATTTGAAATTAAAGTAATGATCAAGAGAGTAATCATGTATAGATTATTGGTGCGGTCTGCATGACGTCACAACTTATCATACCTTTCATACCATCACTATGGTTGTATTGCTAAACCTTATCTTTCCTAAGGTTTCCTAGCATTATAAACTAACAGTGTCAAATTACTTCATGGCATCGATACATCTGATGTTATACATGTAGTGTAGACTATCTATGTATAGAAAAATCATCATTTGAATTCCCATATAGGGTATATCAAAATAATAACCTAATAGATAGGTTTCTCAAGCAAATATCAAACAAGATCACATGCGAGTAACTTTGTATCAAATAACCTCTTAAGCTATTTTCATCAATTCTAGTATATAATAAGTTAATGATGATATTCACTCCTTAATATGGAGTATGTACAAGCATTCATAAGGAAATCATATCAACTAGATTATTTTCCTTTCTAATAAGAAAATAGATCATTCACTATTCAAGAAAATCTAATGCAATTCCCAAACAAAACTGTAGACACTGAAAAATGTCCTAATCGATGTCATATACTTAAATCAAACTTACTAACATCATTTCCTCTTTAATCCGCCATCTTTTCACTTAATTGATTTAATTAGCCTAGCTAATTAATTAATTGCATCATTTTCATCTATTTGGATTAATTAATTAAATTGGGTTAATTCATCTTTTTTCGCACTAACACTTCATCTAATTAAATTAAATAAATCAAAATATTTAATTTAATATGAGCCTAAGTCATCTTGTTTAATTAAATAACCCTATGTTATTCAATTAAATATAACTTCATCCCCCTCCCCTATTTATTAAATCATCTAATTTAATAAATGTTTCTTAATTCTTCTAATTCTCTAATTGCATAAATTAAACCTTGTTTAATTAGCAATTAAACTAATCTTCCTCTAAGCAAAGGGAATATTCCCATGGGATATTCTTTATCCTTTTTTTTTGCACAATTAAAAATTTGTTTTAATTTGTAAAATACCTTTTTCCTCACCCAAAAGGAATATTCTCTCTCCTCCAATCAACTCACTTGGATTCTTGGAAAAGCTAGACCTTCAACCTCTTAAGCAAGTTACCTTTGACTTGTGTGAGCAGGTCAAAAGTGTGTTTGTTTGAGTAAAGTGTGAGCCTTTGATTAACTTTCATCATGCATTCTCATTCGTTGATGAGAATCCATGATCCATGCATCTCATCCCCTTCATCTTGAACTGTTGATTAATATTTTTTTGATCTCAACCATCCATTCCTCATTTGCTCTCCTATAAATAGATCACTATATGGAGACAAATGGATCCATCTTTTATTGCAAACTTATGTTTTTGAATTTACTCACATACACACTCATCTTTTACTCACTTGTTAGTTTATTTTAGTTCATTTTCATTGCATAATAGCTTAGAGCATCTATTAATAGTTTCCATGTATCCATCTTAGTTTGTAAATAAATTAGGGTTTTCATCTTTTAGCATCATTTTAGCTTAGATTAGCTTAGCAATAGCATAATTAGATCATTTGTAGCATAGAATCATGGTAACTTAGCTTGCATCATGTTTATTTTAGCATAAATTAGGTTTTCACGCACCAATTATAATGGTTTCATCAATTCTCTTCCATAGAATCGATTGAAACAAGCTCACTAATCACGGGATTAAGAAAGGTTCATTGTTCCACATCAACACGACACCAATTCCACAACAAGATAAGTTTTAGATGGATTAGAGTAGATGTTTTGAAAGCTTTCATGATTTAGTGTGTTAGGTTTTGATAAAATGTTTAATTTCAATTTTGTTTGATTGATCTTGTTGAGATTCGAGTATTGGTGGCTCTATTATGCTTCAATTCTTCACGGATCAAGCGTAATTTGGCCAATACCAATATTTTCACATCACATTCTGGTGCTAGAAGGAGGGAAAACTAATCATTTAACTATTTTTTTAGCTTGAATTCCATGTTCATGTTGTTTTGCAAGTTGCAGTGACGCTTAAATCACAAACAACGACACTATTTGAATAGCGTTGCCATATAGCGACGCTCAGGTAGTTTGAAACAACAACGCGTATTTAATCTACCAACATCAATTTAAATATAGCGATGTGTATTTAATTTGAAGATATCGTGAAATGTAAATGGCAACGCCCAAACTCACCAAACTGACGCTTTCAAATTCCAAACAACAACACATTTGTTAGAGGTGATTCCCATCAAATATCAACACAATCATGCTCAATGGTCTTGCTATAGAGTGACGCCCATTTTCACCAGAGCGACACTCAAATCTCAAATTGTGACGCTATCATGTTCAACGACGCTCAACTAGGGTAAGAAAATTTATGTTTTTTTTTTCGACATATGACTTAATTTCTTGGATTTATCTGATCACTGATGAATGTTTGACTGTGTTTTGGTTGTTGGACTAACAGGGTTTTGCAGGGTTTAAAGGCATGGAGCGAAAGTGAAGAAATTCTCTTCTATCTTAAAATTATATAATTGTAACAAGCGTTCAATGCTTTGGGGCAATTATAACCCAATTTCATGCTTTCTACTTTTAGTTTTAGGAAACACACTAGAGTTCAATTGGGTTTAAAATGAACGTTCAAAGTTGGATAAAATTGAACCCTCATATCACATCTTTCAATTGGGCTTAAAATTGAAAAAGGTAAACTCATCTTTCAATTGGTGCTTAAAATAAATTCATCATTTCTTTGAAAGGTTAAAATTGACAACTGTTTGCTATGTTTTGTGATTTTCAATTTTTTTGGTGAATGCGTATGTAATTCTCTCACGGTGTTTGGCAATCTTGAGAAACAAAAACATTCTCTAACACTTTGCAAAATCACCCACATCTTTCAATTTGGGTTTAAAATTGAACAACCATGCTCGTGTGAGAAAAGGCATAGCGTGTGTTATCTCTTTGTTCATGCAAGAAAAGATGATCGAACTACGGATGCACTTCCTCGCTATTGTTCATCTTTAAAGGGCCTGCCATGGTGGTAAAAAGTACTCAGCCCAAGGGAATGACCCAAGCGGTAACAAGCATAAGCCAGACTCTTCCAAACCGCTATATAAATTTGTGGTTGCAAGGAAAGTTTGCAATCAACATGAATGATGCATGATAGCTCTCCCCTAGTATCTTTATGATGCGTAAATCCCTTGTTCTAAGGGTTGGGAGACCTCTTGAGAGAGTTTATCATAGTGTCCTCTGAACCGGATGCCCTTATTATGAACCCTTGTGTAGAAGCCAAAAAATCCTTAATATTTGTTGATGTCAGGAATAGTCATTTTGAAGTCGCCCCACATTTGTACTATTCAATAGTAGAAATAGAAAAACTCCTTTAAATCTCTAGATTTTAAAGATTTTGAGATTTGGTGGTCTCGAGAAGTGTGTCGTGGAGGGGAGCCAGTGTCGCCAAATCTCTAACTATTCGCATTGTCTAGTGTTTGGAGAAATCCTAGTGGGGATTCAACAAATATAGCCATTTCTATCCTAGGGTTGTAATGCTTGTGAGCCAGTTTAACACCTTGCTTGATTTCAAAACAATCCAAAAACAAACATTCACTATCCAAATTTCAAACACTTTGGCTTAAATATGTTCTTCTTGAGTTAGCCTTGATATTACTGCTTGTCCTAAGGATTTATCCTTAGCGATTTCTAAATATCTTGACATTAATATCAAACCCATATTTACCAAAGACAACATAGGAAATTATGGCTTTAACCTCATGATTTTCACGAAATGGACATTATGAAAGTTATGATGTTTTTGACATAAACATCTAGTTTGGAAACATAATCAAAGACAAGTGTTTGTGGTAAAATCAATTCACTTAAGAAAACATAAATTGACAAATGAACCCCACATGACTATTTGGAGGCCGATTGCTCCCGTTGAACAACCTGATCTTCCAGGTGCTATAATTCAGCCAAAATTTGAACTCATATAAACGGTGAACAAATCTCATTAGCAGTTTGAGAACCTTCACTTTTGAAAACAAGGAAGCAAATTCATAGTGGAGAAATGCAACAACCATTCTAAACAAAGAAGAGGAACACACCGATATTGAGGCTGGAAGGCCCCTATTACCACCACCCACGTGGCAATAAATATCTTCCTTTTCTCCCATAAACTTAAACTGTTTCCACATGATCTCACAAAAAATCAAGATTCCTAAGCCAAAGTCTACAGGTCCTCATTTTAGACTTAGGGATCTAACTCCAAAAGCTCTTAAGAAACACCTTCGAGCAGGTCACAAAAACAAAAACAGATTGGTAGCAAAATTTTATAGACATGCTTCAAGGTATAGTCTGGAATTGTATGCATTCTTTTGGAGTCAAAATCCTAGTCTCTTTCATGATACTCAACTCCTCTAAATGATTCATCAAATAGTCAAAATCCGTAGGGGAAAATCTCTAGCACTCCATTTCAGACATAGGAATTGTATAACAAGGTATAGTCAAAAGTGGGCTTCAATATTTTACCACAACCGTTACACTTTGTTGAGAAAATTTTATGCTTGAACTAGGAGAGCCCAAATAGGTTTGAACATTCCCATTCATTAGGGACTCTCATTTTCTAGGATTTGAACATTTTAAAGGTCTAGCATCATTCTCACTACCTTGATCTTGTCAAAATGAAAAGGTTCACTTTAGGTCAACATTATGTCAAACATTTCACTCACCCCTCCATCCAATTTCATCCTTCACCTCATCTATCTTTGCAAAATTTCAAAAACACCAACACTTTGGGACTTAAAAAATCAAACCAACTCACTATCTTAGTTACTTTGTATGTGAAATATGTCCTTTTCCATGTACTTAGTTGAGATAGTTATCATCTTTGAAATAGTTTATCTTGAAGGTCACAAGACTACCCTAAAGATTTCAAAGTTCATTAGCATCCTTTATCCCAACATCAAACTCAAGTTAAAAGTGTTGTCCCAAAACTCTTGCAAAGATCACTTCCCACATCACCCATCTTTTCATCCCACATTATCATCATTGCTCCCAATAGACTTAGAGCGTCCCTTTTACCTAGGTTTGAGTCAACTAGAGAGTTTAAACATTACAAAACTCAACACAACTCTCCCATAGCTGACACCAAATTTATGCTAAAGACGAGATCACGAAACAAGAGAATCATGGAGAAAGACAAGGTTACATTTACCTCAAGTGATCCAAATCCTTTAGAATTTGATCCTAGAAGTCATGTTACCCCATCACAACAACCATCATCTCCTTCAAAACCATACGAAATCGAAGACATCATGAACAACCCATTTGAGCTCACTAGAGAGGAACTTTAGAACATCAATCTTTTGAAAGTGTAGCTCCTATCTCCCTGACATTTATAGCACAAATTTTAACACAGGATTTCACAACTCCATCACAAGGGCTAAGTCAAACTTACATACCTAGTCTTGCAACCAACCTTGCTAAAGATTTTGGTCACACCTCACCATTTTAAAGTAGTATACTTGTGGGTACTCTTGAAACTAATCCTCCACCTCCCACCACCTTTTGGACAACTACCTTTGGTGCTCCTCCCATTCCAAAAGATCCAAAACAGCTACACACTCCGCTTGAACTTCACAAATGTCTCAACATCCACTTGATCCCACCTTGCAAGCACATGCCTTAGCTCTATAGCAAGCACAACAAACTTATCAACAAGCAGCCCTAGCACAACAACAACATCAAGCACAACAAGCATCCTTAGGAAAACAACAACAACAAGTGGTAATTGCACAACAAACACAACAAGCAAATTTAGCAACACAATAACAACAGGCCCAACAACAAGCACAACAAACAACTTTATTAGCACAACAACAACAACAGGCCCAACAACAAGCCCTAGTGGCGCAAAAATAACAACAAGCTCAATAGAAAGCCTTAGCAGCTCAACAATATGCCCAACAACAACAAGGTTCCTATTTTCCTCATATGAACATCGTCAATCCAAACACATCAGGAACATATTCATCACTTTCACAAAATCTCACACCTTCATACACCCCATATAATTCATCTCTCATCCCACCATATGTTCCTCCACCCAATCCGCAAGATGATTTAGCATCACAATTGAAAGCACTCTCATAAGAAATGCAGGAACTTTGCATGGGTAAGACAAAGAAACCTCATACACATAAATTGTGTCCTTACCCATTTGATTGAAACATAGCAATTATACCATTCCCTCCTGGTTTTGAAATCTCCAAGTTTGACAAATACAGAGGGAGAGGAAGTCTTGTTGACCATATCAAAGAATTTAACGTCATGTGCATGGAAGTGGCTTACGATGATTCATATCTAATGTGCCTCTTCCCCTGAAGTTTAACAGGTACTGCTATGGATTGGTTTTCTCATTTGCCTCTTGGTATCAAAACTTTTCAAGAAATCACTAACAAATTCATTGATCACTTCTCCTTCAATCTTGACATGGACGTTAGTCTAGAAGAATTGTACACTCTTAAACAAAATCCAGGAGAAACCTTCGCTAATTTCTTACAATGATGGAGACAAAGAGCTAGTAAAAGCAAGTGGCCTCTTCCTGATGAACAACAAGTGAGAATCATTATAGCCAACCTTGATCCAAATCTATCATTCCACTTGAAAATGCAATGCATCACATCGTATGATGAGCTTGTTTTGAGAGCACTTAACATTAAAAGAGCCCTAATCTCACAAGGAAATACTCAAGCATACAAAGATAACTGTCCTTCAACCAGTTTGAATGAGAAACCTAGTGTATGGGCTAAGAACAAAAATGTAACAAACGACAGTGTAGTAGACGCTAAGGTCATACTAAGTGCTCCTAGACCCAATAACAATCAAGTTGCTAACATCCAACCAGCTATGCAACAAATGATACCACCTTAGAACAATCATATCAGTAACACCAACATGCAAAAGAGGAAAACTGGTAACAAGAACAACTATCCCAAACACAAGTACACATAGTTATCAGAACCCATTGAGACAATCATGAAGAAACTAGTAGAGTCAAATTTGATAACACTTCCTAACTTTGAAAACTACCAAGAACCACAAGAAAATCCATCCTGGTACAATGAGCGTGATCTCTGTGAATTTCATAAAATCAAAGGACATAAACCTACAAACTACATGAAACTCAAGAATATCATCCAATATCTCATAGAGAATGATACCATATCTATTGAGGTACATGCTGGAAACTAGGATCTCAAGATATACAAGACCCCTATGCCCAATCATAACAAAGAAAACAACAATGGAAAAGCTAAGGATTACACCAATGTTCAACATACTTATTCCAATGTAGTTTCCTCCTATGATAGCATTATCATTGTTGTCACCATCAAAGGAGCTAGTACAAAATGTGGAGTCACCACACGATGTGGAAAAATAATCGTTTAAGGAGCTGTCCCAACTCAATCTAGGACACAACCTACTTTGCCCGCATCTAATCCTAGCAAGTACAATCTTGTAGATCACCTTAAATAGACCCCCGCTCATATATCAATCTTAGAACTTTTGAGATTATCTCTCGCACATAGGGAAATACTAGAAAAAGCCTTGTTTGATTCATATGTTCCCGAGAACATTGATACCGATCAGTTTCAAGCTATGGTAGGGAATATCACCAACCATCTTCTCACCTTCTCTGAGCAAGATTTACCATCAAAACTATCTCATAATCGTGCTTTACACCTCGAGGTTGTCATCTATAAAAACAAGGTCAAAAGAGTCTTGGTAGATGGAGGTACTGGTTTGAACATTTGTACCCTACAGTTGATCAAGAATCTAGGCTATTTAGAAGATACTATTGAGAAGACAAAGAGTACTACTATCAGAGCATATGACGACCAAGAATATGTATCACAAGGAATCATTGCACTTCCAATCCAAGGGGGACCTCTTATTGCAGAAACTACATGCCAAGTACTTGATCTTGATCTTCCCTATAACATACTACTAGGCCGACCTTGGATCCATGCTTTGAAGGTTGTAGCCCCAACCTATCATCAGTGTGTGAAGTTTCCTTTTAAAGGAAGAGAAATCACTATCCATGGAGATCCTGAGCCTTTCTACTACTACAAGAGTCTTGAGGCCAAGTTTTATAAGATCCCTCAAATACCCAAAAATGTTGAAGGACCTACACCATCAAGCTCATTTATTGACTCATCATCCCTAGCCTCTACCTCAGCATCACACGTGCCAATTGTGAAAAACATACTTGACGTCAAAGCAGTAATCCAAGATGATGGTTGTAGAAGCTACAAATTATTGAAAGACACTATTGGAACTACATGCCAAGTACTTGATCTTGATCTTCCCTATAACATACCACTAGGCCAACCTGATCCATGCTTTGAAGGCTGTAGCCTCAACCTATCATCAATGTGTGAAATTTCCTTTTGAAGGCAGAGAAATCACTATCCATGGAGATCCAGAGCCTTTCTACTACTACAAGAGTCTTGAGGCCAAGTTTTATAAGATCCCACAAATACCCAAAAATGATGAAGGACCTACACCATCAAGTTCATTTATTGACTCATCATCCTTAGCCTCTACCTCAGCATCACAAGTTCCAATTGTGAAAAACGTACTTGACATCAAAGCAGTAATCCAAGATGATGGTTGTGGAAGCTACAAACTATTGAAAGACACCTTTTTCTAAGGAGAGTTACCTATTTCTCCTCAATATCACGGGAAACCTACATCTAACACTAAAGGACTAGAAACAATCAAGATGGTAGCTACTACCTTCACCAAGTGGGGAGATCTGAATCAAGAAGACGTCAATGAGAAAGATATCTCTAAAATACTCTATCAAGATGAACGACCTATTCCTATTCTTCCTATGGAAGATGACAACAAAGGTCTACAACTAATGCAGAATTGGGGATATAACAAGAATGAGAAGCTAGGACATAATGACAATGGTTTACTAGAACCCATCGTTCCCGAGAAACAACTAAAAAATCTTGGCTTAGGTTGTACTACTAGCAAAGTCACACTTATTGGAAAATGTATTACTATTAAACGATTTGAGGCTTCCTCTTGGTCACCTACATTGCCTAATACAACCTTAGATGACTTTCCCCTTGATGTTTCTGACCTATTTGAGAACAACACCCTCTTCATGATATCCATAACATCCTTTTTCTCAAATGATCAACCAACTAAAACATGCCTAGTATACCTACAACTCATTGACATGGACCAACAAGGACCACTAGTTCTAGATTTATTCAAAAACAATGAAGCAATCTCATAATTCATGGGACTCCGAGACAACTTATCATGGGTAGATCACAAAGTGGGCTTTGACATAGAGCTTGATACAGGAGCATACTATGGGGAAACGATTGAATCCTTCAGTCATAAAATAAATGAAATGCAATTAACATGAAGATACTTGAGTGAAAACCACCTAGTGGCACTCTCTGGTCCCAAAATAGTAAAAACAAAGGACACATCTGATGATGAAAACCTCTCTGAGGCACCCAAGGATGAGGGATTCAATCTCCCCCTTAGGGTAATGCATCTAGATAAGTCAACATTACTAGTAGAAAAGGCTACTCCAGTCAATGTGGGAACATAAGAAGCACCTAAGATCACTTTTTATGTTGAATCCTTGTTAGACCAAGAATAGAAGAACCTAGCAACATTCCTTAAAGAGAGAAGAGCTAACTTTGCATGGTCATATACTGATATGCTAGGCCTTGATCCAAAAGTGGTTGTACACCACTTAGTAGTTTATCCCGATGCCAAACCAGTCAAGAAAAAATTAAGGAAGATGCACCCTCAGATAGCACTCTTGGTTAAACTGGAACTACAAAAGCTTCTTGACATTGGATTCATCTAACTGATATATTATCCTAAGTGGGTTCAAACCTGGTACCAGTCTCAAAACCCACTGGGGGATCAGAATATGCACAAATTTCAAAGATCTAAACAAGGCATGTCTGAAGGATGATTTCCCTCTTCCCAACATCGATCTTATTGTGGATTTAATAGCTGGGCATAAAATGTTGTCACTCATGGATGGATTTTCAGGCTACAATCAAATCATAATCGCCAAATAGGATCAACATAAAATTTCCTTTACTTGTCCATGGGGAACCTAATGTTGGAATGTGATGCCATTTGGGTTGAAGAATGCAGGAGCTACTTATCAAAGAGCAATGACCCTCATCTTTCACGACATGATCCACAAAATAGTTGAAAATTATGTGGATGATATTTTGGCAAAATCAAAAAGGATGAGTGAGCACATACAAGTCCTAGAACCTATCTTTGATAGACTTGAAGAATAAAAGATACGTCTAAATCCAAAAAAGTGTGTTCGAGGTCAAATCAAGGAAACTTCTTGGCTTTATTATTTCTCAAAGAGGGATAGAAATTGATCTCGCAAAGGTAAAATCCATCCTAGACATGGAACCACCACAAACATTGAAACAAATGAGAGGATTACAAGAAAGGTTGCAGTCAATTAGAATGTTCATAGCCCCCCTATCAGATAAGATTCATCCCTTTTTGCATCTTCTCCATAAAGGGATAACTTACAAATGGGATGACAAATGTGATAAAGCTTTCCAGTAGATCAAGGACTATCTACTAACACCTCCAGTGCTCATGCTGTCGATACCAAAAAAGCCACTCGTCTTGTACATCTCAGCAACACCAACAACATTAAGAGCTCTTTTAGCACAACATGATGAGAACGGAAAAGAAAGAGCCATATACTACATCAATAGAACCTTGGTAGGATATGAGATGAACTATTCATCCATTGAGAAAGCATGCCTAGCAGTAGTTTTCGCTTCACAAAATTTCATGCATTACATGTTGTCACACCAAATCAAGCTCATCGCAAAGATTGATCCATTAAAATATCTATTATCCAAAGCAACCCTCATGGGACAAATGGCTAAATGGGTAATGATCTTGACAAAATTTGACATAAAGTATGTAGAGTACAAAGAAATCAAAGGACAAGTGATCACAGACTAGCTAGCAGAAGCACCCATGTATGATGAGAACACTTTAATATATGAGTTTCCTATGAATCCGTGTTCCTTATTAATCTCACAACTCAGTGGAAGATGTACTTTGATGGATTGTTCACCCAACATGGATCAGGAGTAGACATTATTTTCATCACCCCCAAGGTTATTGCATCCCAAAATCATATAGGCTATCACTACCATGTACCAATAACATTGCTGAGTATGAAGCCTTGATCATGGGTCTCAGGATAACAGTTCAATGGAAAATAAAAGAGATGAAATTCTATTGAGACTCACAGCTGGTTATCAACCAAGTCAATGACGACTATCAAACTAAAGATGACAAGCTCACTCCTTACAAGAAAATGGTGGAGAATCTCAAAGCTCTTTTTATAGATATAAATTTTGAACAGATTCCTCGCATGAACAATAGAGTAACAAACGCCATGGTAACAATCAAATCATTACTAGACATGTTGAACAATGTTCTTCAATGTGAATTCTTGGTAGAACTTCTCGTACCAACTTTCAAAATCCCTGAATCTGAATTTGCGTGTGTCATTGTTGGTCCTAGATCCCTGTGGTACCATGACATCTTTACTTACCTTAACAGAGGAACCCTTCCATCAAACATCACCCCAAACCTTAAAAAGACCTTTGTCAAAAAGGAATCCCGATTTGTGATCTTAGGTGATACCCTTTACCGTCAAAGCATTGAAGGGACATTATTACAATGTCTTAACCAAGAGGAAGCCTTAACTGCCTTAACAAAAGTACATGATGGCATATGTGGGTCCCATACTAGTGGTATGACCTTAGCTAAGAAACTGTTGAGGATGGGGTACTATTGGAAAACCATGGAAAAAGAAGCTCATCAATATGTGCAGAAATGCATCCAGTGTCAACAACATGGGGATCCGATTCATGATCTAGCTCAAGAGTTGCAACCAATGATCACACCATGGCCTTTTTCATAGTGGGGAGTTGACCTCATAGGAAAAATCACTCCAACCTCATCCAATGCACATAAGTTTATCATAACTGCCACTAAGTAGTTTACTAAGTGGGTTGAATCCATTCCCATGACCTACATAATAGGGATGTAGATAGCCAAGTTTATCCTGAATTACCTAATTTGTCGTTATGGTGTACCACAAACCCTCATCTCAGACAATGAAACACCATTCAAGAATCAGGATGTGAAAGATATGTTTCAAAGATTCAATATACAACACCAATTCTCTACCTTGTACTATCCCCAAGGCAATGGCCAAGCAAAAGTAACGAACAAAACTATCCTGAAAATCCTAAAGAAAATAGTTAATGAAGTTGGTCGTGACTGACATCTATAGCTAAATCCTACTCTTTGGGCTTATCAAAACCGTATTTGTACACCTACCGGTGCAACCCATTTCTCCCTGGTCTATGGATTAGAAGCCATCTTGCCTATCGAGGTTGAGCTCCCATCATTGTGAGTATCACTAAAGAATCTGATAACTAAGGAAGAATATAGAGTGTCTCAACTAAATGAGCTAGAATTCCTGGCTGAATGTCATCGTGACGCCCTTAATCACTTGCAAGTATATCAAAACTGATTGGAACAGTTATAACAAGAGAATCAAATGTCGGTCATTCCAGGTAGGTGATCTTGTCTTAAAGCAAAACCAGAAGAACCTTCTAGATCAAGACAACAAAGGAAAGTTTGAGCCTAACTAGTTGGGTCCCTTTGTCATCACAACAAGCTACAGATCAGGAACATACCAACTATCAACCCCTGAAGGTGAACCCTTGCAGGAGCCAATCAACAGCTTGCATCTTAAAAAAAATTATGCCTAAACATGAAGGGTATAAATTAGAAAATACAAAAAAAATAAAAAAAAATAAAAAAAGAGAAAAAGGATTGAAAAAGGTAAAGAAAAAAATCATCCTCTAGTGAAAACCACTTCAGTGGCGCTTTGGGCAAGTACCTTGGTGAAAACCTGGAAAACAGGTACTTTGCATAAATAAAGCATCTCCATCCCCTTTTGGCCTATCATTCTTTGCATCACCATTCATCCCTCATCCACGTCTTTATCATGGCTTGTCACTATAAGGTATCATGAAATCTTTAGCACTACTTGGCATATTCCCAATGTTAGTCTATCCTAAGCATCTCCATCCTCTTTTGGCCTATCATTCTTTGCATCACCATTCATCCTTCATCTGCATATTTATCATGGCTTGTCAATGTAAGGTATCATGAACTCTTTAGCACTACTTGGCATATTCCCAAGGTCATTCTATCCTGCCTTTATTGAAGTAGGCTAACGTATCGCACTGGGGGCATTTCGTTATGCATCATAATCAGGTTCTTGTATATCTTGAGGTCATGGGACATCTTATCAGAAAACACCAAAAATATTCATAAAATCTTATCTAGAAAATCCAAAAACATTTGCAAAATCCTATACAATGAAAATCCAAAAACATTCAAAAAATTGTAAAGGCAAAATCCAAAACATCCAAAAAACATCAAAAACCCTAAAAAGGTCGAACATCGAAAATCCAAAAAAAATGTCTTCTTGTTGAACTACATTGTCTTTGAGCTTGAACGTAGGCAAGGCCATCATTGATGTGCGCTCAAGACACCTTAGGTCAATCCTTTAGTGGTCTGTTGTAATTAGCTATTGTCTTTTGTCTTTTCATATCTTTGTCTTGTAAATGGGTCAAGTCAGTCGAACTACGTGGTCTCTACATGTATAACATAGGAAAGGATAATCTTTGACCAGCCCCTAAGGCCCCTAGGATAGGTCTTTAGGTTAGGTTCTTGGTAGAAATTCAAAAATTCAGAAAACCCTAAACATTCAAATATTTTGAAAATCCCAAAAAAATCCAAATATTTAGAAAACACAAAAACATTTGAAAATTGAAAGTTCAAAAACATTAGAAAACATTCAAAAATCCTAAAAAGCCTCAAATATTCAAAAAACCCTAAATAGCCCCAGAAAATTTGAAAATCCTAAATATTTGCATAAACATTCAAAAAGACCAAAAACAACTTCAAAACATCTTCAAAATACCCAAAAATAGCCTCAAAATATTCTAGAAAATCCAAAACCCATCCATCTCATCTTGTTTTCACCCGCAATAAACTTTTACCCATAATAAACAATCTTCACCTTCACCCTTTGGCAAAAAAAGTAGAAAACAAACATAGCAAGTTGTAAAGTGCGAACCCAAAAGTCAAAATCTAGAGTCTAAATCATAGGTAAATGTGTCAATGAAGTTTATGGCAACAACTCATCTTAGCATCATCGTCCTAACATCAAACAATCTTTGATCAACATGTCCTAGGATGTATCCTTCATGTGATGGACATCACTATCAAACATCACCTAAGTTAAAATTAAACTAGGTAGGAGCTATCGATAACACTGACTGTTTGTCTTTGATCTTTTGTTATGATTTATCTTAATGACCCATTCCGAGGACCTATCGATGATGTCTATCTAAAATAATTTAGAGAGAAAGGAATGGGGCATCAATCATTATCTTTCGTTTGTTGTGCTTTTGGATACTCTTGTAAAAAATCTTGTCACATACTTGCTTAGTTGTGTGTAGGAAGGTTGTTTGGAGTATGTTGTTGAATATTACGTATGCTTTGGTCCAATATATTCTAAGTTTTTAACTTGCATTCCAACAATGTTTTTGTATGTCAAGATGTGAACAAGAACTATCCTATCTGTTTGTCAAGTCAAATTCCATTACACTAGATACAACGTCATCCTGGTTATCAATACATTGATGCATTGTTTCTATGTGTTATATCAAACAATAAGGAATGACAGAAAATCCCAATCCTGAAGTGTGAGCACCCATCTTGCATTTCATCCTACATTTTGCATCGTCTCGTCACCATCTCTAATAAAGTCTCAATGGATTAATGAATTGTTGGTTCTTTTGAAGCGATCATCACCAACGGTCATTCATTCTTTATTCTTCTATCTTCTCCCCAAGCTAACCTGGTATCATGACAGTCAACAAAAACATCATCAATGCATCCACCCTACATCCACAAACCATCAGCATACATGTATCTCATAATCATAGGCATCCATCAACATAATCACACATCTCATGATCATATCACATCATACATTTTGCATTATCATTTGAGTTGTGATGAATAATATATATTTGCTATTCTAAGCATCTTAAATCGTTGCATATCATAAGCATTTGCATACATACATCCATATGCATACATCATCATCAAAACATGCATAGAAAATATACAAAAAGAAATGCATCCACATCATGTACATCCATAACATCTGCATATCATAATTATTCATCCATATCATATCGTGAAAATATAATGAAAAAGAATATAACATTGCATCCATCCATAGTATAATCATTGCATATCACATAGGCATAAATAAAATGCATCTATACATGATCATATATAAGCATCCATACATCATCCATACATGAAATAAAGTCAACACATCATAGCATGAATCATCTGTATCTGTATCATATATATATATATCAAAAAATGTGTCATGGCACAAAATTTGGATAAGTGTATGTACATTGATGATAAGTACAAATATCCACGAGGCTATCAGAAAGGAGCCCATGAATGTATATCAGTATAAAAAATGGGGAAAAATCAAAAAGTGTCTGTACATCGAAAAGCTAGCCCTAGTGGTTGCTATCCTCTCCAACCTACCGCTCAGGCTAATCCTCTGCACGGGGATGCGCATCACTGTGCTGCAAAATTGGGCTGACGAAGAGCTACTGAAACATCCCGGTGATAGTGTTGCCTATAATACGCAGCCTTTGTGATAGCCTCTCTATACAACTGTGCCAAAAAAGTTCGTCCATGTGTGGTTGCTACCATAAGCTCGATTTGTTGCCGCCTCACCACCTCCTAATCTCTCTCTCCAGTGACAACTTGTACTCTCTGTAGTGTCGCATCTCTCTCGACTATCACCGTGACCACCTATTGTCGAGCTTGGTCTTGCTCAACAATAGAGCCAAAACCTGTTGGTGGGCCTGGTCCTGCTCACCAATCAATGCCTGCACCTACTGCTACAACTGCTGAATATGTGCATCTTGTGCATCTAGTGGTGGTGGTGGTGGTCCTAGCTATGGTTGTACTTGTGGTTGTATATGTGGTTGAACCTGAGGCTACACAACTAGAGGAGCCTCTAGAACCTGTCTGTCATGGCCATCCTGGCCTCCCTGTCCCCTGCCCCTAGCACCTCTACCTTGCGGTCTCCCTGTGGGAGGAGAACCTACCAGATCTATAAGTCATCTCAGTGGGACGAACCATGCATCATATGCTGGAGTGGTCTATGCTATGGGTTGACCCTGATCATATGCCAAAGGCTAGGAAACCAACTGTTGGAAGCTATCAACAACCTTTGGAGCCGAAATCATCGATCCCCATGTGGGAACCTCTCTAGCTGATCTAGCAAAAATGAATCTATAATCAGGCCTATCCTACACATCACCAAACTGTCTAGCTACCCTGTTGGGGAGATACCGCTCAATCATGGTGTGCTCTCGACCCTGCATGTAACGGTTCTGTCTAGCAAAGTATAGCTATTGAATATCATCAAACCATGGCAGCATGTAAAGCCATGGGAACCAATGAAACATAGTCATATCATCAATAACACATCTCTAGTATAGGATCCCAATCTGTCTGGTGTTCCTAAGTGTGATGAAACCTCGATATCTCCATACAACGGGATCATCTAGCTCCATGTTTTCCATCTATACAATGGGATGAAAAATGACAATATGCTCCCATACCCAGATATGAAGAAGAGTAACACCTGCAATGACGACTCTCCCATCGAAGTAAATAAAATCATGCAAATCATGATATAAGGAGGCCAACATCATGGGCCCCCACACAAAAAGAGTCCTCCTATACAACATTCGTTGCCACGCCAAGTCCCATCCTAGGCTAAAGAATCTGCCACGTCTATTTGGAGCCACCAAACCGAAATGATAGCTGCAACAATCAATCTAAAGGTCGGTGATGAGGTAAAAATAACCTCATCAACATTGTAGACACATAAAAATGACCTAGGCCTGCAAGCTCTATTTTTCACCTTTTCTTCCTAGCACAATTAAGACATTTTAATTATGTCCTTGGTCCACTTTCGACTATTAATTAAATAATTCATAATTATTTAATTAGTTCATGTCCTCTTTATTCCTCTTGATTATTGTTACCTATTTTTCACTATGAGCTCAAACAGGTAGAGCTTAATCAAATTCATCATTGATAGGTACATAAATTTTGAAGTTTTGTTGATTAAGTATTCATTGATCATCATAGAGATCAATTTACATCTGAATCACTATTTTATTGCGCAAGTATTTGAAACAGAAAATTGAAAATTTGCATAAATAATGCTTTTTATTCATATTGTAAAAGTTGAAGTCCCACACAAGCCGCAGGAGTAGCCAATTTGATATTTATAATCAAATGATGAATACATAAAGGAAGTGTATATCATACAACTGGAAATAATCTAAACATAAGATAGAAGGTGATTCGTCATTTCCTAGAATGACGAATCATTGTTACACTTGAGGTCTTCAGTTGTCGTGTTGTGCTTTCGAATTGATCCAGCTCCAGGCTCCAAAAGCATTTGCAAGAACGATGAAATATGGTATTAGAGATGGTCTCTAAGCAATGACAAATCGTATCCTATCATATTCCTACACTACCAACAAAAATATAACATACATTCAATCAGGCATCCATCAGATGATTTCACTATTCAAAAGAAAACAGAATTCAATGGAAGCTTCCAGCTTTATTTATTTTGCTAACATGTTTGTTTCAATGTGCAGGAGTAGGTTCATCATGTTTGAGATCATTTTTTATTAGATATGTGGAGAAAAACGGGCTCCCACAAGGGTAGAGCCCGACATATCAGACAAATACCTCTCATTTATTCATACACGAGGGTTATTGATATAAATTACAGTCATGAAATAAGACTGCTATCATGAAAGAAATTCAAAGAAAACTTAAGGAAGCAGCTTTTAAGCCATAGCATGGCAGAAATTCAAAAGAGCATATCTACATTCTTCCTTTTCTCGATAACGTTGAATACAGCTGACAAAGATGCAATCTCAAACCATTCATGAGTTCTGCTATAATTACACTATTGTAAGAATTTCATTCACAACAAACAGTCCTATGCATTACATGGTTCAAGAGATGCGCATATACAATGCATGAGTCACTTTTAGGGAGCCAATACGAGCCATTGATAACTATTTCATGGAGGAGCAGCCTCAATCTATATGAAATCAGCATTAAAAGACATTAGTATTTCAATGAGAAATGCTTTCTTGATAGTAGCATTTGTTACCATAATACACAGTACTCATACTTAGCCTAAAGATATCATTATGTTTACATTAAGAATTAAGGATTGGAAGATACTCATAGTGGAGTTCATGCATATCAGCATAAAGGACAACACATAACACTAAAGAAGCAACAAATAGTACTCATGATCAAACACCATAAGTAAATGGAATTTAAAGACTCATATGCATTACAGAAATGATATGTTGCAAGCATCTACAAAGCATAAAATAGTAATATGATATGAAAATAGTTAACATTCACTGATAACATGGTCAACAATATGCAGTAACTCATGAATGCAGCCTTGTTTCCAATGATCTCTAAGCTAGAAAAAAAAGTGATCAGCCAGTAGAAAGCTTGAACCAAGTGAGACAAAAGTGGATTGATCAACATTAACAATAAATGGAGCATTTGATTTCAAATAGCAATCACTATTTACAAATATATTCAAAACAACAGCTACAAAATTTTAACTTCTTTAATGTTCATAATATGGAAGAAACATGTAAAAAGATCATCAATTTCATTGAAATTATGTTTCAGCTCTGTTTTGCATTTTTACATTGCATTTTAATAAAGTGCAGAGCCTCATTACAATGAATGAAAGGATTACATCAAGAGGCATTTAAATTGTTTCTTATAATTTCAAAGCACTTATATAGTCTACAAGAGACTCAATGAGGAATAACAAGGTGAAGCCATATCAGTATGCTACAGTTTCTAGTTCGTAAGATGAGCATAGTCAAGAGAACATTTGACTAAAATCCATATTCAATGGACAACCCAGGCCATACAAGGTGGAGACAGTGAAAAAATGAGATCACAGTCATATAGTTCTCAAATATGCAGTGGACACAATTTTATATCAGGGCAGATTCAATCATAAAAGAATGAAGTACAACAATAAATCATTCATGCAAAGGTCATTTTTCTGTTGCATAATACTCTGGAGCATTGAAAGGAAAATATAAAAACCTTTTTTTAAATCGCTATCTTCTCATGAGATCTCATGCATACCATGATTTTGCACAAAATGAAGACAACCCAGAAGAGAACGAAGGCTGTGAGTTTCAGAAAATTTCAAGCAACATGATAGAAACAATGGAAGTCATGCCGCGCCAAGGAGGGAGCTCTATTTGAGCTTATACAACAAGAGGAAAATATGAAGAGGGGTTTATTTATTTTACTCAGGAAATAAACATGATCAGGGCAGCTATTCATGAGAAAAGCACTCAGAAGGAGAAGATAAGACAAGGGTTCGATTTTCAGCATTTATCATCAGAAAATAAGCAAGAGATGCAAAGTTAAGGCTTATTTCATTTGTCTATGGAGAAACCCATCAAAGCCCGCGGCCTGTAAATACAAGAAAAATAGGGTATAAAGCCACAAGACTCCTCACAATTTATCAGTGAATGAGATGAATGTAGGATATTTTTAAATTTTGTCTCCTGAACTCAGCAAAAAAGAAGAAACATTGATAGAGAAAAGCATGTATTGGCACAAAATTCAAATTAGAAATGGAGGTTGAGAAGTTTCATACACTGAAACAATAAGATAATCTTCAAATAAAGCTTCAAAGCATAGAGGAATGGAGGCTTACCTCTTTATTTTCCCTTTATACACAAGAAAGGCGATTGGAATAGTGAAAAATGGCCGGAATCAAGCTTCTATCATCCTCTCATAGTGGCACAATCTCACCCAGGTCTCAAAACAACCCAAGCAACAAATGCAAATGATTAGGTTTTGACCTAATCTTACCTTTTCTTCCACGAGTTTTCTCATCATTTTGATGGGAATTTTTAGTTTAAGGTTAATAATGTGGTCAGCCTCTAATTATTACCGTGGCCAAAATTCAAAACATTGCAAAGCATTAAGGCCGATAGATATATGCTAAGTATACTAGGTATAAAGGTGGTCGATGGTCAAAGCATTGACATTTGATGTCAAATATGCTAAGTATAATGATTCATAAGGAGTCATTTGAAAATGAAGGGGTAGCTTAGGGAGAGAATTTTCAAATGTTTTCAAAGTTTAAAATCATTTTGACTTTGCTTGATTAAAAGGAGGCTATGTAATTTAAATATTAATGATAATATTACATTATCTTAATATTTACCATGCGAACAAAAGAGGAGATAATCATGGCATAATAAATATTAAAATAGTCATTTTAATTATCTTTAATATTTAAAACAAATCATGCAAAGACAAGATGAATTAGATGGTGGAGTTTCCTATCGCTTTACTTCAGTTTCATATCAGATTCAACTGAAGATTTATCATGCAAGAATGGACTTTTAGTTATCATGGGCGAGTTGATTAAAGAAAGGAATATTTTTGCATGTTTTGGCTCACGTTCAGAGGTTTTTAGTTCAGCTTGAGTTATGGATCAGTTGCATGCTTTATGACTGCAAGTTTGAGACTGAGTTCACTCATTTTTGCATGAGTTTGAACCTTATTTTTAGGGATTTTTTCTTCTGCTCGGATTTCACCTTGGAATTGTCACTTTCTCACTGAAATTGACTTCCAGTTACTTGTTCATGCACTTTGAGGTGCATTCTCATTGTATATATTGAAATTTTTTATCTTTTTCATTGGAGTTCTTTTTTCCTGCTTACACATACAGCAGTGAGGCATTGTAACTCAAATTTTATTTTTTATTCAAGCATTGTAATAGAGTATTCGGTATAGTGTTTCCTTCTCAATACTTTCTTGAGTTTTATTTTCATGTGAATGATTTGATTTAAACACTGTAATTTTATCTTGAATCCTTTGTTTGGTCTCATTGATGCTTTAAAAAATAGGAAGATTTCATGTTATAATTCAGGTTGCATGTTGTGTTTAACAAAGATTTCAGTCATTTGTATCTGTGAAAATCTAGTTTTCCTCTTAAAAACATTGAAACTTCAAACCTTCATGTGAAATATTGATGAATTTCATGATCTTAATTGAATTGTGAAATAAATTTAAGACTTTATTGCAGTTGATTATAGGTTTAGGATAGCGAATAGAATCACATAATTTTGGTGCAATCACCTCATGTAGCTTTAGGATTTCAATTCAAGCAAGCTCTCTATCTCTTTCCCAGCCAAGTTAGTTAGTTTTAGGAGGTTTTCATCAGGGAACCAGCCCTCTCTGGAGATTGATTCTCAAAATTAGGCAACCCACAGGCCTGAGAATCATTCCATGTTTCAACAGATTGCTGAATTTAACCATTCAAGCGTTCGGGTGCAATTTGATTGAGAACAGTTTTTGGCATGCCCGGTGGGACTCTTAAGTGATATTTAGAGAAAGAATTCAAAGATACAAGTTGTTGTTCTAGTATATACAACAACATTTTTACCTTTTAGAGGTACAAATTTATACCTGGCGATTCCGAGCATAGTCACTGGTTTCAACAAGTTCAGTGCTGGTATGTTTCAAATTCAAGTTTAATATTCTACTTTCCAGCATTTATATGAGTAAAGATGTCGGGTTTTCATAGTTAGCATGTATACCCACTTTCGTTTCATGAAAATCCTGCCAATCCACATCTTTATCAGCCATATCAGGCCAATCACGCTACTAGTTTTATCCCAAACAACCATGCAACAATAGCCTATCAGCATGCTCAACGTGCTTACCTCCCACCCTCCCCTGCTCAGCCTTCAGATCCATATTCATATGTCCAAAATCAGCTCCAAGAGGTTGATGATATGAAGAATAGCATGAATAACATGAAGGACATACTGTCAGACATCGCAAAGTAGATAGAAGAGTTTAGGAGGCAGCAGGAGTACGATCAACAACAAGAAGAGATGGCCTATCAAGCCTACCTTCATGAGCAAGAATTACTGACGTAGAGGAAATAGCTTGAAGAAAAGCTCGAGATGGAATTAGCAGCAAAAGAGGAGAAAATGAAGCTTTTGCTTGCTCAAACACAGAGGCATGAGGTAGCTCCTTATACTCCATGTCAGCCTGTTCAAGAGGAGGTTTGTAATTTTAAATTCCCAAGTTTCAAGCAAAGTTTTAAATTCCCAAGTTTCAAGCAAAGTGAGTCTCTTGACCCTTTTAAAATCAAGGTTCCAAGTTTTAGAGATGTTTTACCAATACAAAGGCCTATGCTGGTACAACCTAAATTTGTTAATCCTCAAGATCAGCCACATGAAGAGCCTATTTTCCTTCAATAAATTCAAGAGATTCCTCAAATTCCCTCTACTTCAATAGCTCAGTCCCTACAAGAACCCATGAACCCTCATTTTCAATCATATCAAGAGCCTGAACCAAGTAATAAAATTACTAAACAACCATGGTGGCCTTCTTGGACCAAACATCTTGACTTCAATATGCCAAATCTAGTTCAAGAGGTTTCCATTCCAAGTTTCAGAAATCCTCTTCTATTGCAAAGACAAGTATAGGTAACAAATCCAGCTATGAGTCTTCATGAACAGTCATCCCAAGAGAGCCAACTTATGCATACATGCCTTGAAACCATTTGCAAAGTAGACTTGCAGCAGGAGGTGAATGGACATGATCAATTAGGACAGCAGGTTGATGAGCATGAAAAAGGTATGAAAGGCGATGTTTTCATGTCCTTTATTGAGCAGGAAGATGTCAAACAATGTGATGAGTTGCTGGTTGAGGTTAACAAATGTGACAAGTTTGAAGCTGCTCATCTAATTCCAGAAGGTAATGCAAATGATGATTGTGAGGAAGCCATATTTTGGAATGATCTTGAGTCCTCTGTTTTGCACTTAGATGACAATCAACATCAGGTTGAACATGTTTTAAACAAGGAAATAGAGGTTGAATCTTAGGATTTAGCTAATTTTTTTGAGCAATTAACTGAATTTATTAATGAAAATGAAGACAACATATGTTTACTAACATCAGTGTCTACCTTTGAGCAGCAGAGTGATGAGACTCATCTAAATCCAGTTCAAAGTTATGAATTAGATGAGAATATGTTTTTAGGCATAATAGAGGTCTTTTTCTCTAACATTGATGACAGTTTGATGCCATATGAGCCAGAAGCACGTGATTAGCCTGTTCAGATCAAAGAGCCACACATTCCTTCATTTCATTTATCTGGATCATCTCTTTTAGATCAGATTGAAATTGAGGCAACAAAAAGGAAGGAAGAAAATCTTACACTACATGCAGTAGAGCAGTCTAATCAGCAAGATGGAGTGCTAAAATTTTATAAACATGAAGACAATAGTAAAAATCCAATTTTTATCCTTTCAAAAGGGTGTCTGATTAGGTATTTATCATACAAAGAGTCTACAGAATTGCCACAAGTCATGATTCTGCCAAAGCATGTGATTGTAGCTATGGAGCAGCAGGTTAATCTTATTCATATGCCTCAGACTATCATCTTTAATGATCAGTCAGATAAGGAAGGTATGATTTTTATGA
Organism: Sequoia sempervirens; assembly: GCA_007258455.2. NCBI lineage: Eukaryota > Viridiplantae > Streptophyta > Pinopsida > Cupressales > Cupressaceae > Sequoia > Sequoia sempervirens. The sequence continues at coordinate 116,144,168 of VDFB02000017.1, read as the reverse complement.
TGATCCAAACTATGTTGACAACAGTTTTTGAACAGAAGGAGCAGCAGTTAATGAAATGTCTATACTTCTTTTTGATTAATCTTACGGATTTGAAGCATCCTATGTTGTTAAGAAAGGGCAGTTATTTCTCACAACCAGTAAATGGTCATGTCTGAGCACTAACACTATTGGTTAGTGTAGGGGTAGGGTAGATTTTTTTTTTTGCTTTCAATAAGTTCCTCATGGCACATTTTCATTCCAGTATTGTTTTATTTTCAATAAATGCAGTTATTGCACCTGGTTTTCCAAACTCTGTCTTCAACAGAGTTGCAGTAGTTTCTTTCAGTTGTGTGTTTTGAAGTTGAGTTACGGTTTTCTAAGTTAGAACAAAGCAAAATGGACTCCATGCCCAATGGATAAGCTATACACTGGTCTATTGTGTTTAGCAGACAAACACTCCACAAAGGTCACCAATTTGTTACCTATTTTTCACTACGAGCTCAAATAGGTAGAGCTTAATCAAATTCATCATTGATAGGTACAAATTTATTGAAGTTTTGCTGATTAAGTATTCATTGATCATCATAGAGATCAATTTACATCTGAATCACAGTTTTATTGCACAAGTATTTGAAACAGAAAATTGAAAATTTGCATAAATAATGCTTTTTATTCATATTGTAAAAGCTGAAGTCCCGCACAAGCCGCGAGAGTAGCCAATTTGATATTTATAATCAAATGATGAATATAGAAAGGAAGTGTATATCATACAACTGGAAATAATGTAAACATAAGATAGAAGGTGATTCGTCATTGCCTGGAATGACGAATCATCATTACACTTGAGGTCTTCAGTTGTCGTGTTGTGCTTTCGAATTGATCCAGCTCCAGGATCCAAAAGCATCTGAAAGAACGATGAAATATGGTATTAGAGATGGTCTCTAAGCAATGACAAATCATATCCTATCATATTCCTATACTAACAACAGAAATATAACATACATTCAATCAGGCATCCATCAGATGATTTCACTGTTCAAAAGAAAACAAAATTCAATGGAAGCTTTCAGCTTCATTTATTTTACTAACATGTTTGTTTCAATGTGCAGGAGTAGGTTCATCATGTTCGAGATCATTTTTCATCAGATATGTGGAGAAAAACGGGCTCCCACAAGGGTAGAGCCTGGCATATTAGACGTATACCTCTCATTTATTCATACACGAGGGTTATTGATATAAATTACAGTCATGAAATAAGACTGCTATCATGAAAGAAATTCAAAGAAAACTTAAGGAAGCAGCTTTTAAGCCATATCATGGCAGAAATTCAAAAGAGCATATCTACATTCTTCCTTTGCTCGATAACATTGAATACAGTTGACAAAGATGCAATCTCAAACCATTCATGAGTTCTACTATAATTACACTGTTGTAAGTATTTCATTCACAACAAACAGTCCTATGCATTACATGGTTCAAGAGATACGTATATACAATGCATGAGTCACTTTTAGGGAGCCAATATGAGCCATTGATAACTATTTCATGGAGGAGCAGCCTCAATCTATATGAAATCGACATTAAAAGACATTAGTATTTCAATGAGAAATGATTTCTTGACAGTAACATTTGTTACCATAATACAAAGTACTCATACTTAGCCTAAAGATATCATTATGTTTACATGATGAATTAAGGATTGGAACATACTCGTAGTGGAGTTCATGCATATCAACATAAAGGACAACACACAAGTCTAAAGAAGCAACAAATAGTACTCATGATCAGCCACCATAAGTACATGGAATTTAAAGACTGATATGCATTACGAAAATGATATGTTGCAAGGATCTACAAAGCATAAAAAAGTAATATGATATGAAAATAGTTAACATTCACTGATAACATGGTCAGCAATATGCAGTAACTCATGAATGTAGCCTTGTTTCCAATGATCTCTAAGCTGGAAAAAGCAGTGATCAGCGAGTAGAAAGCTTGAACCAAGTGAGACATCAGTGGATTGATCAGCATTAACAATAAATGGAGCATCTGATTTCAAATGGCAATCACTATTTACAAAGATATTCAAAATAGCAGCTACAAAATTTTAACTTCTTTAATGTTCATAATATGGAAGAAACATGTAAAAAGATCATCAGTTTCATTGAAATTTTGTTTCAGCTCTATTTTGCATTCACATTGCATTTTAATAAAGTGCAGAGCCTCTTTACAATGAAGGAAAGGATTACATCAAGAGGCATTTAAATTGTTTCTTATAATTTCAAAGCACTTATATAGTCTACAAGAGACTCAATGAGGAATAACAAGGTGAAGCCATATCAATATGCTACAATTTCTAGTTCGTAAGATGAGCACAGTCAAGAGAAAATTTGACAAAAATCCATATTCAATGGACAGCCTAGGCCATACAAGGTGGAGACAGTGACAAAATGAGATCACAGTCATATAGTTCTCAAATATGAAGAGGAAAATATGCTCTATTTGAGCTTATAAAACAAGAGGAAAATATGAAGAGGGGTTTATTTATTTTACTCAGGAAATAAACATGATCAGGGCAGCTATTCATGATAAAATCACTCAGAAGGAGAAGATAAGACAAGGGTTCGATTTTAAGAATTTATCATTAGAAAATAAGCAAGAGATGCAAAGTTAAGGCTTATTTCATTTGTATATGGAGAAACCCATCAAAGCCCGCAACTTGCAAATACAGGAAAAATATGGTATAAAGCCACAAGACTCCTCACGTTTTATCAGTGAATGAGATGAATACATAGGATATTTTTAAATTTTGTCTCCTGAACTCAGCAAAAAAGAAGAAACATTGATAGAGAAAAGCATGTATTGGCACAAAATTCAAATTAGAAATGGAGGTTGAGAAGTTTCATATGCTGAAACAACAAGATAATCTTTGAATAAAGCTTCAAAGCACAGAGGAATGGAAGCTTACCTCTTTATTTTCCCTTTATACACAGGAAAGGCGACTGGAACAGTGAAAAATGGCCGGAATCAAGCTTCTATCATCCTCTCATAGTGGCGCAGTCTCACCTAGGTCTCAAAACAGCCCAAGCAACAAACGCAAATGATTAGGTTTTGACCTAATCTTACCTTTTCTTCCACGAGTTTTCTCATCACTTTGATGGGAATTTTTAGTTTAAGGTTAATAATGTGGTCGGCCTCTAATTATTACCGTGGCCAAAATTCAAAACATTGCAAAGCATTAAGGCCGACAGATATATGCTAAGTATACCAGGTATAAAGGTGGTCGATGGTCAAAGCATTGACATTTGATGTCAAATATGCTAAGTATAATGATTCATAAGGAGTCATTTGAAAATGAAGGGGTAGCTTAGGGAGAGAATTTTCAAATGTTTTCAAAGTTTAAAATCATTTTGACTTTGCTTGATTAAAAGGAGGCTATGCAATTTAAATATTAATGATAATATTACATTATCTTAATATTTACCATGCGAACAAAAGAGGAGATAATCATGGCATAATAAATATTAAAATAGTCATTTTGATTATCTTTAATATTTAAAACAAATCATGCAAAGACAAGATGAATTAGATGGTGGAGTTTCCTATCGCTTTACTTTAGTTTCATATCAGATTCAACTGAAGATTTATCATGCAAGAATGGACTTTTAGTTATCATGGGCGAGTTGATTAAAGCAAGGAATATTTTTGCATGTTTTGGCTCACGTTCAGAGGTTTCCAGTTCAGTTTGAGTTATGGATCAGTTGCATGCTTTATGACTGCAAGTTTGAGATTGAGTTCACTCATTTTTGCATGAGTTTGAACCTTATTTTCAGGGATTTTTGCTTCTGCTCGGATTTCACCTTGGAATTGTCACTTTCTCACTGAAATTGACTTTCAGTTACTTGTTCATGCACTTTGAGGTGCATTCTCATTGTATATATTGAAATTTTTTATCTTTTTCATTGGAGTTCTTTTTTCCTGTGTACACATACAACAGTGAGGCATTGTAACTCAGATTTTATTTTTTATTCAAGCATTGTAATAGAGTATTCAGTATAGTGTTTCCTTCTCAAAACTTTCTTGAGTTTTATTGTCATGTGAATGATTTGATTTAAACACTGTGATTTTATCTTGAATCCTTTGTTTGGTCTCATTGATGCTTTAAAAAATAGGAAGATTTTACATTATAATTCAGGTTGCATGCTGTGTTTAACAAAGATTTCAGTCATTTGTATCTGTGAAAATCTAGTTTTCCTCTTACAAACATTGAAACTTCAAACCTTCATGTGAAATATTGATGAATTTCATGATCTTAATTGAATTGTGAAATAAATTTAAGACTTTATTGCAGCTGATTATAGGTTTGGGATAGCGAATAGAATCACATAATTTTTGTGCAATCACCTCCTGTAGCTTTAGGATTTCAATTCAAGCGAGCTCTCTATCTCTTTCCCAACCAAATTAGTTAGTTTTAGGAGATTTTCATCAGGGAACCAGCCCTCTTTGGAGATTGATTCTCAAAATTAGGCAACCCACAGGCCTGAGAATCATTTCATGTTTCAACAGATTGCTGAATTTAACCATTCAAGCATTCAGGTGCAATCTGATTGACAACAATTATTTAAATAAATAAATTTTATTTTTTATTCAATACATCACTAATTGTCTAAAATCTTCCCATAATTAAATAAATTTCTTAATTTATTTAATTATCTTTATTCATTATGTCTTCTTGATTGTTAAATAAAATAAATTTTATTTATTTATTTAATATGTCACTAATTCTTATATTTAGATAGATTTATTAATTTATTTAATTATTGGCTACCTTCTCTAAATTAAATAATTATCTTTAATTATTTAATTGCCTTATTTAACATTTCCCTCATTTTAAATAAAATTAATTATTTAAAATGATCTCACATTGTTAACTACCACTTCTTTTAGTAAATAATCCAAAATCAATTATTTACTATCACATAAATCCATATTTTTGAATTAATTTTAATTCAAAAATCGTAATCTCATTCCATAAATCAAGTAATTGCTAAAATTATTGATTTTTTGAATCTTATCTTTCTATCCAATCTTTATCTTCTTGATTTTTTGAATCTTATCTTTTTGGCTAATCTTTGTCCTCGTCACATTTATTGTCAACCGTCGATGCGATTTTCTCAAAGTGTATCTTGGCCACTCATTTCAGATTTTTTCCTAACTCTAATTATGGGTTTTTACACGCAATCTTGACCTCTAATTTTAGGCTTTCGTCAACTTTTAATCCTGGTCATCCATCCAAAATTACATTTTCTATAAAATGCCAATTTTGCTCACATTTTAGACTTACAACTTCTTGATATTTCATTTTGGCATAATTGTTGAATCTTAGGCAATCTTACATTCTTGTCATAGGCTTTATTTTGGCATAATTTAGACATTAGTTAAATGTTTACAATTTGCATGATAGCATTATAGTCATTTTAAATCCTTCAAAATCTTGCTTAGGACTTTGCCATTGTCTTTGTCATTAAATTGCTCATACATTGAATTTGAGGGCAACCTATTTTTCTAGCAAGTTAGAAAGTGTAATGGAGATCAGCCATGGAGATTGAAGACACTTGGTGAGCTTGTTTCATTTTGTGTTTTTCATTTATTTTCCTTTGCACTTCATTACTTTCTTTGGGTTTTATGTGTATGATCTAATTTTGCTAACCTTAGAAAAAATCCCATTGATACATTGGTGAACCTGACTTTGTCTTTGTGTGTAATACGCATGATCATCTTGTTTATTTAGATTTGATTTCATTTAGATTTAAATTTAATTCAGATTTAGATGTTAGTTTAGATTTAAATTCTTTTTAATTAGTTTTTAAATTAGAATTTTAGATCTTTACATTAGTTTTTAGTTAGATTTTTTATTACATTTTTACTTAGATTTTTTTATTATCTTTTAAATTTTAAATATAGATTTTTAACTTAGATTTTAATTTAATGTAGATTTTTAATTTAATTCAGATTTTTACTTTATTTTAGATTTTTCCTTTAATTTAGTTCTAAGTTAGATTTAGATTTCTAATTTCTAACTTAACTTAGATTTTTAACTTTTTAATTTAGTTAGATTTCCAAGTTCTAATTTAATTTAGATTTTTAACTTTTTAATTTAGTTTAGATTTCTATTCTTTTTTTCTTTTTAATTTAGTTTAGGATTTTAATAGATTGCATGTTTTAGATTAGATATTTTTGGTTACTAATCCTTGTTGGCAGCATGTGGCATTTACATTTTGAGGGTCCAAGACAATTTGTTCAAACTACTAATTTGTGGTTTTGCAGATTCATTTGTGTAAGAAATCTAAATTTGAAAACATTGTGTTTGTGATTTTTAGATTAGAAAACATTTCATATGGTGCACTAAAAAGAACATGTTTTTGATTTTGTTTGATTGTGCTTGAAGGTGGTAGGTGACTATGCTCTCACCTTGCGCAAACTAGGTGATCGTAAAACCAGACCCACCTTATTTTTGTGTAACCTTTATGCAATAATCGAAGTATCCTCTCCCCTTGCGCATTATGCAATACTGGGTGTAATAGAAACGATTACTACCTCTATAATTTGGGCCTGCCTTGGTGGGAAAAAGTACTCACCCCAAGGCGACTCAGACCGACAACAGAGCTTTTTGGCCAAGCTACCCCGACCATTATATAAATGTGAATCCTAAAGGAAAGCCTAGGATTATGAATGTGGATGTGTCATACGGAACAAGTAGTACTCCCCAAAACCCTGTTGAGCGTAACCTCTTCAGGCTGGAGTGCCTCCTAAATGAAGCTTAATCTTGTGCCCCATGTATGGTCACTTGAACGGGGGTCCCGAACTAAATACTTTTGTGTAGTAGCCAAAAACCTTCTATTTTCTAGCAAAACAACGGTCGTTGTGAAGGAATCCACATCTTCGCAGTCTTTAGTAGAGGTGATCAATCTACCATGAGAGTTTCATGGGGGTTAGAAGCTTGGTTGGTCTGAGAAGAGAGTGCATTGTAAGGGGGAGCCCGCGCAGCCAAGCTTCTGGATTCACACGCTAAGGATATGTGGCTAGGGAAACCCATGTGGAATCTAGCGAATATTGTTCTGGCCTAACCATAGGATTGTGCTTGTCTTATTTGTGTTTGTCTACACTCAAAATCTCATGCTTTCCAAGTGTTTTCTGGATATTGAAATAAAGAAAACAAGATTCACACATCTAGAAACAAACAATCAACTTCAAACAATTCAGATTTTTGACCAAAACACCAAAAAAATTAGACTTTTTGCATTCTGTACCACAACTGTTAAAATGCATTCACTGTTTCACACCACATTTGAAATTCTGCAACACATCTGCTCTACTAAAACACATTTGCTTCTCTTAACACCACATTCACCTATCTTGCACCACATTTTCTATTCATAAACCCACATTCGACATACCAAGCCACATTTGCTATTTGTAGAGTCACATTTGTTGAAACTGCAACACATATGATAAACTATGATGCATTTACTACCTGCAGTGACACATTTGCCTGGCAGAAACAAAACCCTGTCACAGACCAGAATTCAAGTCCAAATACTTTTAGCTTGCTGTCAGAAACTAGAACTAAAATTGCTCAAACTTTCATCCACTAGCTTGCATTTTGACCATAGGTTTAATTCTCCAAATTTTAATTGTATTCCCTAGGCTTCATAATCATCATTTCCAGCATAATTTTTCCTTAGGTTTCATCTTTGTAGACTTTGGATTAGGCTAACTCACCATACTTTGCAAAATCATTGTTTTCAAAAGTAGGTTATCTTGGGACTTAGTCACCATTACTCTTTTCAGTCATTGTCCTTTTTGTGAGAACTTCCAACTCAACAGTCTAGTTAGGAAAGCTCACTAGTCATTTTGAACTTGTCACTTAGTCCCCTTAGCAAGTCCTTTGATAACCAAAATTGAGACATAGGTCAAGCTTAGAGTGGTTAGGCAAACCTTTCTCCAAATTTCATCCATCCTAGTCCCCACTTTGAACATAGACTTTGCATTAATATTGTCCATCCTAGTCCTCATTTTGAACCTAGACTTTGCATTAATATTATCCATCCTAGTCATCATTTTGCACCTAGAATTCACATTAATAGTGTTCATCTGAGTCCTCATTTTGCACCTAGACTTTACATTAATCATCTCCTTAGTCAACATTATCATCCTAGTCCTCATTTGGAACTTTGACCTTGACAACCTTTTCACCTTGCATTAACCATTATCCTCATACTTAGTTGTCATTATCACCTTGCATCATCCCCCTTTATCACAAAAAGACAAAAACATAGGCTAGCGTCATGCTTGCATTTAGTTGTCATTCTCATCATCCTCATTTGAGAAATTTTCTTTTATGATGGAAACTAGGCTCCAAAGAAAGAAAATACAAATGGAAAACTTTGGACAAGATTTCAATCCCAATGTCAACAATAACATTTGAGACATGAACCAAAACTGGACTTTTTCTGACCCATTTAGCAATGTGAACATACAATCTTCCATGAACATGCCATCTTCATCGCATAACCCACTTGAACCATTCATACAAAGAGATCAACATGGACATTTATATGCAGAGAACCTAGAAGTTGTAGCGCAAAATCCTGATGTAGCCAATTTCGTGGAAGACTTAGTCTTACATGACCCTCAAAGGTATCTAGCCATGCTTTTGGACCAAGGGGTTAAGTTACCACGTGGATTTGACATAAATACTTTGAGACCAACATCACCCAACCCTAATGTCAACAATACCAACAACATGTCCAATAATAGTAACCTCAAAATAACATAAGCAATATTTTTGTTGGTGCTACTTCCCAAACTGTCACAAGCACTAATAGTGCTACCTCTAATAATCAGAACAATCCAAATACAATCAACACAACATCAGTTGGAGGAACACCACCCGTCTCACAATCATTTCCAACAATGTCCACAATATCGTCGCAATCGGTTGGAGCCACTTTTGGGTCCTCAACAATGTGGGAAAGTTATTTAAATCCTCTATTTTTTGCTTCAGTTAATCCCATGGGTGCATCATCAAGCTATTCAAATCCTCTATTTACAACTACATCTAGTACCATGAGTGCACCCTCATCAAATCCTCTCATTGGTACCTCATTCAATCCCTTGGGAGGAAGTCAATGACGTGTCTTTATTCAAGGACCACAACTCAATGTTAACACGTCAACATAGTTTAATACCAATCCCTCCCAAGGAAAAAAAAAGAATATTCCCCTTGGACAATTTCAACAATTTGGAAAAGGTAATAAGAACACACAACATATGACATCATTCAGACACCAAAATATTCATGGTCACTATATTCCCCAAATTTTGACTGAAATAGCTAGAGGGCACATTCTGACATATTCATCCCATATTCACACCCATCAACAAGTCCCCAATCCAAACTTTCAGTACCAACAACATAAAAACCAAAACTCATCGTACATTTCACAACAACATATCCCACAACAAAACACCAATGTCTCTTCACAACAAATGGTGACCCATGGTGTACCGATCACTCTAATGTATGGTGCAACAAATAATCTTACAAATGATGCCCTGATATCCCACGTGGCTCAATTACAAAAGACTATAGAAAATATGCAAATGTCTGACAAGAAATCACAAGTGTCATATGAGCTATGCGTATACCCTTTTGACACAAACCTATACATGTTACCATTTCCTCTGGGATATGTGTCACCAAACTTTACCAAATATAAAGGAAAGATGAATCCTATTGAACATGTCTGAGAATTTGTGACCAACTGTATGGAAATTGCATATGGACACATGCACTTGATGAGAGTCTTTTCTAAAAGTCTTGCAGGGCCTGCCCTCGAATGGTTCTCCACTCAAAAAGGGATAAAAACATGGGACGAACTTAAAGAAAAATTTATAAAAAATTATACGTATAACATTGACATGGAAACCTCCATCACTAGCTTATGCACTCTCACACAAGAAGATGCTAGTGAAACTTTTATCCCATTCTTCCAAAGATGGAGAATTCTAGCAAGTCACTGCCACATCGACATACTCAAAAAAGAAAATGTTGACATATTTGTTCAAACACTTCTGGGCCCATTGAAATATGGATTGCAAGTTCATTGTTGCACAACATTCACGGACCTAGTCGAAAAGGGTGTCTAGGTTGAGAAAACTCTTATTGCAAAAGGAGAGCTAAAATATGGTCCTAAAAACACAAACACCAACCCATCTGTAGACAAAAATAAGTATTGGGTTAAAAAATAAACATGTCACCAATGATGGTGTTGTCGATGCCAAGGCTGTAAACACCATGGGTCCAGTACTTACTCTAAAAGGGGTTCAACCACAAAAAAACCAACAACAATACTAACACCCCCACCAATGTCTCTCCAAGCAACCAAAATGGTCAGAAGAGTCAAAGTCAAGGACAACCCCGCTAGACAAGACAATTCCCAAAAAGATGAACATACATTGCTTTGGGAGAACCAATCGAGGATGTCCTTAAGAAGCTCCTCCAAAATGGTCTCATCACACTTGAGGAACCTAAGCCCTATGATCTAGGGCGGTTTAAACCATCATGGTGGGATGATAATGCTTTATGCGATTACCACCAAGCTAAAGGGCATAAGACATCATCTTGTCGGCAACTAAAAAATATTGTGCAAGACCTCATTGAAAGTTGAATAATCAAATTGAGTGGGCCACAATTTGTATCAAATGCTGACCATACCATTCATAAAAACCCATTACAAGACCATGGTTCTAATAAAGCTTCAACTTCAGGTCCTAAGAAAAATAATAATCAAGCCAACTACGCCCACACCACATACGACTATTCGGGTGGGCCTACCATTAACAATGTCTGAACTGATGAGGACTGTGTCAATACCATTAGAGTCAAAAGAGCACCTCAATGTAACACCACTACTCAAAGTGGCAAGGTCATCATAGCTAGCCCGCCTATTGCTAGGCAACCTAAAATTGCAATACCTAGCCCATTTGTTAAGCAATCACAACCCGACCCGTCCGCAAAGCAATAGAAACCTAAGATTCAATTTAACCTTATAGACCAGCTCAGAAAAACCCTTGCACAGATTTCCATACTCGAGTTGCTTCACATTTCTCCCACACATAAAGCTGTAATTGATAAAACCTTGCAAGATCCTTTGTGCCGCAAGACATTGATGCCAACTGATTTGAGGCCATGGTGGGATACCTCACTACACCTCATCATGTAACATTTTTTGATCAAGATTATTTGTCACCCATGAACAACCATAACGATGCATTACACATTGAAGTTTTCATCCATAAGCACAAGGTCAGAAGAGTTTTAGTAGATGGCGGAGCAAGTTTGAACATATGCTTCTTAAAACTGGTTAAGGTTTTAGGCTTTTCTGATGCTTGCGTTGATGATGAAGAAAACTCTTCTCAAGGCGTTATTTCTCTTCCTATCAGAGTTGGGCCAGTCATTGTAGAAACAACTTGCCAGGTCCTGGACCTTGAATTACCTTATAACATCTTGCTTGGCCAACCTTGGATTCATGCCCTCAAGGTCGTTCTCTCCACATATCACCAGTGCTTGAAATTCCCCTTTGATGACACATAAATCACCATATATGGAGACGTCGATCCCTTCCAATATTGTACCAATCTAAGGAGTATCTCAGAACGTCAAGTGCCCATCAGTCGAGAAGCTTCAAGCCCTTCTTCTTCTAAATACATTGATCCATCCACACTCGCATCATCATCCACATCCATTCCTTCCACATCTTCTGTCATGCCATCATCTCCCTCGCTTCCTAAGGCTAAGTCCAATGTCACGATCTAGGACCTAGGCTATGGAGAATTTAAACTGAATACAACATATAACATCACATCAATACCAAATTCTCCTAAGGTCTATGGTCGGCCATGTTTCAAAATGGAACCAAAAGAAATTTTCAAAGTTCCACCAAAAATAGTTTTCATAAAATGGGGAGATATGAACAACGAAGACATTTCCAACATATTAGGATGGATTTATAAAGAAACACAAGACTTACCCCCATTACCAGTTAAGATATATGGAAACAGATATGACATGATGAAGGCTAAAGGCTATGACGGTACTAGTGGCCTGGGCAAGAATAAAACTGGACGAAGAGAGCCCATAGAACCTTTCGAATGACCAAAGTATCTTGGGTTAGGGTATGGATTTCCTGCAACTAATGATTGACATACCAATGGAATTTTGAGTGAGAGAGTGAATGCTTCAGAAAGTGTTGAGATTATTGCGAAATCCCTTACTAAAACTGACTCTCATGAGTGGGAATTTGGCTCCCAACAATCCCTAAGTGACTGTTGTCTTGATGACTTGTTCCTTGAACCTGGAGAACTTACCTTTGAACAAAGATTTTGGAAAATGTTTAAAATTGATCCGGTCATGGACAATGACAATCTTAAGATCCCAAGGCAACAAGAGGACTGGGATAGACCCTTTTCCCAAGGAACAACGACAAGCCAAAATCCTCCTCTGATCCCATTAACCCTCATCATGACATACCTATCCAACCATATGAACCTAATAACCATTAGTCGGATCCATCTAAGTTGCCACATGACACTGACCACCATGATTTTGATTCTTTCATCCCCTACTTCACTGAGGAATATGAGACAAATGAAGGGGAATATTGGATAAAGTACGATGTGGAATTGGATGATGACAATTTCATTTTCAATGTCTCTGAATCCATCTACATGCTTTTTGTGGCTTCCCCACAATTCACCAACGCTGACGATGGCATTTCCTTAGTCTACCCACAACTAATCGATTGGGACCAACAAACCCGCCAGTCATGGACATATTTTAGAACGATGATGCCATTGTGGAATTTATAGGACTACATGAGGGAATACCCAATGGTGATCACAAAGTTGGATTTTCTATTGACCTAGATTGTGCAACCTACTTCAGGGAGACTGCTCCGTCCTCTAGTCGCAAAATGAAAAGTATAAATAAGATAAAAATGAAACGTCTTTAGGTGAAAACCGAAAGGCACCTTCTGACGACAAAATAGTAAAAATAAAGGACGTATTGAAAACCTCTCTGAGGCACCCAAAGATGGAGGACTGGACTTTCTTCCCGTGACTCAAGAAAAATCAGCAATGCTCATAGAGGACACTATGGAAGTAAACATATCTACAACAGAAGATCCTAAGATGGTCCTCTTGGTTGCCTCTTTGATAGAAGAAGAGAAACCTGAGTTCCAAAAATTCTTCTAAGAGCATAAGGTCAACTTTGTGTGGTCCTACGCCAATATGCCTAGGTTAGATCTAGAACTTGTCTTGCACTATTTGCCATTATTTCCAGACATCAAGCCAATAAAACAAAAGTTGCATAAAATGCATCCTCAGATCGCTCTGTTAGTCAAAGTTGAACTCAAGAAACTGCTAGACATGGGATTCATATGGTCTATTGAATATGTTGAATGGATATCCAATCTTGTACCAATAACAGAGCCAAATGGTCAGATCCGTGTTTGCACAGATTTTAGAGACTTAAACAAAGCATGTCCAAAAGATGAATTCCCATTTCCAAACATTGATATCATAGTTGACCTAACGACAGGATATGAGATGTTGTCCTTCATGGACAGTTTCTCGGGCTATAATCAGATTTGTATTGCCCCTAAAGACCAACATAAAACAAAATTCACTTGTCCTTGGGGTACATATTGCTAGAATGTCATGCCTTTTGGTCTTAAGAATGTAGGTGCCACATATTAGCGAGCCATGACGACAATATTTCATGACATGATACACTGTAAGGTAATGGAAGATTACATGGATGACCTTTTGGCTAAATCTTTGACAATAAAATATCACTTGAATGTGTTAGAAAAAATCTTCAAGAGACTAGAAGATTTTAAAGTCCGACTAAATCCTAAGAAATGCATCTTTGGTGTGACATCTGGAAATCTTTTGGGATACATAGTTTCTTGAAGAGGGATTGAGGTCGATCTAGCTAAAGTGAAAGCCATATTAGACATGCCTCCTCCCAAAGGAATAAGTGAACTCGTGACATTACAAGATAGGTTACAATCTATCCAACACTTCATAGCACAATTGGCTAACAAGTGTCAACCATTTAAGTATCTTTTACGCAAGGGTATCCCCTTTGTGTGGACAAATAAAT